>OX243821.1:16427757-16535257 GCA_945859605.1 Lumbricus rubellus | reverse complement strand
GCCAGTGTTACGAAATAGAGTATCCCCCGGATTAATCATACCCCCCCCCCCCCCATTTGAAGAGAAGTCGAAAAAACCACTTCCGCGTGTATTGCTCTATGGTCGTCGCCATGTTGGCAGATGATCGTGCCTCTCTTATTATTTCGGCAGATTTTTACGTCTGTGGCGACACTCGCTCGTTTTTGTTCGGATTTTCAGATGTTTACTGATGTCGAGTGTCGAGTTTCTGACTTTTCTTCATCTGTATCGTAAGAGTTTTTACGGTATATATCTTGATTACAAATTTTGTCGTTCAACCCTCGCCATGCGTCTTTCCTCTTTGGACTATTCCATTCCGCTCAACATCAAGGGGGTTCCAGGTTCGCCATTATTACTTCGTCATTTTCGTAGCCGAACGATTGCACACATGAATGGGAATAGAAAAGAACTTATTAGCCTACCAGCAACCGAAGACCGTGCCGTAGTAGTGCCACGTTTCCAGCGTTGTGCTACCGCCGCTACTCTTCAGACTTTATGCATCTCGGCTCTGTATACATATAGACACTGAAAATGCTGTTAAGCTACCATCATCTGTACGAGAAACTGTCGGCTGGACTCTCCGTTTATAGCCAACGCGTAGGATCGAGTTCGACGGTGGTGACTTGTGCTTCTCGAGCGGCGTTTTTGCCAATGGATTACTCTGTCGTTGTGACGTTACCATCATTAGGCTTGAGCTATATGAGTGGGCGCCGTTGATGTCTGCCAGATTTGTATTGTATTTGTTTTTTGTCATGTTTTTGTGCTTGTAAACCAGAGTGCGTTTTTGCAGCTGGTACATTAAAGAATATACTTACTTACTTTTATTTATTTTTGCAAATTAATTTCCATCTGCTTTGTTTTGAACAATGACACTAACAAGTATGTTTATTCCTACTAGATAATTCCCTTTTGCTTTGGTTTAAGAGCACTTAGAACATTTGAAACACATAAAAACGCTCAGAGTCACTAAATAAAGACTTTTTATGACTTTCTCTGAACATTGCTTGGACACTTAAAACATTTAGAGTCACTTTAAATTTTGATTTCAGCATAAATGTTTCAATTATACGCAATTTTCAATAAAGGGGATAGAATGGTTTATCCTCTCAAATATTCTAGACCGGTTAATACCATCAGGGGGGAAATAGATTAATTCATCCCCCCGGATAGCCTTAAGAGGGTATAGAATATCCCGTGACACCGGCACACGGGGAACGCCAGTACCGAGAGTGGTCAAAAGACTCAAAAGAGGTGGGCGATGCTAATAATATACCCTGTTATAGCACAAGGAGTCACTAACCAACTTCCTCACGTGACAACTTCTCATCCCTACCTCTATAATCTTCCTTCTCCCTTCTCATACTCAACACTTCGCTTCTCACCATTCCACGGATCATTATAATATAGCATGGACGGACTTGTGTTGGGTGGGAGGTTGTTTGTCAACGACCGAAGTTTACCACCAAATAATTCGCAGTGAACTGGAAGTTACCGTTGATCTCTGTCGTAAAAACCAACTGCCGACGCTAATGTCAAACGTCTGGTGACGCGGCGCGGACGACGACGCAGGCACGGACGCGAAAGGGGACCCCAATTAATCTGATTTGCTGACTTTGTGGCGACGCTTGACAGGAGACGTTCGGTTGTATACTGGACGGTTTACAGAGAATGTTGGGAGGAAGAGGAGGAGGAGGAGGAGGAGGAAGAGGAGGAGAAGGGAGAGGAGAAGGAGGAGATCCGAAGGAAGAGGAGGAGAATGTTGGGAGGAGGATAACGAAAAAGGTGAAGAGGAAGAGGAGGAAGAAGAACAAGAAGAAGAGTAGGAAGAAGAGGAGGAGGATGAAGAAGAAGAAGAGGAGTAAGTGGAGGAGGAAGAGAAGTAGGAGAAAGAGGAAGGTGAGAAGGAGAAGGAGGAAGAGGACGAGACAGAGGAGAAGAAGAGGAGGAAGAGTAGTAGGAGGAAGAGGGGGAAGAAAAAGAAAGAATAAAAAATTAGAAAGAAGAGGAGGAGGAGGAGAAGGAGGAGGAGGAGGAGGAGGAGGAGGAGGAGGAGGGGGGGGGGAATACAGTAGGTATATGTTGGGAGCAGCAAGAGAAAAATGAGGAGAAGGGAAAGGGAGAGGGGGAGGAGGAGGAGGAGAAGGAGGAGGAGAAGGGAAAGAAGAACAAAAAAGAGAAAAAGAGAACAAGGAGAAAGAGGGGAAGAAGTGGGAGAGGCGGTCGAAGTGCCGCAGTGTGTTAAATGCCAGATACGCATTGCTATAATTCACCGCAACTGCTTGGACGTGATTGCCAGCGCCTATAGAGAAAGCAGGCGTCAGAGAAGTCACAGTGATTCATGTATGTTTCTTTGTATGTATGTATGTTTGTATGCCTGCATGCGTTTCGTTTGTTTGTATATATGTTTGTATATTTGTACGCATGGATGCGTGTATGTATGTATCTATGTATTGTTATAGCGCATCTTCAAGCTCCCTACTCAGAGGCGCTCCCGGCTTTATGTGGTGCGTGTGTGCGTGTGTATTTTGTGAATGTTTATCCATCCGTCTGGATGTCTATCAAGGCGACTGGGTGTCTTGTCTTGACAGCAGTCGATTTATCCAATCTCCTCTAAGTTCGATCGATGCTAATTGTGTGCAGTGACGTTCAGGCAGAGCTTCATGCTCTGTTGCACTGATAAAAACCAATGATGGCCTGTCGTTTGTAGTTTCCTGTGTGCTGTTCCGAAACTTTGGAAGAAGTGGAAGTTTAAGAAAACATTTGTGATGCATTGTATTGTATCAAATACGGTCGTATTGTATTGCGTCTGGTACGATTGTATTGTATGAGAAACTGCTGCTTTGTGTTGCATAAAAAACGGTGGTGTTGTTTCAAAATCGGCTACACTGCATTGCACAAAATACAATTGTTTTGTACTGATTAATATACCATTGTATTGTATTGAATTATATACTATTGTATTGTATCAAATAGGCCTACTGTAACAGTTGTTCTCTGTGTACTACAGATGGTGGCATTGCACTGCATTGTGTAGAATACGTGTCCACGATCATCATATAGGCCTACTCCTCGACACTTAGTCTCCGGACCTGTCGCCAGTCCCAAGTATTTATTAAGGTGGGGACGATGTAAACGTCCCTCAGCATCCGCGTGAGGACCTTGAGCAAGTCATTCACTTGCAATTGCTCGTGCGCTACGGCATAAAACCACGATGCAGTGTCCGCGCTGTAGTCGGGAGCGCCTCTGAGTAAAAAAAGCGAGAAGTGGCGCTACAGCAAATACAAGAAATAAAATTTAAAAAATGAATAACAAAATTGAATATCGTAAGATACTTGGAACTGCATCGCCCACACGAATCAGTGCTTAATTATTAATCTCAACAATTATAGCAGTAACAGTCTCAAGCCTGAATAAAGCAGGAGGGCAACTATATATCTGGCAGCCATTATATGTCGTTAAAAATTGGATACTACGACTGCAGCTAGCTTCCAAGAAAAACGCATTCAACGCAGAATCGTTAACTTCGACCTATACAGGAGACAGGTCGGGTAGCAGCTGTGGCGGTGGCGGTGGTGGGGGCACAGCCGGCGGGCGTTGGGGCGTGCAGGACGGGTGCCCACTGCCCTCCCCTTCGCCGATTGACTGGGAGACTAGAGGGGGGTCCCTCGGGGTAGGTCGTCTTTCTTCCGGGGAATGCGAGGACGACAATGGACGGAATTGGAAACCATTCACCGCGACACGGAAAGAAGTTCATTGAAAAACGGAGAGAAATTATAGTCGCGAAAAGCAGATAATTGGAGAGGAAAATAAACGACGTTCTTCGTCAGGATACCTTAAAGAAAAATAGCTTTGCCTTCTTGTATACATTTTTCATTATGTGGAATACATACAATGCCATACATGCATACATTGTATCAATGTGAGCTTCTCAGATGCGAATAAAACCATGTATTTACATGCAGACATGTATGTATACATGCACGCATGCGTGTGCATGCACAGTTTTGCATACATGCATGCATACATACATACACACACACGCATGCATACATACGTACGTACGTACCTACATACATACATACATACATACATACATACATACATACATACATACATACATACATACATACATACATACATACATACATACATACATACATACATACATACATACATACATACATACATACATACATACATACATACATACATACATACATACATACATACATACATACATACATACATACATACATACATACATACATACATACATACATACATACATACATGCATACATACATACATACATACATACATACATACATACATACATACATACTTACATACATACATACATACATACATACATAGGCCTACATACATACATACATACATACATACATACATACAATACAATACATACATAAATAAATACATTCCTACATACAATACATATAATACATACATAAATAAATACATTCCTACATACATAGACATAGGACAACATACATAAATAAAATGCCATTTGACGTGCCGCTGTAAATACACGTATATATGTGATTGCTTCAGAATTCATAATAATACTGTTATCGATGGTTTACATAATCTGATGTCTCTTGCGATGAATATATATCATCTGCGGTAATAATAACTTATGAGGTCCGTCCGTCTCTGGCTCCCACATCAATTAGAAACAGACTTAGCCGTTCATTTCCCTCGTCTATACTGCAGTTCCCATTGGCGGTGGCATGTCTCGAGTTTCTCCATGCGCTTCTGCCATGCATAGAGACCCGCAGAGTATGTCTTGGTATGTATAATTGTACATGTATATCTGTGTTTGTGTCTGTCTGTCTGTCTATCTATAGGCCATGCCTGTGTCTGTGTGTTTTTCCACCTGTCTGTCTATCTTCCATCTGTCTGCCTGTTCATCTGTCTATCCAGCTAGCTATCTGTCTGTCTGTCTATCTATCTGTCTGTCTGTCTGTCTGTCTGTCCATCTATCCATCCATCCATCAAGGCTTAAGTAATTAGTTTCTGATTTGATGACTGATGACAGTAGATGATGTCACAGACAGTTAGACGAATGAGAGTAAAAAGCACAGAAGTATAACGATAACGCAATGTTGCATTGCGTGAACTAATGCCAAAGCTATTTCTCGCGCTACAATGTTTTGTTCATCTCTTGTGACGGCAACATCTTTCAACAGCCGTGTAAGCATTGATCCAGGAAGCTAAAGGCGGATGGACAAATAATTGCATAATACGTACATAGTACATACATGTGGGGCGCGGTGGTGTAGTGGTGGCGTCGTTGCCTTGAAGCCGGAAGGTTCGAGGTTCGAATCCACCTCGACGCGTAAGGACCTTGGACAAGCCCTTCACTCACAATTGCTCAGCGCTTCGGCGTGAAACTCCGATGCAGTGTCCGATCTGCATTCAGGAGCGCCTCTGAGTAGATAGAGAGAGAGCTTGAAGAGGCGCTATAACAAGTGCACATATAAACATGTAGGCCTATTCCGTACTTACTTCACGGTTTTGTTAGTAAAAGTCACATGGATTGTGCACCGAACCATGCACCACAACACTTTCTACTAAATACTTAGCTATTATGACAATGACACTGTCCTTTTGGACGTGGCTTCATACCTATATGCCCATATACGTTGGCTGCTGTTGTTACATGTTTAACGAGACTGCCATATCAAAGATGATTAGTGTCGCCACGCCATTTAGGTCCCCCGTGGACAAACCGTGCTAGCCCGAGATTTTGAATATCTGAAATAGCCACCTTCGGGAAGCGATCCGCGGCCCGCCCGCTCTCTTCCACAGAGTTGCATACAGACGCGCGGCCAGCGCTTTTACCGATGCAGCAAAGCGAGTCAGTACCCATACTTTGACTGTGGGATTGGACTATGTAATTATTCCAAATGGAAATTTTTTGAAATACATTGTAATATGTAGTCTGTAGATTCTGTTCTGCTTGGTGAGGTCGGACTGAAGGATAATCATTTCCGTACTGAAAAATTTCGTCGGACTCATTTGGATTTGCTTTCTGACTAATAGCTAAATGAATGACACTATATCTTGTTGGACGTTGTAATAGCGTCCCTTCAAGTTTACTACTCAGAAGCGCTCCCGACTACGGCGCGGACACTGCATCGGAGTTTCACGCTGTAGAGCTGAGCAATATGGAGTGAAGGACTTGCCCAAGATTTATACGAGGCGGCTTGAGGTGTATTCGAACCTGCAACCCTCTGGCTGCAAGGCAACGACCATATAGGCCTATCCACTACACCACCGCGTCCAACATAGCTATTCCAGATAGCTTTTCCATGAATAGTCTGCAGATTCTGCTCTGTGTGATAATATGTGGTCGGACTTCGTTATTTCTTCGAGATTTCCATTACCAGCGATTTTCGCCACGGTTTCTCTTTGGTTCGCATAATTCTATTCATCGTCAAGAGTAGTTGCTTTGACGTTTCGATATAGAAAGCGCAAATGACGTCCTTTGATGCTCGTCGTCGACGGCGAAGATGATTTGACGATCGTCGACTAAACGATGTCGGGGAGAAGGATGTCGGGGAGAGATGTCGGGGAGGAGGATGTCGGGGGAGAGATGTTCGGACGAGTGAAATCATTGTCACATCGGTCGATAAAGAAGGGACGAGTTGATGAAAGCGTTAAAAGGATAATCATTGTCTGTCCTTGTCTGTCTGTGTCTGTCTGTTTGTGTCTGTTTATGTCTGTCTGTCTGTCTGTCTGTCTGTCTTTGTCTGTGTATCCGTCTGTATGTCTGTGGCACTGAATCTTTATCTGTAGGCGTCGTCGACTGAGATTTTGATGGCTGTCTGCGTCAATTGTTAAATCCTTGCCTCTGTCTGTCTGTCTTTTTGTCTGCCTGCCTTTATATCTGACTGCCTATCTTTTGACACTTCTTTCTGTCTGCTTGCATGTCTATCTCTCTGTCTGCCTTTATATCTGCCTGCCTATCTTTTGGCACTTCTTTCTGTCTGCTTGCATGTCTGTCTGTCTGTCTGCCTTTATATCTGACTGCCTCTTTGCTTGTATCTATATCTTTCTGTTTGTCTGCTTCCCAACTTTTCACTGGGTATTTTGCTATGATTACGCGATGTCACAGTCTGGTGGCATTTCTGTCTTTCTGTATGTGTCTGCTCTTCTGTTTGCCTACGCCTTTCTGCCTGTCTGTATGTCTGCCTGCCTTTATATCTGACTGCCTTTTTTGTCTTCTTCTCTCTATCTATCTGTCTGTCTGCCTTTCATTGAATTACTGTCTCTCTGTCTCTGTTGGTTTGTGTCTCCGGTTGAATCTCTGCCACCGAAAAACTTAGTTACTCCGTAGTAAGGAACGAGGCGACACGAACCTCTGTCTGTCTGCCTGCCTGCCTGTCTGTCTGTCTGTCTGTATGTATGTATGTATGTATGTATGTATGTATGTATGTTTGTCTGTCTGTCTGTCTGTCTGTCTGCATCACTCATCAAGTCGAGCACTCTAACGTTTCTGTTACCGTGTCTAACATCGAAGCATTGGCATAACGCACAAAGCTGATGGGTAGTTAATACTAGTTATTTCCCAAGCTCTAGTGTATAAACGGTGAAAAAACCCTCCAGAATTGTTTTGGTTTTGCATGCTGGGCAAAGCAAGAGACGGGTATAATAACTGTCGAAAGTGTGCACTGGTTACCGGTGTGGCGAAATATCCTATACCCTAAACCTAAAGCTCTCCGTGGGGGTTGAATTAATCTATCACCCGTATGGAACATACCGGGCATTGAGTAATGGGGGAGGGGATAAACCGGTAAACTATTCTATCCCCAGAGAGTAATTATAGACTCTATTGAAAAAATGCTTGTAATTGATACATTCATGCTGTAATAAAACTTTTAAGTAATTGTTTCAAGTGTCCGAAGCAATGTCCAAAACAAGGCAGCTCGAATTTAGTTAGTGACTCTAAAATTAATGTTCTTAAATGTTCTAAATGTTCTAAGTGTTCTAAATGTTCTTAAGTGTTCTAAATGTTCTAAGTGTTCTAAATGTTCTAAGTGGTCTAAATGTTGTAGTTCTAAGTGGTCTAGAAGGAAAGCAAACAAAGTTAGCTATTGGAATAGACACCCTGTTAGCGTCAATGTTCAAAACAAAGCATACAGAATAAATTTGAAAAAATAAACACACGCGAATGACGTTGTGTTTGTATGTACGGTAGGCTATGTGCACTTGTTATAGCGCCCCTTCAAGCTTTCTACTCAGAGACGATCCCGACAAAAGCGCTGACACTGCATCGGAGTTTCACGCCAAAGCGCTGAGCAATAGCGAGTGAAGGACTTTCCCAAGGTCTTTACGCGGCGACTTGAGGTGGATTCTAACCTGCAACCCTTCGGCTGCAAGGTGACGAACATACCCACTACACCAGCGCGCCCCACAAATGTGGGGGTGGCTTTTAGGATTATCTTCATCTGAGAAGAACGATTACTAAGAGGGGATACTCTTTTTGCGACACCCGGACTCGGGCACTAGGGATTAGTTAGCGTCGTTACAGTTCGTCTGATTTTGAGTGCAATGTTTTGTGAACTGTGAGCGAGATTTCAAAGTGAAAGGCACTCTGGACGGGAAGCCAGTTAATGAGAGCAATATTAGTGCAATAAGCACTCATAAAATTTGTCTGTGTACTTACCTACATGTCTATCTGTCTGTCTATCTGTCTGTCTGTCTGCATGCATGTCTGCATGAATGTCGGTCTGCATAGCTCATCGAATGTTTGCTCCTTCCTATCTCTCCATCCGTTTACACATGTGACGTGCCTGTGAGTTTATTTATTAATCTTTCTGGCGGTCTGCCTGTCGGTCTCTCTCCTAAAACTTTACTTTCCTATCTGTCTGCATAGCTATTCTAGGATCTGTCCGTCCTTTCGTCTCTGCCCCTCTCTCTCCCTCTGTCTGTCTCTGTCTCTCTCTCTACCTCTGTCTGTCTCTGTCTGTCTCTCTCTCTCTCTATGCGTTTATCTGACTCTATCTGTCTGTCTGTCTGTCTGTCTGTCTGTCTGGCTGTCTGTCTGTCTGTCTGTCTCTGGCTGTCTGCCTCCGTCATTTAAATCCCTGTTCTCTCCATTCCGTCCAAATATACGTTCCTTAACTCTCTTTGCCTCTCTCACATAAAACCTCTCTTTATTCCCCTTGAACACTCTCACGCCACAACCCTCCCCCAACCCCCCATCCACAAACAACCAGTCATCCGACTCATCCGACCAAAAGATCTAAAGTCTGTCGACCACGGAGACCCAAGACCCAATCATCCCAACACACGTACCCACGACTATAGCCCCCCCCCCCCCGTATACATTCCCTCGCATCACTGCATACCACCCCGACCCACGCGTCCACCGATCGGACCAGGCCGCTCCGCCACCGATCCAGACCGTTAGGCCCATCGACCGGACCCGCGAACCGCAGCCTCCCTGCAAACGTCCGCAAACGACCGTCACTTTCCTTACAACAGAAAGCGTCCGTCCCAAAATGGCGTATGGCGTTGTTGATCGACGCCACCTTCACTAGGGATGCCACACTGAATTTCCAAAAAAGGTTTGATTAGGCAGTAAAAAGACTAGAAAAGCTGGAGTGACAATTATTTTCTGAGAAATACTTGGATTTTGGGGACTTGAAATCGCTGACGACCTTTTTTTATAGTCCTTCAGTCATAAATTTCTGATTGTTCCTCTCAAAATCCGTATTTTTTAACCTCAAAATGTATTTTTTCTTGTTTTTTTAATATTTCTTTGACCTCAAAATGTCTTTTTTAACCTTAAAAATGTCTCAAAAACCGCCCTGAGAATAAAAAGCCAGATCCATAAGAAAACCTATAGAAACTTAACACGAGCAAAAAACCTAGATCTATGTGGAAAAAGCTACGAGTGTCATCCCTGAGATTCGACGCAGGCGCCCACACATCCTCCTCCGTCGACGCATGCAGAGATTATAAATAACGCAAGAGGTCCGCGGGACGACGACGACATCGAGTGGCGCGCCACGTAGCGACGGCTGGTAAACTAAACGTGTAGGAATAAGCGGCGGCTGTAGGGAATCCTTTTCGTGGGAGCAAACGGAAGATAGATGCGCAATGACGAGCACGAGAAGCAGTCGGCAGAGAATGTGGAGAAGCAGCGGTGGAGGAGGAGGAGATGGAATAACGGCGTTGGATGGAAGGACATCGACCGCGGAAAGATGTCGCTTCAAAGGAAGAACGCATGAAGGGACCGATATAATCCTCTGCCCACAGAAGTAAGTGGATGAAAGCAACAGTTATTAGTGTTACATACATACATACATACACACATACATACATACATACATACATACATACATACATACATACATACATACATACATACATACATACATACATACTTACATACGTACATACATACGTACATACATACACACATACACACACACATACATGCACACCAATTCATATAGAGTCCTTTCGAAGACGTTTCTCTGTGTATGTATGTATGTATGTATGTATGTATGTATGTATGTATGTATATATGTATGTATGTATGTATGTATGTATGTATGTATGTATGTATGTATGTATGTATGTATGTATGTATGTATGTATGTATGTATGTATGTATGTATGTATGTATGTATGTATGTATGTATGTATGTATGTATGTATGTATGTATGTATGTATGTATGTATGTATGTATGTATGTACTATGTATGTACTATGTATGTACGTACGCACGTACGTACGCACACACGCACGTACGCACGCAGGACGCACGCACGCACGTACGTATTTTTATCCTAACTGTTCCTTTTCACTTTTAAGAAAATATCTTCACACAATAACACTAACGATGCTATTGGTACTCAAAATGAAATTGAGAAATTTATAGTTCTATTTACAAACCTCTGTGAAATACAATTTAGGCCTATTCTTAATTCGCTGTTTTGCATTCTCAAGCTCGTGCTAAAAAATTTAAACGTGATGACTGTCTTTTGACCCCTCCCGGAGTAAAAACATCTGCGGATGCTCATGACTGGCCAAGACATCGAACAAAGGTTAAGTTAAAAATCGCAATTTATTTTTGACATTTAGTATTGCGCCGCTCAAAGAGCAAAGCAGATGAGAAAGACTATTTGGTTCCATGACATTAGAACGGACGACAAAAGAACGTGCGACACTAGAACGGCGACAGTAGAACGGTGTACAGATGACCGCTGAGACAATTGAATGGTAAAGTCATAGTAAAATTTAAAAGCAATCCAACATTCACTGTCTTTGACATGTAGGCCTAGGCCTACCAAGTTCAACGTCTTCTAGTTATGTGACAAATGGGCAACCATTCGACATCGCCATGATATTCTGCCATTCTGGTACCCCGGTATTGTTTTTCTCTCAAATACTCATAATTTCGATGTATGAGCGTCTTTTTACCATAATTATGCTAACTGTCTCTAGCATAGGCGTACGAGGCGGGGTCCAGAGGGAGAAAATGCCCCACCCAACTTTCGGGCAAGTCTGGTCTATCGGGCAAGCAGCCCCGGACGACTAAAAAAAGGTCGTCAACTTTCGGGAAAGTCTGGTTTTTCGGACAAACACAGCTTCGGACGACTAGACTAAAAAAGGTCATCAACTTTTTTCCAGATATATTTTTCGGGCAGAAGTTCAATCTTTGCCCCTCCCCCCACTGCTGAAATCTCCCGTACGCTTATGGTCTCTAATATTTTAGTGTCGCCAAACGTCGCACCCAACATTCAGTCAAAACTCAGAGTTGGCCTAAGTGCATAGTGTACAACGCCGCACCTTGTGAATTGTTCATTAGTCGGCCCGGTAATATGACGCTCCGGTCAAGTGTCGCCTGTTCTATTGTCGGCCCGTTCTAATATCGTCCGTTAAAGTGTCACCGGTCAAGTGTCGTCCGTTCAATTGACCACCGTTCAAATGTCCGTACACCGACTATTTGCGCAGGTCAATATTATTATCAATGTTTAATGTCCTTAAAAACTAGCCTTTGTAGCTATTTCTGACTCTATAACTTTTTGTGCATATTTGTGTGTGCACGTGCGTGTGTATTCTTTCCATTAATAGTTAATCCTATAGTGACAGAGACGACAATGACGATTGTTGGTGTTGACATAATGATGATAACAATTATAACGATGACAAAAACGATCACGACGGTAATTGCAACAATCCAGGCAATGAAAGCGATGGTCATGACGGTAGCGACAATGGTCGTGACGGTAATGACGGTGATTATGACGATAACAACGACGATCGTGACGAAACCGACGGTGATTATGACGATAAAGACGATGATCATGACGATGATGACAATGATCACGAGAAAAAATGACTGTGATCATGACGATAATAATGATGATCATGAAGATAATGAAGATGTACATTGTACATGTATGACGATGATCACGACAATAGCGACCTTGATCATAACGATAACACCAACGATATCTATGACTATGATGATCACGAAAATAATGACGATGATCATGACGATAACAACGAGATGATCATGACGATCATGACGATCATGACGATAACAACGACGATGATTAGCCTACCTCGGTCATTTATTTGGTCGCGGATAAACAACAAACACGACCATCTTCATTCCTTCCGTTCAATTAATCCGACGATAAATAAATTGTCGACGGAATTGAAAACGTCGCTAATCGATGAATCGCGTGCATAGAGAATGGCTAATCATTGTATGGATCGATGGCGCCTCTAATTAGAACCGACCAGGCGACCAGTTAGACACGAAAACAGCTTAACCTTGACCAAGACGATCACCAAGACTTTTCTGGAGAAAATAAGCAAGTGTCGCGGGAAATTCTGTCCGACCTAAAGCTATCCGGGGGGAATTTATCTATCCCCTCGAATGGAATGTATAAAATGAGTGGGATAATAATTCTATCCACCAATAAAGATATCCGGAAGGGGGGGGATGAATATATACTGGAGATTGAGTATACGGAGGGATGAACCATTCTATCCCCCAGCGTAGGACTATAATTATTTGAAATGCGTATAATTGATACATTTATATGCTGCAATCAAAATTTAATGTGACTATGATTTTTAAGTGTCCCAAGCAAGACCGTAGCCATGATTATAATTATTTCGTGGGTGTTTATCAAGGCTGTACTGGTATAAATTTAGACGCTGCAAAAGGAAAATATACTTTTCGGCCATTTAAAAAATCATCACATGTTTTTTTGCCTAATTTTGCGACCAAAAACCGTTCACTGTGGTGTAAAACGATCTACTTTCATGTTTTATTAAAACTAAAATTGCGATCTTCTGCGGGTTCTGGGCGACCAATACATTACATAAGCTTACACTAGCTCTCACATCTAGTCTGGTAAATGCATTTTATACTATTCTTCCATTTTAAATTGTAGTGTGTTCAAACACCCAAAACACCCCCCTAGTTACGGTCTTGGTCCAAATCAATGTTCAGAACAAGGCAACTCGGATTTAGCTAGTAACTTTAGGTGTTCATGTTCTGAATATTCGAAATGCTCTAAAACCACAGCAAATAGCATTATCTTGTAGGAATAAACATAGGTCTACTTATTGTTTCAAACCAAAGCAAACTCATGTTAATTTGCAAATACAAATACACACGGAAGTGGCTTTTTCAACTTCTCTTCATCGGGGGGGGGGGGGGGGGTACGATTAATACGAGAGATACTCTGCTTCGTGACACCGGCAAGTGAATGTCAAAACAAATCGACTTACGACTGGAATATTTACGGTTTTTACACGATTTATAGGAACATCCTTTTATAATGTAGGCTAGTGACCGAAATGTGAAATACGTATATTTGTATATAAGATCATTATGACGATTTACAACTTGTTTACAAGACTAGTCTCTCCGTCGAGCTTCGCCTGTGTATCTGCGCGATTACTGTACCGGGGCGCACTCCTCCGCTTCCGGGTTGCGACTTGGATCGCTCGACAAAAACGATCTTCGAGACTCAGTGAGGCGGATGAAAACCCGATTCGGTTTCCGCACTTTCTCGTTGGCCGATGTCGCGTGCCAGAGTCTCCCCCCGCCTAAAACTAAAAGTCTCCCCCCCCCACGGATACTTCATTTCGAAACAGGCTCTCCCCCAGCGGATAAGTTTCCCAGTTGCTGAAACAGTATTCCCCTCCCCTCAGCCCTGCGAGTGGCTGACTCAAGATTTATTTATTTCGTAAGGCTTTCCTGCTGTTTAGTATAGTATGTGAGGTGCCATTGTAACGGTACGGTTGTGTTAAGACGTCATTGAAATCGTCGTTATTATTTTTTTGCCCTGAGGTATACAGGATCCCTCAGGGACTTATCTACCGCCTGATATAAAATCATAGTATAAAAGCCCTATTATTATTATTATTATTATTATTATTATTATTATTATTATTATTATTATTATTATTATTGTTATTATTATTATTATTATTATTATTATTATTATTATTATTATTTTCTTTTTTTATCGCCCGAGGTCGTTATGATCCCTCAGGCTTTAAAAACAATAAATACTAAAAATATATAGGCCTATTTATTATTATTATAAACGACAATAATACGAACGATAATGACGATGATCATGACAATATTTATAATAATTATATGCATGACTCTACGTATATTTTTGTGAGCAGGCTTGCATTTATTTATGACCTTGTATGTATGCATGTATGAATGCGACCGAATTCTGTATAGCAAAAAATTGAATGAAACTTGAAGCCCGATAAGAGCTTTTTTCGGACAGATGACAATCTAGAAAGAAATATCGCATCCCTTGACGGGAACAAGGTCTTACAACGAAGGCAGGTGGCTGAGAGATTCAATGATAAGAATTGGAACCTATCCCAGCTGTATATCATTGTACGTTCTACTCACACTTTAGACCGTCTTGACCTTCTTGTACCACGGTCTCAGACTGCTACAGCACAGCACCATGCCTCTGCTGGTCCCTTGCTGTGGAATGACCTTCCAGCTATAACTCGTTCTCAGATTTTTTTCTGGATGCACTTCTGTTTTTGCCCGTTATCTTCGGACCTTTCTTTTTTCAGGGGTTCATCGCACTGGGAGCAGGGCTGTAGGCCTACTCAAGGGTATACGCGGGTATATACGGCGTATACTCACCTCCGGAAAAAGGCATCGTATACTCACCTCCCGAAAACCAGGGTAGGCCTATACGCGGGTAAAAATCAGGGTACGCGGGTATACGCTAAATTCGGGGCGATAGTCGGAGCAAATGTCTAAAGAAAGGTCATCAGGTTTTTGGGACGGAAAATTGGCAACTTTTCGGACGAAAAATTGGCCACTTTTACGAAAACATTTGGGGCGGAAAATTTTTACCGGCGGTAGCTTGTACTCACCTCAAAGGTTCTGAGTACAGACCTGACTGGGAGTGCCTCTGATCAGATTATAGGCCTACTGCTCGATGTGATTCATAAATTCGTAAATAGTATATAATAGAGTAGTTACAGTAGTATTACTTTACGGGTAGGCTATTATAGTGCGCAACCATGCACTTGAAGAAATATTTCCACTGCATCTATTCTACTTTTGAGAAATGCATGCATGCCCTCAACCCTCAATGAACCTTTTGGACTTTGTTGAAACATCTTCAGATAGAATCATTTGACTTGGGCACTCCATACAAAACGCCCTTCGTTAAACCAAACTGAGCTTCTGGTTCCCGGCTCGAGAACTCCTTGCTATCCAACAGCATCGTTCATTCTCTGTCGCTAGTTCTACCACCTGGAATAGCCTCCCTGTTACACTGCGCTTAGTTCCCAGGGGTCACTCCGCTCTGTTCTTTAAGAACTTCAAAACTGCCTTATTTAACCATGGTTGGGCCGGGAGCGCTTCCGAGTAGCCTACCTTGCAGAGGCGCTATTTAAAATATCCGAAATAAATAAATAACTCCCATGATAAGGGATCGGGTGACTGTATGATATTGACTCTTAGAAGTAGGCTCTCACGCTTTTTACCATCTATGGCATATCAAAGCTCATTCAAGCTGTCAAAAATTATCAATTGGTAATTTCGTTAGGGATATATCCCCATTATTGAAAGGCGCAAAGATTTATAACAGGTAGCTAGAGAGAATCGGGATGACCCACCCAACTATAGACCATCTCATTACTACCATGTTTTTCTCGAAAAGTTTTGAAAGTCGTTTTAATAAACCTTTTTATCTGAGGTAATTCTATCCTTTTCCTCCCCCATGCAACATGGACTGCAATCAGACATTCCACCTACATGTAAACGCGCCTACAATGCATCGATGCATCTGTCCCAAAGTGACCCAAACCCACTCGACTATTGCTCATCCATCTTGGAGGGTCCACCACCATCCCGGTTGACCGGCCGGAGTGGGTTCGGCTTGAGCGGGTACACCGAACGGCCCATCAATTGCATTACCAAGGAAAACCATTTCTTGCACTATATTCTAGACTCCAGAGATCCTGCACCGAGTTCCACTTGTCTGCGCATCTATACTGAATTCATTTATTCAGGAATTTGTATAAAGTCCTTTCGAAGAAACTACCCTAGAGGCACTGCTATGTATGTGGGCATGCATGCATGTATGATAGTATGTATGATTGTATGTATGTATGTATGTATGTATGTATGTATGTATGTATGTATGTATGTATGTATGTATGTATGTATGTATGTATGTATGTATGTATGTATGTATGTATGTATGTATGCATGCATGCATGCATGCATGCATGCATGCATGCATGCATGTATGTATGTATGTATGTATGTATGTATGTATGTATGTATGTATGTATGTATGTATGTATGTATGTATGTATGTATGTATGTATGACTCAGAGTCCGCGCTGTAGTCTGGAGCGCCTCTGAGTAAAAATATGAAGGAGCGCTGTAACGAGTGCTTATACATGCACATCATAAAATTATAGCCTATGCATTTATATGGGTCTTTGAAAAGTTTTAAGGCTTTCAGATGTTTTGCATGCAGAATATGTAACATATATGTGTATATGCATAATGCATATACACATATATGTATATGTATATATATATAGTTATATATATATATGTATATATATATATATATATATATATTACCGACGACAAATCGTTCACAGTGGCGGTACTCAGCAGTCCATTGGAAATAAGTGATTGCCTTGTAAACGAGTTGGTCGGTCTTCCCATTCGAAATTCCCTTGTGCCTACTGCATGCTGAGTCGACTGCTGGCAGTGCCGCCGGTTATGTCTTTATATGTATGCAATTAAGCGTGCATATATCATTCTCTTCCTATTTGGATCCTGCACCGCATCTTACATTTACTAGAAGCAACAAGGCAGCGCCGTGCTTTCTCCGTGGCTGGCCCTGCGACCTGGAATGAGCTCCCTGTTATCCTTCGTCAAATACCTATTGGCCTTTCTACTTCTACTTCACTTCTTTCTCTTCTCAAGACTGTCTTATTCGACCGGGGTTGGACTGGGAGCGCTCCTGAGTAGTAACCTCGAAGGAGCGCTGTATCAAATTCTCAGTAAATAAAATAAATAATAAATAAATGACTCCAGACCTGCATGTGTTCGCTAGGACTAATGCCCGTAAGTTTTCGCTTAGAGTTCAGGGCCCTGCCAACTGGAACAGTCTTCCCAAAGAAATCCGCATTGTCACATACCTCAGCCACTTTAAAACCCTTGCACGTGCACAGATCCTAATATATAATTATTACTTAATAATTATCTGATCTGTGTTTGTTAGTTAAGCTTTAGTTAAGTCTTAGTTAAGACTTTAACCTATATTTATAATGTTATTCCTACTGTATAAATGTTATGTATTAGGCTACGTGTTATACTAACGTCAATTTTTTCCCTGCCTAGTCATACCCCACCATTTTGCTTAAACTCATCGTGGTATATAAGGAACATAGGGAGTCGCTCATCTCCTTTTCCAACCTGCATCAGCATTGTCAAAATTCTGTTTTTGTTTGCATGCGTGATGTTTTGCCTCGAAAAGCGAATATCCTACAGAATAGCAGTGGCTATCATAGGCGGAAACCTGGGCGGAGACTTGGGGGGGGGGGACGAACGAGTGGCCGAAGGAAAGACGCGAGGGATTTTTGACGGACGAAATTTTTTAACGAGTCCGAAAGTCAAGAAAAATTTCTATTTTCGCTTTCAAAAAAGTTGATGACCTTTTTTTTAGTCATCCGGCCCAAAAAGTCCGAAAGTCAAGAAAAATTTCTATTTTCGCCGCCAAAAAGGTTGATGACCTTTTTTTTCTCGTCCGACGTGAGACTCTTCACGCTCAACTTTGGGGGGGGGGACCAATGCATGGGCCGTCCTTCCCCCCAACACCTTCTTTGGGGGGACCGTCCCCCTGTCCCCCTAGGTTTCCGCCCATGGTGGCTATGTCTGGCGGTGTCTCACTGGTTGTGCTCCGTTCTACTTATCTGATCTCCGACTTAGCCTCCCGTCGAGCTTTGCGCTCTTCAGCTAATGGTGACCTACTGGTCCCTTGGGTCTGTTCCTTGGTCAGCCAGCGTCGAGGATACTCGGCTATTGGCCCCTCCACTTGCCAAGAGGCCCGAGAGGTCGTATATTATAGGGGCAAATGCCAAGTGGTCCGGCGACTTTATTTTGTTAGCCCGGACTAGGTACACTTTCATATAAATTATTATATAGAAAGGTTTATGGTTATGCCTCTTAAAATACAATATTAACCACCATCAGTTTAAACTTCAAGTTAGCAACTTAATATAATCATTTTCTACAAGTCTTAGTTAGTATAAAATTGCAGGTTGTAGGCCAACCTGGACATTTATCACTTTAATATCTTTCCGCAAATTGTTTTTTCTTGTTAAACCTTTAAATAGTTTAAATAGACCCGTGATTGCTCTACCTAAGGGCCCAGGAGTTCCCTCATCAATCGTCATCCCGCAAAGGCGTCTTAGAAAAAGTAAAGTCCAACACAGGGAAGCGCTCATCTCCTTTTCAATGGCCTTGAGCCAGCAATGGACAAATCTCAAGGTCCTGGACACGGGGCCAGTGTATCGCGGGACTTGCCGTTTACTTCCCAGCTTACGCCGGTACCAAATTATACTGGTTGGTGACAGAGGCACGTGTGCGTAAACAATTTGCCCATGGTCGTTAATCGGAGTCGAATCCGCAACTGCCCGCTCCGTGAGCAAGCGCGTTGCCGATCAGGTCTTTTAAGGGCGCTAAAATGAATTTTCGGAATTAGTTAACCATTTACTTCAATCAATCAATCAATCAATCAATCAAATATTTTTATTTTGCAACCAGTATACATGAAAGGTTCACACATCTTTCACATTGGCTACAAAAAAGGGAGGCCCTAAAGGGATTTTTAAAAATCCCGCTGTCTAGGGACACCAACTATTAATGACTTGACGATGCAAGGTGGCCATGACGAAGTCTTTGCAAAATCAACACAGTGACTGACAAAAAAAGATAAAGCAACTTATACTAGAGAACGGAAGAAAAAACAAAACACAAAAACAGGAAACTGAAAACCTCAACACTGCTGAGTCACAAACAATAATGAAAAAGAACAAAAAAATCTTAACTATAGGCTACTGAACTGTACTGTACAGAGACCAACTGCAATGCACATACTGAGCGAACACTACTTTAATTTTATTTGGTACCTTCTATTAGAAAGGCGCTAAATTTCTTCTTAAATGTCCAAATACTGGGGCTCAATTTTATTTCCCTTGGAATTTTTTCCCAAGTGGTAACCCCACTAGACTTAATAGAAAACTGGCGCGTGTTAGTGCGAGCATAGGTTCGGTGGTACAAAGAAGAGTATCTTGTAAAATGAGAATGAACCTGGGATGAAAGCTGAAAATAATTTTTGTATATAGGTGGCAGAAGGCTTCGATCAAACCGGTACATAAATTCCCCTATTTGCAAAGTCCAAATCTGGTCGAGTTTTAAAATTCTAAGGTTGAGAAATATGGGGGCAGTGTGAGAGCCGTATGGAGCTCCCACAATAAGACGAAGAGCTCTTTTTTGC
This sequence comes from Lumbricus rubellus, assembly GCA_945859605.1. Classification (NCBI taxonomy): domain Eukaryota; kingdom Metazoa; phylum Annelida; class Clitellata; order Crassiclitellata; family Lumbricidae; genus Lumbricus; species Lumbricus rubellus. The sequence goes on along the minus strand of OX243821.1, from coordinate 16,515,154 downwards.
AAAATAATAACTCTATATAATCTTGTGACATAAGTAGAAGCCCACACTATGTTACAATAAGAGAGATATGGATGTACTAAGGAATAGTATAGTTTAATCCTAATACTAGATGGTAAAATGTAAGCAGTTCGAGCCATTACTCCAATATTTTTTGCTATTTTTGAGGCGACATGAGCAATATGTTCATTCCATGTTAAATGGCTATCAACATAAACTCCCAGAAATTTAGTAGATTCTACAGAAGCGAGAGAGATGCCGTTAATTTTTAATTGAAATTCACCAAGTGGAATTTTTTTCCTATGCGATTTAAACAGGATGTAGTTAGTTTTTTCCAAGTTTAAAGACAATCTATTAGCTTTAAACCAGTCGGCAATAAGTTCCAGCTTCCTCTTAGAATTTCTAGGTGAGCGCATCTATCTGCAGCCAAAAAGTTATTTTTCCGAGATACATGATTGTATCTATAGACGCTATTAATTCACATTATATGCAATTGACGGCAGCGCGATTATTCAATTTAATATGCAAATCACTCGCATGCTTGACGTGTTTGGCATACTAAGACAAGCAAAACTAAACCCATTCATCCATCCATACATGTACATACATACATACATACATACATACATACATCCATTCATCCATCCATCCATATATACATCCGCCCACCCACCCATCAATCCATCCATCTATTTATCCATCCACCTACCCATCCATCCATTCATCCATCCACCTACCCTTCCATCCACCCATCCATCCACCCATCCATCCATCCATCCGCCCACCCACCCATCAATCCATCCATCTATTCATCCATCCACCTACCAATCCATCCATTCATCTATCCATCCACCTACCCATCCATCCACCCATCCATCCACCCATCAATCCATCCATCTATTCATCCATCCACCTACCCATCCATCCATTCATCCATCCACCTACCCATCCATCCATCCATTCATCCACCCATCCATCCATCCATCCATCCATTGACCTCTATTATCCTATATCTATCCGCCCGTCAGTCTGTCCATTTCTCTTGTGTCTGTCCGTCTGTCTGTCTGTCTGTCTATCTGTTCGTTCTTGTTTGATAATTCGAGGTCTGTATACACTCTCCAGACACTGCGGCATTTCATTCCTGACTTTAAATGCTCGTTTGGCCGGACTCTGGTTTCTGATCTAATCATTGGCATTGATCTCTATTCTTAGAATCGGACGATATACATCGGTAAATACTCACCCGTCCTGAGCGCTTCACAAACAGACTTACACGAGTCGGCTACTTATATCTTGACAGGGCAGTCGAGAGGGTGTAAGGGAGGGACAAATTGGCCAGGGGACCGGCGACATGAAACCTTCATGAGTCATGTCCTTTCAAATATATTATTGCAGAGAATTATCTGCAATCAGTTTTAAATACAAATTACAATTGGATAAAATCTTAATTATTTGTATATAAATATGAAATTGTAGGTCGTGCATAAAATTTTATCGCTTCAATTTGTTTATAAGAACTTGATTTTTTATTGAGCCATAGATAGTTCCATAGACGGAGTCTTGGTCTAGATTATAAAAACATCTACCGGTACTAACAAACTCAGCCATAAGTATTAAGTAGCCAATAGCCATACTGTCAATTTATGTTCTTTAGTCTACAATTTCAGCGTTTTTGTCAGTTTTTTGTTTTGGAAAAAAACCGAATTTATACATGTAGCTTACATGCACATCCTTGACTTTCCAAATCGTCTTGGCGTTTTCTTAACAATCTGTACAATTTAGATAATATCGGCCATATGCCTGTCTGTCTGTCTATAATCGTGCTGTCTCTCTTCCTGTCTGTCTCTCTGTCTCTCTGTAACTCGGTTTCTGTCTGTCTATGTCTCTCTAATGGCTTGCGTTTTCTTAACAGTATACGTATAATTTAGATAATATCGGCCATATGCCTCTGTCTGTCTGTCAATCATTCCACATGTCTCTCTGCCTGTCTCTCTGCCTATCTACATGCATATGTATATGTATATATATATATATGCATATATGTTTTGTAATTGCAATGTATTTGTGATTATAATCTGACAGTTATAGGCCTAAAGCAATGCTGCATTCAAAAGAGAACAACATTACTGCACACACACACACGCCCACACGCACACACGCACACACACACACACACACGCACACACACGCACACGCATGCACGCGCGCACACACGCACGCACACACGCACACGCATGCACGCGCGCACACACGCACGCACACGCACACGCGCGCACACACGCACGCACACGCACACGTGCGCACACACAGAATGTCTGCATTCTAATGTTTCTATGTATATGTGTGTATTTGTCTATGCATCTCTTATCAGCTTGTTGTGTGTCTAATGCATGTGTGTTTCTGTCTATCTACATGTATCTGCTTGTGCATCTATGTGCATATAAGTGCTTAATGTGTTAGTGTTGGTGTGTGTGTGCACGCATGTTTGTGTGCGTGTGTGCATGTGTGTAAGTGACTGTGCGCGCGCGTGTGTGGTTTGTGTGCAATCTGTGCATGTGTGTGTGTGCATGTCTGTTTGTGAGTGTGTGTGAATGTGTGTGTGTGTGCGTTGTGAGTGTGTGACCTCATTTCCAGCCGAAATCCTGTCTCCATTTGTCACGCAGGGTTTCCATTCCCTTCTTTTCCGTTAATCGTCTTTTGATGTCGTTTTCTCCACACATCCACACACACGTATACACATACAAGCAGACACATACACACATACAAGCACGCACACACGTGTCACACACCGATACGCGCGGATACTGAAAAACAACTGGCGGGGTTAAAAATAATTTAACTTCACCGACATTATTTTTAGGCCAAAATCTGTTTTCGAAGCTGTCTTTCTTATAAAGTCAAGAAATTATGTGCGGAGGAGAAATCTTCAAGGGGCCTATGATCAGTGTCACCACGCCATTTAGGTCCCCGTGGACGGACCGTGCTAGCCCGAGATTTGAATCTCTGAAATAGTCACCTTCGGGAATCGAATCGCGGCCCGCACGCTCTCTTTCGCAGAGTAGCGAGCAGACGCGCAGCCATCGACCTTACCGATGTGGCTAAGCGAGCCAGTTGTTGAGAGCCATAGCATTTTAAATAATAGCATGACAGTCATTGTTAGTCTACAGTCACACTGCACACTATATTTATTTTCATCAGACGATTCTATAATTGACAGCACGCTTGTACCAGGACAATTGGCCTACTATTATAGGCCATCAATAAATCATCATAGTAGGCTAGGCCTAACTGGAAAACCTAAACAAAACAGCTCTTAATTAAGTTAATTTACTTGCTAAAAAGGCAAAAAAGAAAGAAAACATTACAGATTGCACTTAAGTGGATAATAATGAATAAAACTAAACTTTAATAGTTGATCAGATCGCGTTAAAATGAGAACTGAAAACGCTATCGAGGCGAAAGTGATAATTAACAGCATATACATTGTAGGTAGCCTAACTATTAGGTATCAAGGATCCTCCTCATCGGCGTTAAGCTAGGCAGTAAGCAATATTGTGGTAAATAGTATCCTATTAATATGACAATTGGAAAAGTGCAATTCGTGATTTCGACAACCAGTCGTGTATGCATCAGAAGCAAAGAGTCCACTGTTAACACTGATCGAGGTCATATTAGCCTATCATAGGCCTGATCACGTAATGTACATGTATGTGCATCACCAGAGATTCACATTAGCACGGAGATGAGAAGCATGGCAGAATAGCGAAGGACACGTGGATCTATGCAGTATTTTAACTGCAGGCCTACTCAGTGGCGGCGCCAGGATTTCAGTTTGGGAGCTGAATTTTCCATTTCATTGACCAAAATGTCTGACGACCTTTTTTTAGTCATTTGGACGAAACATTTCCCATTCACCCTCTACTCACCTCACAGAGACCAAGTGGGTATACGCAGGGGGAAAATCGCGATTTGTGAAGAAGAAATGATGAAATGTGAGCGTTCTACGCCGTGAAAAAAGAATTTACGAGCGAAAAATTATCGGAAAACCAACCGGTAGTTAAAAGAGATGGATATGGCCTAATGATAGAGAAAGGTAAGATTAAGATGGAAAATACTGGGTAGAAGACAAATCTATGTGTGTAAATATATATTTATACACAGGGGCGGATCCAGGGGCAAATCCGGCCATGGCCCTCCATTGAGAAACGCCCATATAACGTGCCCCTCCCATTAGGTTTCAACAAATGTTCAACAGTAAGTTTCAATGGCATCTTTTTCAGAAAATTCGGATGTATGACTAAAAAAGAGGTAATCAGTTGTTTGGGCACGGAAAATGGGTGTATATTTGAAGGTAAGTTGAATCAAATGACTAAAAAAGGTCATCAGTTTTTTCGGGCGAAAGACAAAAAAATTCTGAACTTTTTGCCCCTTCGAAAATTTCCGTATGCGCCCCTGTTTATACATAGTTACGCTTATCAAGATCAGCTTGACAAGCCGCAATACGGTTAAAAAATGAAATGAAATGTGTTTAATATAGGTCCCAGGGGATTGCTTTGTTCATTTTCACGGTCTTTTTTTAGTAAACTCTGTAGGGTAGCCTACCTTGACTAGGCTTGAAGCCATAAATAGACTGGATCGTGACTAACTTCACTAGGTTCACGGCACGAATTATTCGAAATCAATATAAGTTTTCCACGGCAGCCCAATCGAAACCCGGATGTCGAGTCGGTTTCTACAATACGTCCACTTTCACCGAAATGCGCCGAGTCGGTCAAGCAGGAAGTTCAGTTTACCATAGACATACGTTTGCAACATCCGAATTCGACGAGAGTATTGAAACAAACCAGCCAAGAGAGCCCGTGGAACTAGGAGTTCACCATGCCACGGAGCGAAGAGCCGGAAGCGCTGCAACGTTGGCTACGGGACGCAGGTAAGATGGAGCGCAGCCAAGGGTGCAGCATGAAACCAGAGCTGTACTCTAGGGTATACACGCGGGTATAATACAGCGTAGGCCTTATAGGCCTACTCACCTGGCAGAGACCAAGTGGGTATATACGCAGTGAAGAAATCGCGAGTTGTAAAGAAGAAATGATGAAATGTGAGCGTTTTACGCCGTGAAAATAGAATTTTCGGGCGAAAAATTATCGGAAAACCAACTGATGACTAAAAAAGGTCATGAGAATTGTTGACGACTAAAAAGGTCGTTGGAAATTTTTCGCACGAAAAGTCGATTTTTCCGGCGGCAGCGTGTAGCCTACTCAGTACTCACCTCGAAAATTTAGAAACAGGCCTAGTGTGATAATAATCATGCTTGTTTAGGGATAGTGTTAGTTGAGATATGTTAGTTGTACTAGGTTACACACAAAGGATGTAGGCGGATCGCTGCCCTAGTGTGCTTTGCTAATATGTTAGTGTTAGTAATAATGTTAAAGACAATGTTATTTTTAATATTTGATAATAGTAGTGAATCACATTCTGTGTGGAAAAGGAGGGAATGTAGTGTCTGACTAGGACGTAGATTCGTAAAACAAGTGAACTCTAGTTACAATGTATATGAAGACAGTGAAAGAAGTTAGAGCAAGAACTGAAGTTCGGAATGTGTGATGTCGGATTAAATGGTGAAACGTTTAAAACTAGTTGTATATAGTAGTTGTAGGACACTATACAGCTCTAGATATTTTATCACGATGCAAACTCGATATTTCTGCGTACGCTTAAACGTTTGTGAGTAGCAGCTAGAGGAAATATTTTCCCCAAAAAATAATGAAAATTAATTGAGAGAAACGATAATATAGGCTAAGTGAAGAATATATAGTATTCGTAATAATCAGGAATTTATATAGCCTTTTAGGCCTAATCGTCAAAATACCGTGGTTGGGCTCACTGAAAGCGATATAACTTTTGTTCTTTTTTCAATATTTCGATGAAATGCGATTATTGTACGTAGATAGCCTATGTATTGCCTTTAAGCACGTCAAACTAAAGTTGAAACATTCATATAATATTATTTGGCCAAGATATTGGCAAAACAACGTAGCTAGACTAGCTAGTTACTTTGTTTTGACTCACCCTGTAGACAATTTTCAAACGCAGAGAAGTTTATACTTGCTTATGCAAAGTTCACGTTGTGGACGTCCAATGGCACGAGATTCAACGGGTACCCATGTTAAAATTGCATGATTTAGTAGTGCATTCATATAATTATTTAAAATCTAAATAAACCATTTTGTTAAGAAATTAATGCTGCATCGAGATCTCTATCAAACGATATGATAGCCTACGCTATCTCAAACGAAACCAAAAATCCAGCGGGTGGTAACTAGCAGAAGTTGTAGTTCAGGTTTTCATTTATTCAATTTAAATGGCCTGGGCTTGTTACTTGTGTCGCTTATTACAACCATTCCATGCAAAATCGTACTTCGCAGAGTTCTTTTAATTGGGCGCTTATATATATGTATATATATATATACATGTATATATATATATATATTAGGGTCAGACTCATTATCGTTACCTATAATAACTTAGTGTAACTACAAAACATGATCAGTGGACTAGCGAGTGACAAAGCTGATTCACTTGATGGTTGGAGATTGCTCGAACTTTAAACTTCTGCTGCTGATAATGATGACAACAACAACAACAACGATGCCGATGAAGGTGATGATGATATTTATGATGATGACCATAACCATGACGACGGCGGCGTCGACGACGACAGTGACGATGATGATGACGATGATGACGATGATGACGATGACGATGACTATGATGATAATGATGATGATGATGATGATGATGATGATGATGATATTGATGATGATGACGATGACGATGGCGATGATGATAAATTTGCTTATGATGATCCAGTTAAGATGACGCAATATTGTTCGGGCAATTCGAACGAAGAAATGGCGTCTGCGTTCATATTGAGCACTTGCCAGTTGCATCCAAAGTTGCATGTTCCTGTTTCTGAATGCATGCACGACACACGCATGAAAAGAAAGTACCCAGCGTCAACAGAATATTTGATTCTGTGTGGCAGCTATTCGGAGTTCTACATCCAACCGTTGAATACATGCATCGGGGACATTGATTATTTGGTATGCCACATTGACGAGCTGGCCTTCGACGGTGATTTTCCAGTGTTGCCAAGTGATATGAGTGGCCTAGCTGATACGATCCACTGGTTAGAGATTCAACCATGCAATGCGTACCCAGGTTTTGCTCGAATAAGATGTTTTGGCGACATGACCTTTAACTGGAAATACAAGATATACGAATTCAAATATACAGCTCAGCCCGGTTGCTACGTGTCTTACAACATGACGGCGTTTGCAAATTTATCTAATAGTTCTTTAGTTACATTTTTTTGTAACTATATTGACAGAAAGACGATGCCAAATATTGTTTGTGGTCCAGCAATAAAATCTCCAAACAATTCTGACACTGAGCTGGGATCTGATATGGTCTATTCCTTCTTTTGCCCAGATTGGCCAAGAGGAGCCCAAAATTGGCCTATTCGAATAAGACATCACGGATGGCCGAATATGGATATAATCTCCGAAGTTGTACAAAATGGTTGTCATGTTGTATACGTTCAGCATCGTTCTTCTAAAGCCGATAAACTGCAGTGGAGATTTTCATTTACTTTCGCAGAAGTAATTCTGCTTCAGAGTTTGACTCAAGTTCAACAGATTGTCTATCATTTGTTGAGATTCTTCTCTAAGAGGGAATTGATACAAAAGAACTGTGCAAAGGAAGATGAGGTTCTATGTACTTATCATTTAAAGACGCTGATGCTGTGGACATGTGAAGAGATGTCGCCCGAATGGTGGAGTTCCTCTTCTGTTATTTCAATTTGCTCTGAGCTGTTAAGAAAGCTTTCAGTATGGCTAGAGAAGAGACATTGTCCGAACTATTTTATTCCAGAAGCAAATCTATTTCACGAACAGTTGAACGATACGATGCTTCGACGGACAGAAAAACGACTGAATGAATTCAGAAATTCTAATATTCTTTCTCATTGGTTCACAGCGTATTATATAATGCCAGTTATTAAGACACAATTTGAGTTTTTGAATACTGGGAATGTGATAACACATTTCATCGATTACGTGCTGCCTCTCATTGAGTATCGGAAAACGCTGGAAATTGAATCTTTGTCATCATTACTTTCTTTCAGTTTCTCGGATTCTTATAAACTTTGTCATTTTGCAATTAAATATGGCATGAGTTCGGGATTTCGCTTGAGCTTAAGACGTGTGCAGAAATTTGCATCAAGGTATAGTTCTGAAGTAGATGGTAAAACAGCATGTCTTCCAACAACAGATAAGGTCTCATCGCTCTCATGCTTGAAGTTTTCTAGCATTCTGCCGTACATTCTGCTTAGTGCAACTGCTTTACGTCACGGTGAGTTCTCTTTGCATGACAATCTCTTTGTTGAATTTGTCCAAGCTCTTCCGATGCATCGTAATATCATCATAAGGTCTAAGTTCCACAATTTTCCGAAAATGTACACAGAAAACAGTAGTCGGTTTCAGTTCCTGCGTGCCCATAGCATCATGGAAAATTTAACTGGATCAAATAGTCGTCCAGAATTTCAGCTCCTGTCACTAGTGTCTAGAGAGTTTCTTGTCAAAGCCTTAGAACTCGATAGTTTTAAGACGGACGGCATTGCTCCTGCAGCCTTAGCCTATCTGGCTGCTCTCCATTTTGACATGTCGGAATACAAAACGGTAATACGTATCTGCTCCACAGTGAATTCAGGTCAAATTTCTCAACAAGTTGAGGAAAATCTCAATGCAGGCTGTTTACGCTTCATTGACGATATCGCAAGAATCGTTGGATTGTGTGTGCTTCGCAAGAAGATCGTTGAAAATGATCTTAATGAGTATTTACTTGGCGGGCGGCTTTATCTGGATCTGCGTCTGTCACCATTAGTGCTTGCTCATCATTTAACTGCATTATCTGCGGAAAGAATATCACGACATCATTATTTTTTATCATAATCTACCCCATTCAGCATATCCTATGGACGAATATCTGAAGGCTTCTAGAAAGCCGAAATCCATTGCTGCGATGAGGTCAATGAATCTGTTCAATGCTGCCCGACAAATCGTGTATCACAGAAGAGATACAGTAACAAAAAGCGAGTATGCACGTATGAATTATGTGATAGATACAGGAACAGTAGACCTCCTAGTTGATATTCTCATGAGATGTGCTCTAGAAACTATGAAATCATTTGACAGTGTGATTCGCAAGGACTTCCGAATCCCTTGCAACAATTACGATATCTATCGGGCTTTATATTTTTACAAGTGTCATCAATACAGTGAAGCTTGTAATTTGTGTGAACGAATTCTAAAGGAACCTGATGTGCACCGTCGTTGTTCGAAGGAGTTTTCATTTGCGAATGTTTTGGTGTTGCCACCATTTGACTCATATTTCGACAGCGATGTCCAGTGTTTGCTTGGATTGCACACACTCACTCACTATTTGTCACCGTCGATTCATAACATTGGAGAATTCGAATATACGAGCGAGTCAACATTTATACAATGGTTTGCGAAAGATGTATACTTTCGTAGGGTCCATCTATTAACATCGCTCTCGAGATGTTACCGCATCAGGTGCAATTACTTTCTTAGAAGACATTTTCTTGCAAGATATCTGAGAGTCAGATGTCTCAGAAACTGTAATCTTCCCTATGCAGAAGATATAAATGACTTTGCAGCTCAGAAAGCAAATTTTCCGTTCGAACTCGTCATTCGCAGATTTTTTGTAAGAAAGTGTCATGGTGTTAATGAATAATAAAGAATATTTAATCGTTTGAAACGTGATACGCGTAGGCCTATCTATAGCCTAATGTTGAATATGACCTACTCAAACTTAGGCCTATATATAGCCTATATAATATTATATATTATTGGCTGGGTCGACAGTCTGACTCCAACTTCTCCCTTCGATAGCAGCAAACAGACGTTGTTCTGTCAGACTTCCGGACTATAATTTATGTTAATCATGAACGCTCTCTCGCAAAAAGCATTAAAAATGGATGCAATATCATGCTAAACCGAAAACCGAGTGTCAGTGATTTGTAAAGTTTTGAAGACTTCAACAACCGATGTTCAGTCAACAACGTAATGTCTGATGGAGAGCAGAACGCAAAAATCAGCGTACAAATGGTTGAGTTTATTAAGCAAAAATTAATAGGAGCAACAACTGTGCTAAGTGGATCTCTAGGGTTCCCGGACAATTCGGACCGAACAATTCTTTGCAGCCCAAATTCGTGATGGGACTTCTCCATCACCCAAAATGTATACTGTCGAAACTAATATTAATCTGACACCTCACTATATATCGGGCATAAAAAACCATGGGCCTATAGGCATGAAACTTACATTGATCTGAACGAGATGCCTATAAGTTGATAATTTACTGCATTTAGCTACTAATTTCGGTGTCTTATTTCTGTTAGTGGATAAATTTTAGAAGATCAAACAACATTTGCTTGGTGCCATATAATTTTATTTCATACCATTGATAAACAAAAGTTTCATAGCCGTAAGAGCAATATTTTTACATGCACTCCGAATTGTCCGGTTCCGAATTGTCCGGTCCGAATTGTCCGGCGCCGAATTGTCCGGACACCGATCTCTAGACCAAATTCCGGAGCAATTCGGGATCAGTCCGGGACACGGGACGCACAGGATCGATTCCCTAAAAACTGCCAACGAATATTATATTCGTAAAATATTATGTTCTTTCAAGACAATCTTTATTCTTATTTTGTTATTTATGAAAATGTTTAACTTTGAATTGCACGAAATTAAGTTAGCCTACGCAAAGGCCTATATCCGTAGAACTATCGATTTCTTTTGTTTTTCTCTAATTGTTTTTATCATTGTTCTTTCCTCTCGTATACCCTTTCCAACACTTTCTCGTTTGTTCTGTGTTCCGTCCAGCTGATCTTCCGCATTCTCCTCCAAGTCCACATTTCAGAAGCTTCGATTTTCTTTATGTTTTTTCAGGTACGGCTATTAAATATTGCCTGAACACAGGAACAAGACTGACACTTCACATCACCCACCTCGGAAAAGTTACAATACTAATTATTATTTGTAGCTACTACCTATTGGTTTGTTTAACACATTTATTGGCCCCCCCCCCACCCAAAAAAACACTAACGATGCTCATGATGCATAAAATTAAACTAATAAAAGTTCTTTATGAAAAATAGCTTTTAAATACCAATGTTCTTAATTTTCCATTTCGCATTTTCAGCTTTTGCAGAAACATCCTTCCGTGACCATTGTGCTTTTCTCTTCCTGTAAAACAACCGTGGTCGCCCTGACCGCATCTTGTTCCAAAATAGCCCTTGGACTACTGTGGCAGTCAAGCTTTTTTCAAAGGGTCCAATGTCCAAATTTAGAATACGCAAGAAACGCTTCAAAATGAAAAACCAACTATAAAAAGAGAAGACAAAGTATACGCACGAAGAAAAGGAACAACTGAAGATATAGTGCTTCGCGTTCTTCTGTGCCGTCTCTTTTTTTGTGTAGCGTCAGCTATGTGATGGAACGAAAGCATAATAAAGCTTCCAAACGACTTTAGAACTGCTTCCATCAGCGGGGAGAGAGAGAGAGAGAGAGAGAGAGAGAGAGAGAGAGAGAGAGAGAGAGAGAGAGAGAGAAAGAGAGAGAGAGAGACAGACAGACAGACAGACAGAGACAGAGACAGAGAAAGAGAGACCGAGAAAGAGAGACAGAGAAAGAGACAGACAGACAGACAGACAGAGACATAAAAAGAGAGAGAGAGACATAGAGAGACAGAGACAGAGACAGAGACAGAAACAGAGACAGAGACAGAGAGAGAGAGAGACAGAGAGAGAGAGAGAAAGAGAGAGAGAGAGAGAGAGAGAGAGAGAGAGAGAGAGAGAGAGAGAGAGAGAGAGAGAGAGAGAGAGAGAGAGAGAGAGAGAGAGAGAGAGAGAGAGAGAGAGAGAGAGAGAGACGGTTAGAGACTGAGCAATGGATGTCTCGAGAAAAATTAGACAAACACTTCTGTAGCTTTTAGCGTATAATCAAAGCGAGAAAGGAAACTTAACACGAGCAAGGAAATTGGTTGCGTATGTATGTATGTATGTATGTATGTATGTATGTATGTATGTATGTATGTATGTATGTATGTATGTATGTATGTATGTATGTATGTATGTATGTATGTATGTATGTATGTATGTATGTATGTATGTATGTATGTATGTATGTATGTATGTATGTATGTATGTATGTATGTATGTATGTATGTATGTATGTATGTATGTATGTATGTATGTATGTATGTATGTATGTATGTATGTATGTATGTATGTATGTATGTATGTATGTATGTATGTATGTATGTATGTATGTATGTATGTATGTATGTATGTATGTATGTATGTATGTATGTATGTATGTATGTATGTATGTATGTATGTATGTATGTATGTATGTATGTATGCATGCATGCATGCATGCATGTATGTATGTATGCATGTATGAATGTATGTATTATGTATATTTATTTGCATGACTGCATGTATGTATGTGTTTTATTGCGTCTGCATGTCTGCATATACTGTTTACATGCAGTGGTCTTTATAGAGTGGCGTTGGTGTTAAGGGCTGTACATAAATGATGATCCATCCATTCGCTGAGAAGTCATTGTAATTGTTGTCATTGCTGTTGCTGTTCTATTGTGTTGCGTGATTTGCGCTGAAGAGGGATTGCTGGTCTCCGAGGCGTTCATTGTCATTTCAAGACAATCATCAGGTCAGGCAAAGAGGAAAAGGTCGATATGGCGAAGACGATGAAGAGGAGGATAAAGAAGAAGAGGGGAGAAGGAGGGAAGAAGAAAATGGAGAGAGAGAGAGAAAGAGGAGGAGAAGGAAAGGAAGGAGGATGAAGAGAACCAGAAGAAGAAGACCCCAAAAAGGACACTAGATGACAAAATTCTAGCCAAAAAATACTTAATCCATTAGGTCACAATAGAAACTATATCGCATAATAATTACACCCTCTATTTCTAAAACAGCAAAACAATTATCTGTCGTGAATTTTCTTGTCAATAAACGAAAGCGCAATACTATTATTATTATGTGCGGGAGCCCATGTGTCAGGCATAGAATAAAAGAATAATGGTCAAATGACTTCGGGGATTAGGAATGTATAATAATAGATATAGGTCTATTATTAAAGAAACTGATTGTTCAGCAGAATCGAGATAGGCCATTGTCTGGCTGTGGGTCCTATGTTAAAGGGTGATCATCAACCTTAATCCTGAGCTTCATAATAAAGGCGCTTAATAAATCCTCTTCATGGAAATGGTCTCGACTGAATTGATTTGATGAAATTAGTCGGTACCTAGGATTTATGCGAAGGTCATATCGCCATAGTTCTTCAGAAACATAGTGTCCATCTGTCTGTCTGTCTGTCTATCTGTCTGTCTCTCTGTCTGTCTCTCTGTCTGTCTATCTGTCAATCTATCTGCTGTCAATCTATCTGCTGTCAATCTATCTGCTGTCAATCTATCAGCTGTCTATCCATCTGTCTGTCTGTCAGTCTGTTTGTCTGTCTCTCTGTTTGTCTGCCTGTCTAGTGTCTATCTTTCTATTGATATATCTTATTTGTCTGTCTGTCTCTCCGTCCGCTATCCATCAATCCATTTATCCATCCAACTATTCATCTGTATATAATATGTATATATATATGTATATCACTTATCTTTCCTCTGATAATATCTGTCTGTGTAGTTATATCTCTATCTCTATATCCACCAAATATCCCTATAACCACCCACCCCGTTCAGAGACGGCGTGAGACGCTTTTCATATCGAGGGTATTCGCACAAGTAACCAGTGCAGGAAATGATTTATTCCCCAAATATATTCTCGGCAGGCGAGAATTCGGGCAGCGAATCCTTGTAGGGTAACGACCAGGGCAAAGGCTGTTCAGCAAGGGCATAATTTACCATGGTTTGCCCTACTGTAACGCTGCCACTGTCGGTATGTCATCGTGTGTCTGCATGTCACCGTGTGTCTGCGTGTGTCTGCGTGTGTCTGCGTGTGTCTGCGTGTCGGTATGTCACCGTGTGTCTGCGTGTCGGTATGTCACCGTGTGTCTGCGTGTCGGTATGTCACCGTGTGTTTGCGCGTCCAGGGATGCCACTCTGAATTTAAAAACAGGCCAGATCCGACCGAAAAGTCTAGAAAAAGCTAGATTGAGAATTTTCCAGAAAATACAAGAAATTTTTATTTTTTGGTACTTGAAAATTTCTGACGACATTTTTAGTCTTTCAGTTAATTATGTTCCTTTTCCCTTTCAAAATTACTTATGACTTTTTCGGTCTTTCGTTCCAAAATCTTAAATCTAGTGACTTTCGCTCGTCTTTCCTCTATTTTAACCACAAAATATCTTTTTTTAAACCAGAAAGGCAGAAAAACCACAGACGGAAAAAAAGCTAGATCCTGACCAAAAAACTCAAGAAACCTAGACAAGACCGAAAACCTAGATCTAGGTGGGAAAAGCTACGATTGGTATCCCTGTTGCAGCGTGTCGTTGTGTCTCCCTGCTTTCCGTTAAGTATGAGCTGTTATTTATGGAATCGTTGGACCAGCGCATGGTGGTAGCGTCGTCCTAGATTTGTTGACATCGCTCCCAGTTGGTCATCCGCTTGCAGCAGCACAACACGATGCATAAATCGGCTGAAAAGATCCGCTGTCTGATCCGCAGTGGTCTAAGCTGGACACCGCGATTTCTCACGCCATCCAACCATGCAGGGCGAACAAACTTTTATTGCGCTATTCTGCACGGCGTTGTGCCATCTAATCCTATTAGACGAGAGGGAGAAAGCTGTAAGACATGGTTATGATGACAGGACTAAGTGGACCGTGCTCATAACACAAGTCGATAGTTTTGGTCAAAGTGTAAGGCAGTCTTAGGCGACAGTCCTATGCGACAGTCTTAGGCGAGTCGAGACTCAAGTCGAGACTCCTAAATCAATTCGGTTTCATCTGCAGTGTGGAAGTTCCTTTCTTCTTCTTTTCCTTCCGGCTTGAATTAGTCCCTCGGGGGGTCAGCCACTCGGATCCTCTGTCTCCACATCGTTCTTTGACCAGCGTCGTCCGGTTTCCTTACTTACTTATTTACGGGCACACTTGTTTACTCCCATATTTAGTTATTTACCTTCTCACTCACTTAATAAAATTCTGAACCGATAACATATCTATTAATCCACCTGCTTGCTTATTTATTCACCAACTTATTTACTTACTCACTCGCTCACTCACATGCTCATTTACCGGTCAGATAACTTACCTATTTGCCCGCTTATACTTTCTTATTCTCTTGCTAACTTACTCACTTACTCGCGCACTCGCTCATTAACTGGCTATATGTATATTGCTGACCTTCTAACTGACTTTCCCGTGCTCCTAATTGCAAAGAATTGCAATCCTGAATAAGTGATGGCCCGCGGTGTCTATATATATATATATACATATATGCATATATATATAACCATAGTATATATGATATATACATATGCATGTTTGTATGTACATTATGTGTAATTCTATGTATATACAGCACTTCTAGAAATGCTACGTATGTACGCGTTGTGGACATTCGTTGCGCTACTGTCGCTGTTAGACGGCTTGATGGATGATGTGACGGCGCGGACTCGGTCCTAAGGAGATGGCGAGTGACGGCGTCTGTGGTGGTAGTGGTGGTGGTGGTGGTGGTGGTGGTGGTGGTGGTGGTGGCGGTGGCGGTGGCGGTGGCGAAGGGGAGTAGATGGAGGTGGAATTCACCGTCGGACCTTTCAAGACGAAAGGGGAAATGTTGTCGCATTGTCGGCTGTCGGTGTTGATGTGTGATTTAATGGGAAGATGTATAGGATGCATTCGCCAAACATTGGAAATGTGTTTTTAGTTTTGAGTTTTTATTAGTGGTAACACCTCCGAGAATGGGGGGAAGGAGGGAATAGTGGCGTAGACAAGGGTTTAGGGGGTTTAACCCCCAATTGGCTTAGTGAAAAGTTTTTTAAAGGTTATTTATCCACTTAAATAAGAAAAAAACCAAAACAATTGTTTGTAGTAACAAACTAACAATTGTTTTTCTTACTTTATTCCCTTTGTTACTTTAATCCATTTTTATTTACTGTAATACTGTTGGGTTGGTGTCAGGAAGAGCGTCCGGCCAGGCCATAAAACCCCCATCATAAATTCCTGGCCACGCCACTGCCTTCCCATATCTTATCTTTTCCCTGTGACATCTCTTGTTTTCCGTTACCTCTTCCCTGCATTTTCTCGTCCTACCCCAATATCTTCCCTTATATTATCTTTCCCGAATCCCATCTTAGATTATCTTTCCCTGAGTCCCATCTTTTTCATACTTTTATCTCTTTCCTAAATTTCTCACTGTATACCACGCATCAGCAACATTTGATATGGTCGCTTGCTATATAGGAAGTAATATCCAGCCAGATTTACGATGATTGCATTGCATTGTATCTATGAATTTATGTAGCGCCTCACGCGGTAAACACCAATCAGAGACGCGAGGCATTGATCCTGGGATACATCAACTTCCGACTAGGACAAGAGCGACCGCTTCCTTTGCATTCCGCTATAACATGGAATAAAATAAGTGAGATTTATCTTATGATGTTGTCTGTCGTGCACTCTGCGTAGATTCACCGTCTCGTTTATGGCCTTGTCTCCAGGCCTTGTGCTTTGTGCTGCAACCCAAAGTGGATCACCATTGCGTCTATTATTCCGATCCACCTTCAAAGCAGCTATACAGTATACATCTATTCATTGGAGACTTCATTGGACCAGCATTAGCGCAATCCTGATTTCTCTGTCGACCACATAATATTTATTTGCTCGGAGCACTTAAGGATGACTCTGTCGTTGTGACGTTACAATCAATAGGCTTGAGCTATGTGAGTGGGAGCCGTTGATGGCTGCCAGATTTGTCTTGTATTTGTTTTTTGTGTCGTGTTTTTTGTGTGCTTGCTAACCAGAGTGCGTTTTTGCAGCTGGTACATTAAAGAATATACTTACTTACTTGCTTCTCATAGCAATAGCTGTCTACCGTCCTTGATCGGCCCCGCCTTCGTCTAAGTTTCTTGATGAATTCTCTACAGTAGGCCTACTTGAACAATATTATTATTAGTTTGCAACCTACAATAATTCTCATAATCGCAGGTGATTTAAACCTCCATCTTGAAGACACGACTATGCCAGTGGTGGTTGATTTTCGAGCAATGAGCGCCTCTGCGTATTTTTTTACTCGAAGGAGCGCTATATAAATGTCCGAGTTAATTGCATATTTATTCTTAACTTACCATATTCTACCTTGCCAATGCCCAACCTTTAAATCACCCATCTCACCTGTCCTCACCTCCACTCAATTGCCATAGCAACGCGGATTAATGACGCTGTCACAAAAATTATATCATTTCCAGATTGCTGGATAAGCTGCTTATGGTTTGTCCGAATGTCGAATTCTGCCAAGAAGTCCTGCCAAGAAGCGATCTCCAGTCTCACCTTATCAACAGGCAAGTCTCCAATGGTCTTTAATATATATATACATGTATATATATATATAATATATATATAATATATATATATATATGTCTCTGTGTGTCTGTGTATATACAGTTACACAATGTATGTACGTATGTATATAGAGATATGTACGTATGTACGCATGTATATATACATAGTGAATTACAAATTTAGAAATCGCTAATACAAAGCTAAATGAAGGGCACCGTCTTACTCGAGAGCGCCGAAACAAACCTGGGCCAATTGTCTATTTTCGTCTGAAGAAGAATGATTTGGGATTGGCCTCATGTTTAATATACAATCTTTTTTGTTGTATGGCTGTGTGCATATCTACACGAAATAAAAAATGCGTTTACCTATGTACATACACAAATACACATACGCACACACATAATACATACATACATACATACATACAAACATATATACATAAAAATATACCTATTATGTATGTATGATTACTGCTCAGAAGCGCTCCCAACCACAAAGCGGACACTGAATCGGAGTTTCGCGCCGAAGCGCATAGTCAATTGCTAGTGAAGGACTTGCTCAGGGTCCCTACATGGCGGCTTGAGGTGGGTTTAAACCAGCCGCGGTCGCGGTGGTGTAGTGGATATGTTCGTCGCCTTGCAGCCGGAGGGTTGCAGGTTCGAATCCAACTCAAGTCGCCTTGAGGGGACCTTGGGCAAGTCCTTCACTCGAAATTGCTCAGCGCTTCGGCGTTAAGCTCCGATGCAGTGCCCGCGCTGTAGTCTGGAGCGCCTCTGAGTAGCAGAGCTTGAAGGGGCGCTATAACAAGTGCACATACAAAAATACAATCAAACTGGTGCATGACAACGAACATAACCAATATACATCACCGCGCCTCACGCATACACACATAGGACCTACACTGTATATAATTGAGTACCGAATATACCGCCAATGTAGTCTCTGGAGATTCAGACCTGTAGTGATTGATCTTGCCACGTTACCTCAGAAACTCCACTCTCGTTTCTTTGCAATAAATCTACTCAAATAAATTCCCCTTTCGAATTCGTTTGGCAGTCGGGGGATATTATTTCGTCCCCCAATCACCCTCCATCACTTCTGTTTGAACAACCATCTGATCGATTGCCCCCATTCCCATCGTTTCCCCAAGGATTGATCCTTCAGAGGGCGCTATATAAATGCGCAGAATGAACGAATGAATGAATACGCTAAGACAGCTTTCATGACCCATTGCGATTTATCTCTCTTGCTGATTAGGTTGTTTAGTTTCATGGACATGCATACATACATGTATACACGCATACATACATACATACATACATACATACATACATACATACATACATACATACATACATACATACATACATACATACATACATACATACATACATACATACATACATACATACATACATACATACATACATACATACATACATACATACATACATACATACGTGCATGCATAGTTTGCATACATACATGCATGTTGCATGCGTCTATGCATGGGATTAAATTGGATGGGATTGGATCATTATGTCCTGGGCACGACGTTAAACTGCATCCATCCTCTGCCACAGGGAACCAACAAAGTCCCTGTGCCGGTCCTAAGCCCGGACAAAATGAGGAAGGTTTGCCAGATGGGTGGCGATACTCTGGCAGTAAAAAAACCAAGACGATTGTAATCCGCCAAAACCACGACACAAGTGACATGGCTACCCAGATGCTTCAAGGTGTCATGATGTGAAGCAGACATGCACAGGTCGGTCAGGACAGACTGGTGGAGAGAGTCGGGGGAGAGAGCGTGGGACACAACGGGCATTGACCCACGTTGTCCTTCATGCCTCTTTTTCACGATTCTCTTCAATCGGACAATGTGGTCTAGATGCTCCAAGATGTTAATGGTATGGAGCAGACCTGCTGACCGGACAAGTTGAGGCTGGGCAGCATGACGCGAGACAGACTCAGACAGAGAGTGGCGTCGGACTCTAACGGGCATTGAGCCCTATGATATTGATGATGATGATGATGATTGGATCATTAGGATGGGATTAGATCAGAATTGGAATTGACAAGAGGTAATCGGATGGCAACGGATTGAATAAGATATGATAGCATTGTATTTTATTGGTAAATAAGGGATAAGATCAGGATAGGATTGGAATGGAATGGATAAGATTAGATTGAATTGTATTAGACTGGATAGTATGGGCTGGACTGGATTAGATAGGATTGTGTAGGATTAGGTCAGATAAGAATGTCATTTGATTGGATAAGATTGGATAGAATAGAATAGAATAGAATATAATTGAATAGAATAGAAAATGATTGGATCAGACGGACACAGGAATGTGTACGTGATGTTTACCTATATCTGATTCTGCTGCTGTTATATGATATTGTGCTGTTTGATGATTATGATGTTTCAGATGCAAAGGAGTGCTAACGAACTGTGTCAACGCCAACATAGGATGCAGCTTCCAAAGCACGGGACCAGCACTACAACGCCATCTCGACGAATGTCTGTACAAAGACAAAGGTAAAGCGGAAAGGCAATGCAAATCAATCAATTCAATTTTTGCAATTTTTTAATTGGTCCATGTGCATCAAGCACACTAAAGCAGGATTAAAGTTACACAAAGCATAACAAATTTATCAGACAATAATCAGTGCTAAAAGTGTAAAAATAAAGTGTCCGGACGCCTCTTACCTTTCCAATAGAAGTGTCAGGACGCCCCTTGCATTTTCAGGTGTGCTGGCCAAATAAGTGACAGGACGGCATAGAGATTTGAACATAAGTGCCAGGACACCGTCCACGACCGTCCTGCCACACTTTAAGCCCTGACAATAATCAAAGCGAAAACTTAATTAGTTAACGAAAGCTATAAAGTCAAATGCTTACAACCAAATCCAATCCTAGCCTATGCTTTACTACTTACACTTCTATTTTATATTATCCTATGCTACCCCACGCAATTCTGTCCTATCATAAATAACCAATTCTAACTAATCCGACCCAATCTTGCCATATCCAATCAAATCTGATCAGATCCAATAACTTAATATTCAATCCTATGCCAGGCTATCTATAATCCAACCAAATTTAACCAAATGCAGGTCCTACCCAAACTAATTCTATCCAACCCAATCTTACCCAAAGCAATCCAATCCTACCCAAAGTAATCCAACTAGAACCTATCCAAACCAATGCTACCCAATCAAATCCTATCCTATCCAAACTAAAACAATCCTACCCAAAGTAATCCAACCAGATCCTATCCAAACCAATCCTACCCAATCCAAGCTCACCCTATCCTATCCAATCCTATTCAAACCTTCCAATCCTACCCATTGCGTTTTCAAAGATTTATGCCATAATTATAGACAAAATATGCAGCTGTGCATTTGTGCAATGTCTTTTTCGCAACTGAACATTTTGTGAAAGGCCACCCTTGCTTTATCTGACCCCATATCTTTCTCATTAACCTCTCGCCCACTTGTAGACTGACCCTCTACCCTTCTCTCATATGCATGTCTCTTCCTTCTGTCGCCTGTCTCTCCGCCTGTAGGCTATGGGTCCCACTCTCTCTGTTTCTGTCTCTCTTTCCTTCTCTGTCTCTGTCTGTCTCTCTCTGTCTCTGTCTGTCTCTCTCTGTCTGTCTCTGCCTCTGTCTCTGTCTATCTGTTTGTCCCTGCCTTTGTCTCTGCCTCTATGTTTGTCTGTCTGTCTGTCTGTCTCTCCCTCTCTCTCTGGCTCTCTATTTCTCTTCTTATGTCTTTTGCGTTTCTTCTATCTCTCTTTCTGTCTATGTTTGTTTCTCTCTCGTCCTTCATTTCTTGTTCTGTCTACCAATCTCTCTTTCTCGTCAACATTTTTGTATGCTTTATGTTTTCTATTTTCCCGTTTTTCCACTTTTTTCTTTCTTGTTTTCTTGTTTTCTTTTTTCTTTTTTCTGTTTTTCTGGTTCTCTGTTTTTCTGTTTTCTGGTATTTCTGTATTTTTGTCTCTATGTCTCTCTCTGTCTCTCTATTTCTGTGTGTGAGGGTGTTTTTATCTGTCTCTCTATTCCCTGTCCGTTATTGCAGACAGATATATTACTCCTTTGCGAGGTTCTACAAGGCGCTATGTAAATGACCATATACATTATGCATATAATTATTATTATACCAAAAAAACTTATCTACTTACTTACCTAGTCAGACGAATACAAAGACGCAAGCAAAAAATAAAAAGCACGAGAGACAGACAGACAGACAGACAGACAGACAGATAGACAGACAGGCAGCCAGGCAGGCAGACAGAGAGCGTCAGAGAGAGTGACAGATAGACAAACACACAGACACAGAGATAGACACAGACGGGTCAGAGACAGAGACATACAGATAGACAGAGGGAGAAAGATAGGGATTTGGAGACAGAGAGGGAGAGGTAGAGGGAGAGGAGACTGACGCTTGGTATCTGACAAAGAATCAGAGAGAGAAACAGACGGAAACAGACGGAAACAGACAGAGAGAGAGAGAGAGAGGGAGAGGGAGAGAGAGCAAGAGTGAGAGAGAGGGCGAGAGAGGGAGAGAGATGGAGAGAGAGAGAAAGAGAGAGAGAGAGAGAGAGAGAGAGAGAAAGAGAAAGAGAAAGAGAAGGAGAGAGAGAGAGAGAAAAGAGAAGAAGACACAGACAGGCAGACAGAAGCGTCCCTATTGTGGTTGGATACCAACAGTTACTGCCCGCAGTGCTTCCGGATAATTATCAGATTGTGTTGCGCTTGATGCAAATTGAACGTCGCCTCTCCACGGACTACTTTCCGTCGCGCAAAAATACACACAGACGCCAAATTGCACCGCCACCCACCTCGCCCCACCCTCCCCCGCTTCGTCCACCGCAGGGTGGACCCTCTCCACCATTACCCCGTCCCTACCCACACCAGTGGGGCGACGCAGATTCGCAGGAGACGGCTTCAAGACGCCGGTCACCATAATCGGATCAGCGACTGCAAAAAAGGCAGACACAGCTTCCAGGACATTAGTCCATCCTCGTTGAGAAAATGGCCAGTTGCACCGGGTACAGTACGGTCACGGTTTTGTAGTAATGTGGGTTTTAACAACGGACAGGCACACAGAAGATACACAGACAAACAAACACACTGACAGACAAGCACACAGAGAACAAACAGAGAATAAACAAACTAAGAAATCGGCGTATTTGTTTTGACATGATTGTGGACATTGTGGAGCCTATGCAATGTGTGCTGGACGTAGGCCTGCATACAAACTACGGCACAAACAAACGTACAAACATGCGTGCATGCATACATGCATAATTATATCACGTATGTCTTTGTGTATGTGCGTTTGTGTTGTGTCTGTGTCTGTGTTTGTGTGCATTCGCAAGTCTTGCCGAGTTTCTCAATACAGGCGGGATTTGCTGTACTGGCTCCCTTGCCCACAGCGCATTGCTCACCGAATTTCTGTATTAGTCTGACGCTGCAATGGGGGTTATCCCCCTCTATAATACTTGAAGGAGCTCTGCTGCTCCACCACGCATGCACGTCCAGCGCCACTGCTCTTTCCGCTCAGCGGAGCGTATTGTTTTCCCACTCACAGACTGCAATCAGACAGCGCCGCGCTTTCCCGGTGACTGGTCCTGTGAAAAGGACTGGGCTCCATGGGCGGAGTTTATCAGGGACTAGGGGGGAGCTAAGCCACTCCAAGAAGGCCCAAATTCAACTTTTTTACCATGAAAATTGTATCCTTTTTCTGGGTTAGCCCTCCCAATAAGGCCCAGACTCGGGGTTATGCCCCCTCCCAAGAACGGAAACCAAACTCCGCCCATGCTGGGCTCCTAGTGAACCCGCGAGAAAAAGCAGGTTCTGAGAAGCGAGAAGAGAGACTGCGAGAACAATAATTGTTGTGGAGCGGACAGAAGACGATAAGCTGTTGCCCTGTGCTTGTCTTTCGAGCGGAGCTTTAGAAATTTGGAGGGTATACGATTACGCTTACGATTACGATTCGCGTGTATCGTGTGAAATCAAAACTTCGAAGAACTGAACTTAAAATAAAATTATACCTAAAAATATATGATTATTCTTTCATCTTATACAACATTATAAGGTAGAAAGTTTATCTGTGACTGGCTGGCGGGCGTGCATTTCCGTCCCAAGAAAGACTCCGAGACCGCTCCATTTCGCAACACGAAACAATTTTTTTATCTTCTGATGAGAATTTGTAGGTCAGCGCGACTATTTTCAGCTCTCAATTCACTTTAAAACCCGAGTTATGGATATTTTAAGTTTTGATATGGAAACTCACGCGAAATTTAGACGCCATTAACCTGCCATTGACGATCGTAAGCTGCAACCACGCTGCAACAAAAGTAGGTAGCATTATTCTTATCGATATTCAATTTCTTTTGACAACGTCATTATAACGTCATTTCTAACCGTTGACGTGTCACGTGGTCAATGGCGATATTTATTAAATGACGATGTCCAGTGTGAAATGAAGATCGGAAGGCAAGTAAAGCATAACCACAATAACGATGCGGTAGTTATATCCTACACAGATTTAAGAACGGGGTTTCACGTTAGAGGGAGGGACCGAAATTCCTAAATTTCCCGGGCAACGCCGGGTAGCACAGCTAGTAGACTATAAGCTTAATAGGACTTGTGTGCATAACAAACTTCGATTACGTCCCTGATTTTTTCAGCCAATATTGGGTCAATGTGTCAAATTTTCATCATCAGATTTCGGGAATTTTCCTTACGCGTTTGAGTGCTATATGGGCATCAGTTTATTCACGAGAGTTAAGCTTTCTGACCTCTACTAACCCTTACCATGACCTTGGATATCAGTTTGTAAGCATGTCACATAATTGGGTTGATGCTCCGTCTCTCTTTTCCATTCTGCTTGGAAGGAACATCAAATCGTAAAGACAGCGGCTGTCGAGATGATTAGAGATCAGGAAGAAGAGATTGATTTTGAGAAGCGTCTGGAATTCTGTTGGAAAATGTCAATACGAATCTATTTCAAGTTCAACAATCAAAAGACCTAGCATAATATTATGTTAACTGGTTTTAATTTTATTATTATAATTATTGCTACCGTAATTGTTATTGCAGTAAATATTGTTACATGTTTATTAGTATTGCTATTGTTATTGCTATTACTGTTATTTTATTATTATTATTATTATTTTTTTTTTATTATTATTATTATTATTAATATTATTATTAATATAATTATTATCATCATCATCATCATCATCATCATCATCATCATCATCATCATCATCATCATCATCATCATCATCATCATCACCACCACCACCACCACCACCACCACCGCCACCGCCACCACCACCACCACCACTACTACTACTACTACTACTACTGCCATCACCATCATAATTATTATCACTATTATAATTATCATTATTACTATTATTGTTATTGCTTATCATCATTTTCATCATCATTATCATCTTCATCACCACTCTCATCTTTTTTGCCATTACTATTGTTCTAAAAAATTTCCCACTATTCAAAATAGTCATGGTAAATATTACTCTGATCTGACCACTCAACGCTTCTCAGTTTTCATGCTGGCGAATCTTACCCGACCCCGTGCGGTTTAGCGGTGGCTGTCGCGGAGAATTGGATTTCGCGTGTGTCGCGCGTCAGTGATGGTAACCTTTTTAGAGACTGGGATGGTTGGCACCTCCTGGAGGCTGACCTCTGACCCTCTGCTTCATCAGTGTGTCAGCCATGGACGATGAATTGCTGTGACACGCGGTGACAGACGGACAGAGAATGTAGGTAGACAAATAGACGGACAGAAGCACACGAACTATTACAGACAGACAAATGGAACCCTATTTATAATATAAAATTTAATAGGGTTCCATTTGTTCCATAAACAGCCATATTATAGCTGTTTATGTATTTTTCTGTCTGTCTGTCTGTTTGTTTGTTTGTCTGTCTGCCTGTCCGCCCGTTTGTATGTCTGTATGTCTGCCTGCCTTTATGTCAGTCTGTCTGTCTTAATAGAAAGCCATGCAGATAGACGGAAAGACCGATTAGACAGCCAGACAGATGGACGGACGAACGGGTAGAAAGACAGCCCCATAGAAGGATTGAGATTGAAACAGACAGACAGACAGAGACAGAGACAGAAAGATTGAGAGAGAGACAGATAGACAGACATACAGAGACAAAGACGGATAGACAGAGACACACACAGAAAAACGCATGGATGGAGACAGGTGGACAGACACACACACAGACACACACAGACACACGCAGACACACGCAGACACACACAGACACACACACACAGACACACACAGACACACACAGACACACACAGACACACACAGACACACGCAGAAACACGCAGACACACACAGACACGCACAGACACACACAGACACACACAGACACACGCAGAAACAAAGAACCAAACAGAGGTCAAGGTAAACAAGCCTCATCCATAGTCACTGCAACGAACTGCATCATGGGAGCTGTATAATGTATATTCCAGTCTCAACTCAACCGCATCAGCTGTCGTTGTGCTCTACTGACCGTGGAGATATTCATGATCCGCGCTTCCGTGCATTGGCTCGAACCTGTCGTACCTTTTCGTATCCGGTTCCTTTGTCTTTTGCGTTTCGCTTCGAACTTCAATATGCACTTTTGAGCTTTACAAGGAGGGCATTGTCAAGTTACAGTTGTATTGCATTGTATTGTATTGTGTTGTGGTGTGCTGTGTTTGCTGTGTTGTATTGTATTGTGTTGTCATGTATTGAATTGCATTGAATTGTATTGTATTGAGTCGTGTTGTATTGTATTGGCTTATATTGTATTGTAATATATTGAACTGTATTGTATTGCAATGTATTGTATAATTGTACGGTATTGTATTGTACTGTATTGTATTGTTTGAATTGTAATGTATGGAATTGTAGTGTATTGTATTGTATAGCTCAAATCGGTAGACAGTTTTATACCGTCCGGAAATGGAGCTTAACAGATAATAAAAAATAACAATGACGATTTCTATGGCGCCGTAAAACAAAAGCGCTTGTTTGGATTAGCCCCGCCAGTCAGACGTGCAGTGATTTGTGAGGTTGTAAAAAGGCGCTATATAAAGTGCATTGATATGTATATATATTAAGACACTTAATAATTATGGACTCAAATCCTGCTCTTTTCTCCCGGGGTCGATCGGGGTCCGGGAGCGCTTCCGAAATTAGGCTCTTGCTGATAGAAGCGACTTATAAATACGCCTCGTAAATTATACTACAAGGCACGTGGATGGAAACGTATGGACGGAGAGGAAGTCTGGATGAGGAGGAGGAGAAATAGGTTGATGAGAAAGAGGAGGGGGACGACGAGGGGGACGAGGAAGAGGAGGAGGAAGAAGAAGTAGGAGAAGAAGGACGAGAAGGAGGAGGAGGAGGAAGAGGAGGAGGAGGAGGAGGAAGAGGAGGAGGAGGAGAAGGAGGAGGAGGAGGAGGAAGAGGAGGAGGAGGAGGAAGAGGAGGAGGAGGAGAAGAAGGAGGAGATGGGAAAAGGACGAGGTCGAGGACGAGGCGGACGAGGAGGAGGAGGACGACGAGGAGGATGAAGAGGAGGAGGTGGAGGAAGAAGAGGAGGAGGAAGAAGAAGAGGAACAACAGGAAGAAATAGACGAACGAGAGGGTATTAGCTAGCAATAGGATGACAATCAAGAGCAAGAGAGAGAGAGAGGGAGAGAGACAGACAGACAGACAGACAGACAGAGACAGAGACAAAGCGATAGACAGAAACAGACAGAGACAAAGAGAGAGAGAGAGAGACGCGGAGATACATATAAAGGGACAAAAGACGAGACATCCTAGAGATCCAAACGATATACACACAAAGAAGAGGTACGACGAGAGGGCAGCTGTCTCGACGAGAAAGTAGGCTATTGCAGCACCTCTATCGTTGAGTTTCGGAAGCGAGCCATCTGTTTGGTTCCCGTTTTAATAAAGTGCACAAACTGCTGTGCCATGTGTTTCGATCAAAGGCCACAAGGTGGAGCCACAAAATCGTTGGTTTATGTTGCGCTATTTTCGCCAGGAGAAAACTTATTATACGCGAAAGGAATCTGATAGCGTTCCTAGAAGATAAAAATGGCATACGAAGATATTTTATGCAGCAATTTTCTCGAATGTCGTCAATATTTTTCCCAAGTTAGTTCGTCTGTGTGTAAGAGTGTAGGCTGTTTATCGTCAGTTAATAAGTTAACAGAAATGAGTTAAAAATTATTTTACCTGTTAGCAATCAGTTCTTGCCAGTTAGTCGGTGCTACTAATGACCACGCGTCCACCGAAAAGAAAAGAATAACAATTGCAGGAACTTTAGCACTCAGGTTTACGAAGTGATGATATTGGTGATGATGATGGTGATGAAGATGATGAGGATGATAGTGATGATGATGATGATGGTGATGATGATGATGATGATGGTGGTGATGATGATGATGATGATCATGATGATGATCATGGTGGTGGTGGTGATGATGATGATGATGATGATGATGATGATGATGATGACGACGAAGACGATGATGATGACGACGACAACAACGACGATTACGACGACGACAATAATGATAACAGCAACAACGACGATGATGATGATGACGACGACGATGACAATTATGATAACAACGACAACGACGACAACGATGGCATTTATGATAATAACGACGACGACGACGACAATGACGACAACTACAACGACGACGATGATGATAAACAATGATAATGATAACAGTCTGTGGTGTAAATAAAGCATGTAAATAACCATCGCAGGCGTCGTTGTATTTATCTTTTGAAGGTCGGTTGTGCTGGTTGTCTGGGTCTCCTCAGCTACTTCCGGCCCCTCGTCGAAGGACCTTGAAGATCTACACTGGTCAGTCCAGTCTCGGCATAAGCATCGTAGGAGGAATCGACACACCACTCGTTAGTTCTTCCATCCAGTGTCATCATCGTTGTCATCATTATCGTCATCATAGTAATTATAGTCGTCGTCGTCGTCTTCATCATCGTCGTCGTCATCGTCGTCGTCGTCATCGTCATCATCATCATCATCGTTGTCATCGTTATCATCATCATCAGCAGCAGCATTATAATCGTCATCATCATCGTTGTCGTCGTCGTCATCATCATCATCACCATCATCAATACTTATAATATATATTATAATTATTTGTTTTCATTATCATTATTCTTGCTATCATTACTTCTGTGATGCATTATGCAAACATCATTATCTAACTGCCAAGTATAATATCATCCGTAGGTCGCATGCTACTCTACTCAATAAACTGTATTCAAGCCGCTCTTAAGACGATAATGATGAAGATGATGATGATGATGATGATGATGATGATGATGATGATGATGATGATGATGATGATGATGATGATGATGATGATGATGATGATGATGATGATGATGATGATGATGATGATGATGATGATGATGATGATGATGATGATGATGATGATGATGATGATGATGATGATGATGATGATGATGATGATGATGATGATGATGATGATGATGATGATGATGATGATGATGATGATGATGATGATGATGATGATGATGATGATGATGATGATGATGATGATGATGATGATGATGATGATGATGATGATGACGATGGTGATGATGATGACGATGATGATATGGCATTATAACCTAATACAATCAAAATTAGAAAAATCTCCGCGCAATAAAGGCAAAGTAGATCACACTCCGTTGCCATTGTTAGCCCCGTGAAGGCAATAACTAGGGAAGACATACATAATTATTGAGCCCGTACGACCGTACTTTCAATTTCATTGAGTCCTGAAGCTGTTCATGAGTAGCCACCAAGCAATGATTTTATTTGATTTAAATTCTGTAGCGATCCTCGTCTTTATTCCGATCAGTAATGGTTTCGTATGCTACTCATTATACTATATTAAAGAAAAGAAGTAGAAAGGCCAATAGGTATCCTTCGTCAAATAAGCTTACCTATTGGCCTTTCTACTTCTTTTCTTTCTCTTCTCAAGACTGTCTTATTCGACCGGGGTTGGACTGGGAGCGCTCCTGAGTAGTTACCTTGAAGGAGCACAATATCAAATTTTCAGTAAATAAATAAATTACTACTGACCGTTGTTTGCTTAGGTGAGCGTCATCGTGCAGGAAGTCTTTCAGAATGGAGCAGCTTACAAGGATGGTCGTTTGCAGGCGGGAGATCAAATACTGGAGGTCTGTATCTGTAGAGACCCTAGTGTCACTATTCCTTTTTACGATACTTGCAGGAAGGAGAAAAGTGGCAAATGGATGATTTGATGATGATGATGATGACGACGACGACGACGAAGATGATTATGATGATGATGATCAATATGATGATGATAATCATGTTGATGAGGAAGAAGATGACGATTATGATGAATTATTATTTGATATAATGATATGATGATGATATGAATTGATATGATGTGAATGACTTACTCAAGACCCGTACCCGGCGGCTTGAGCATTTATGAGCAAGGCAACGACCGTATACCCACCACACCACCGGGCCTCTCAATGCTAACAACATCTTATTATAATTTATAATATCTCACTATAATTGAAATAAGCCAGTTATAAATACTTAACAGAAGACAACTCATGGTGTCCAAAATGTCCTTTTTTCACTCGTCTTTCCGGTCAATTGCATCCGAATATTTAGATTTTTATAAATCGAATTTAACATCTTGCCGTAAAATTATCGCTTTCTCGTCTAATCTCTTACTTGTGACCCTCAGGCCGATCATTTTCCGTAAAAAATACAATTAAAATAAATCTTAAATTGAAGTTTTCGACCAAATATTTCAACCGTTAAATACTCAAATTAGCGTATACGTCTTCATTAAAAGTTCTATTAGCGTTGGTCGTTACTATGACGACAGACATGACGTCATCAGGTTTCAATTGCTGAAGCGTTTACGTCATCAATCAACTGGCAATTCGATAATCACGTGGTTGCATGTAATGCATGTGACCATTTATATAGCGCCTTAACAAGAATCTCGCGAAGGCCGTGTCATTGCTTATCGGCTCATTTATCCACAGCATTTGTTGCATTAGGCCCTATATTTCATCTATTGATTTATATAATAGTGCCATTCGTATACATTCAATAATTAGCATTATGCACAAAGTCGGTGTCACGAAATAGAGTATCCTCTAATAATTGCCCCCCCCCCCCAGATGAAGAGAAGCTGATTAAAGCCAGTTCGCGTGTGTTTATGAAAGAAGGAAGGAGCCATACTTGTTTGCTGGAATCGAGAGCGCTTCTGAGTAGTCCTTCCGAAGAGTCGCTATAGAAATTCTTGAATGAATGAATGTATGTATGTATGAATGAATGAATGAATGTATGAATGAATGAACGAACGAACGAATGAATGAATGATTGAATGAATGAACGAACGAACGAACGAATGAATGAACGAACGAACGAATGAATGAATGAATGAATGATTTATAATGAAAGCTATAGTTTATTCTGGTTGATATCTAAAGGTGAACGGGGTTGACCTTCGAAGGGTGACCCACTCAGATGCAGTGGAGGCATTGACCAATTCCAGTTCCATCCTCCAGCTAACCATCTTCCGAGAATCATCCACCGACAACAAAGGATCACCACCTCCACCTCCTCCTCCTCCTCCATGTCCCAATCTCATTCCTCCGTCCGTCTCGAAGAGCAACGATGATCCCGTTTCTCGATCGGAGGAAAACGGGACGAACCCCACGGTCAGTCCTAATCACTAATCAGCTTATTTGTTGTTGTTGTTGTTGTTGTTGTTGTTGTTGTTGTTGTTGCTGTTATTGTTAGTAGTAGCATTAGTGGCAGCTGGTAGTAGTGGTGGTAGTGGTAGCAGAAGAAGTAAAAGTAGTAGTAGTAGAAGTGTCATCTCTGTTATCATCATCATCATCATCATCATCATCATCATCATCATCATCGTCATCGTCCTCGTCCTCATCATCACCATCATCATCATCATCATCATCATCATCATAATCATCATCATCATCATCATCATCATCATCATCATAATCATCATCATCATCATCATCATCATCATCATCATCATCATCATCATCATCATCACCATCACCATCACCATCACCATCATCATCATCATCATCATCATCATCATCATCATCATCATCATCATCATCATCATCATCATCACCATCATCATCAACAGCATCATCATCATTATTAATTTTTTCTTTCGTCTTTATATTTTTTCTTTCTCCCTATTCTTCTCTCCATTCTTCTCTTAACCCTTTAATGCCGGAGGGTATAGGATTTCCCATACCATTTACTACCATCTCGGCATTAAAGGGTTAATGCGTCTTTCCACGAAATTCGACTTCTGACTCATTTATTATGAAGCGACATCTATTCACTGCTGACTTTCGTCGCTAGATGTCGCGAGGTGTATTTTTATCGTTGTCGTCATCGTGTTGATGAAGTGACGGGTGGCTCATTGATGAGGGTTGGGGGTAGCGAGATGGGGGTAGCGAGGGGTAGCGAGGGGGTAGCGAGGGGGTAGCAAGGGGGTAGCGAGGGGGTAGCGAGGGGGTAGCGAGGGGGTACCAACACGCGGCACTCATCAACGCAAAGGTCGTAAATTCTCCGAGTTTCCATTTCACTTCTGCGCATGGTTGCCGGATTGCAGAAGTGCTTGGACGCCAAATTGTATTTAAAAAGTAGCCAGAAAGTCGCGAGCCAAATGAAGATATCAGTGATTTTTACTTTTCTGTACATTAGTGCTGTATTATATCCATGAATTTACATAGCGCCTCTCACAGAATTCAATGGTCCATACATACTTTATTGCGTGCACCAAATTATTGAGTGGTCGTGAGAACGAAATTTTCAGTCGCGAGCGCTTTGAAAAGTAGCCCAACTCGCGTTTTTTTTCTCCGACGACCAGGCAACCCTATGCGACGGCATACAGTCAAACCTTCGCGGAATGTTCACTCCTCTCTTGCGTTGCAATTACTATTGTCGTCCTTTAACGTTCATCATCCATACAGGGATTGTGTATAATGCAATATTTATATATCAAAGGAATTTCCGGCATCATACAAAGGAAGCGACTGGAAGACCGCCTTAATCACCGGCAGTATATCAGATCAAGTCCGCAATAGACAGGCTGTTTCGTTCGCTTCGGTGCCAGGCAAGAGTCTTGGGCGGTCAAGTAGAGAATAGAGCATATATATAGTGCGACGGTTCAAATCGTTCGTGGGTGGTGGTAGTGGTGGTTGTGGTGGGTGTGGTTGTGGTGGTGGTGGTAGTTGAACACCATGGCCACCCAAAGAAAACTTTTTTACACCCAAATAGAACTCTGTGGTCACCCAAATTGAACTATGTGGCCACCCTAAGAGAATTCCGTGGTCACCTAAGTAGCAGGGCTTTTTTAACGTGCATTTGTGCACAAAATGTGCAGTTCTAAATGGATTTGTGCCGTTGCACTTCTGTACAGTTAAAACCAGCCAAAAATGGTAATTGTCCTCCGATTGGAATCATTGGAGGTACATGTAATTTACCATGGAGGATGGGAAAGAAAAGAAGGGGTTGTGCAGTTCTAACAATTCCTTAAAAACAGCCCTGCTAAGTAGTAGAACTCCGTGGCCACCCCAGCAGAATTCTGTGGCCCCCAAATAGAACATTTCCATCCTTCGTTTTTTCCGTCTTTCCTTCCTTCCATCCTTCCTTCCTTCCGTTCCTTCTCCT
Source organism: Lumbricus rubellus (assembly GCA_945859605.1). Lineage (NCBI taxonomy): Eukaryota > Metazoa > Annelida > Clitellata > Crassiclitellata > Lumbricidae > Lumbricus > Lumbricus rubellus. Next base: position 16,481,725 of record OX243821.1, on the reverse strand, counting down.
CTCCTTCCTCCACCTTTCCGATTTTTTCTTCACTTCTCTCTCTCGTCCATCCGCCCTTCCCTCAAATCTTCCTTCTTCATCGTTCCAAATAGAAGTACGGACCTGTCCATCTACAACATACACTCAATTACCGAATGAATGTGCCACTAATTTGACGCTTGACAACTGCAGCAGTCTCTGAACTGATTTGCAGCAAATACAACAATCGCATCAAATCGAGACAGTTACGTGCGACAAGAGCGAAGAAGATGAGGAGCAGAATAAGGATGAGGAGGAGGAAACAAGACAACGGTTATCACAACAACAACTACAACATCATCAGCAGCAACAACAACAACATCAGCAGCAGCAACAACAACATCATCATCAGCAACAACAACAACTTCATCATCCGTCCGCTGTATCATCATCAGTCGAACTCCAGACGATGATGAACCTGTGTTGGCCGCTCGAGGAATGGACGGAAAGGACCATCAGCATCACGAACGTCAGTAAAACATCGTCATCATTGTCGTCATCGTCGTCGTCATTATCATTGTCGTCATCGTGGGATATTAACAGGCTACTCTGACGGCTTATTTGAGCTACATCTGGAGGATACGTTAGACACGCAGCTGATACCTCTAAGATGCATGCACAAATTGCACATGCGACAGTCAATGGGGTGACTGTGCGCGCGCTTAACGTACGTGCGTGCTTGAAGTAAGAGTATTTTATTTATAGGCTAATACCTACAGACACTAAAAAACACAGATTTCAACTAATTGCTTCACATAACCTTAGTTTTAATTTTTTAAACAATTGAACAAAAATATTTATAAATTTCTCTACAAACGGCCGCCTGTATGTTATAGTCAGATTTGTGTCCACGGCCGCCAATAATTCCTCTCACGGCCGCATGCGGCCGTACGGCCGCAGGTTGCGCACGGCTGATGTAAGCTTAAGGCTGTGCTTATCATGCATTTGCCATTTGATATAATAACAACGATATTGTCGTAAATGTAGTGTCACTTCCTATTAACAGATGGCGTCCGACAGTCTTGGCATCAGCATCGCAGGAGGTCGCTTCAGTTGCGGATATGACGTACCAATCTACGTCACAAACATTCAGACCAATGGCAGCCTCGCACTGACCGGCCAAATTGCAGTAAGAAAATCGTCCATAACTATAATAGGCTATATTGTCATTTTCGATGCTGAAAAACTGATGACCTAGGGCCAGGAATTTAAATGCCATTTTTTGTTACCTGATGTTTGCAGAAGTTTTCCACATTTTCCCTGTTACATCATCCATATTGTCTACCACACCAAGAAATTTCATAAAGTTTTCCGCCATGGGCACCAAAGGGTTAATTATTTTGTGCGTTTCAGAAAGGTGATATCCTGTTGGCTATTAACGAGACGAGTTTGTTGAACCTGAGTCACAACGAAGCGGCTGAGATATTAAAATGTTCAACGGAATTCAACTTCATCACTCTTCTCATCATCCGTTCGAAACTCAATCGATTCAATCGATCTGGCAACTTCAAACCAGACTGGAAGTTCTGGCTCTCGCTTCCATGGTAATAAATAATGAATGATGACGATGATGATGATGATGACGACGACGACGACGATCATGATCATGATCATGTTGCTAAAATAATAACCTAGCAAAAATGATCATGATTAGGCCTATGGCGATGGCGATGACGATGTTTATGGCGATGACAATGATTAGGCTATGGCGATGGCGATGATGATGACGACGATGATTCTAATTTTAATTATATTAATATTCTTTGTTTAATTTCTTTGTTTAATTTCAAACTGTCACACCGCAGTATTTTTACAAAATCATTATTATGGTGAACGAGTGATCACAAATTATTTAGGCCTAACCTGCCAAATTTCGTATGGCAGCAGCTGTTCAAAGCGGAAAGTCATATTGCTAAAATAATAACCTAGCAAAAATGGAAAGCGGGGGTGGATCTTTGGGAGCGAAATGGGTCTGATGATATTCGAACCAAAAGCGTTGGCGATTAGCTTTAATCTGTGCGGTGGCGGATGCAGAAATGTTAGAAGAGGGGGGGGGGGCAAAAATTTCGGTGATCTTTGCCGGAAACATCTCATGACCTCTTTTAGTCATTCGGCCGAAATGTCTGAAAAATATTCCATTTTTCTGCGGAAAATTCTGACGACCTTTTTTTAGTCGTTCCGGCGAAATGTCTGAAAAAATAACAGATATCTGATGACCTCTAGTCTCTAGTCGTACATCGATTTATGCATCGATTAAAAGGTTCTTGAGACCAAATGGGGGGCCACGTCCCGTGCAATTTTTAAATGGGGGCAAAGCTGGATTGCCCCCTCCTTGGATCCGCCCTTAAATCTGTGTGCGTGTTTTTAACCTTATTCGGAATGAGCGTTCGCTTCACAGCAGGGCTTTTTAAACGTGCAGTTGTACACAAAATGTGCAGCTCTAAATGGATTTGTGCAGTTGTAAAGCACTTCTGTGCAGTTCAAACTAGTCGAAAAGGCGGTTTTTCTCCGATTGGGAGTTATTTACCATAGGGTAGGCTATGGGAAAGGAAAGAAGTGCTTAGTTGTGCAGTTCCAAAATTCCTTAAAAACAGCCCTGCTTCACAAGGTGATTATCCATCTTTGATTTAATCTTGTCTTATCATAAAAAAATCCCCAAACTGCTGCATCGTCACTCAAAGCCAAGTGCAGGGCACCAACTTCTTCACAAGCGCTGCGCTAAGTCAGATAACTTTCTCCAGAGATGAACAAGGAAAGATGGGAGCCAGTGCATTGGGACGGAGAGCCAATCCATCACTTGGGGGATGACGACGGGCCAATAGATCTAAGTGGAAACCCTTTCTCCACGGACTCAACAGCAACAACAACAATCGAATTTCCACCACCTTCCTCAGGGTGTTACCGAACCGAAGTCGAACCAGAGCATAGTCCCCGCCTTCTTCTTCCATTTCATCACCATAATAATCAATCAATATGCGTTACCCGCGAGATCCCCCGGCTCCGCTAGGAGATTCCACGGAACCCCCACTCCCCCAACCCACCCCTCCCCATTCCCACCCATTTTCCCATCCACTCCATGCGGGGATCTGCGGCTAATACCAACGAAATCCGAGGGATAATCCGTCTCGGAAAGTTTTCCCGGAAGCGAGATGAAGTGGGATGACGACGATGGCTGTTCTGGTCGGGGATCGGAGACGCCTCGCTTCACTCCTTGCAGTCATACAATTTCGCCGCGCAATCAGTTCACTGCCATCAATCTTGCTCGCTGGTTGGGTTCCGCTGCTGCTGCTGGTGCTGCTGTTGGGGGGGGGGGTAGGGGTGGGGGAGATCGCGTCTAGGGCCAATGCGTCGCGGTTCGAATCCCAATGCGTTCGGGACAGAAGAACCATGGAAAGAGGAGCGAGTTGGTATTGGTTAGTAGTAGTAGTGGTGGTGGTGGTGGTGGTAGTAGTAGTCGTAGTGGTTGTGGTAGTAGTAGTAGTAGTAGTAGTAGTAGTAGTAGTAGTAGTAGTAGTAGTAGTAATAGTAGTAGTAGTAGTAGTAGTAGTAGTAGTAGTAGTAGTAGTAGTAGTAGTAGTAGTAGCAGTAGCAGTAGCAGTAGCAGTAGTAGTAGTAGTAGTAGTAGTAGTAGTAGTAGTAGTAGTAGTAGTAGTAGTAGTAGTAGTAGTAGTAGTAGTAGTAGTAGTAGTAGTAGTAGTAGTAGTAGTAGTAGTAGTAGTAGTAGTAGTAGTAGTAGTAGTAGTAGTAGTAGTAGTAGTAGTAGTAGTAGTAGTAGTAGTAGTAGTAGTAGTAGTAGTAGTAGTAGTAGTAGTAACAACAGCGGTAGCAGTACGTGTTTGCAGGAGGAACAGCAACAACATTAATTATCATCATCATCATTTATTGACCAGGCTATAAGAAACTATCCAAAGATGCAAAATCATTGCAGGAGCTACAGTTGCTATAATCATGTCATTATGCAAATCTCTTAAATCATCTTCCGACTTCAATCCCTCTCGCATAAGATTTATGCAACCTTTTCCACCTGAGTACTAAATCAACTCCAGAAGATATTATTTTTATAATTTACTGTTCCAGGTTCCGTCGATAAGACCTTCCAACATTACCTAAGATAAACTACTTGAACTTCCTTCCAATAGGCTAAACATGTGCATGCCTATGACTCTGAGATTCACATTTTTTCAGTTGAATCCAGTCAGAAATCGAATTATCTGGGTTAAATTCGAATCGAATCGCAAATCGGACCAGCGCGTATAGGGCAGTGGTCCCCAACCTTTTTGACGTTAGGGCCACTTTTTCTCAGTTGGAGGACACGAAAACCACTTTTTCTTAGTTAAAGGACATTAGGGGGTCACAAGGCTAAAATTTAATTAACTAAAGCATATAAAATTGCTATAATTGAATAAAAATAAAATGTCTGTAACAGTTGTTATTTATATACATCAAAATAAAATAATTTGTAATATAAAATAATTATGTGTTCTATCCTGTCCAAATTGTCAATTTTCATATATTTTTTATTCTTTGAGAGATGAGGGCCATTTTTAGGCCAGGCGGGCTGCGGGTTGAGAACCGCTGGCGTATGGGTATCAATTTGATATTTAGAGGCTTTATGGTAGATGAGTTAGAGTAGATTCTTCCGTGGTTGTTCTAGCGTCTGCTATTCGACGAAGACGTTGACCTTGGAGAGGTCGACTTCCGGTTCACTTGGCTTCGCAATCGTCGGCGGATACGAAACGACGTCACCACCATCGTCTACTTCCGGTATGACGTCATCCGTTCCAATCTTCGTCCGATCCGTCGTTCATAACGGACCAGCCGCCAAAGACGGAAGACTTAGGTAGGAAGAACACTCAAGGTCATATCAATCAATCCATTCATCCATCCATTCATCCACCCATCCATCCATGCATCTATCCATCCATGCATACATTTATTCGTCCATCCATCTATTTATACACCCATCCATCCATCCATCCATCCATCCATCCATCCATCTATCTATCTATCCATCCATTCATCCATCCACCACTGTACCATCCATCTTCCTACCAATTACTTATCACCTCTATCCATCCATTGACACATACTTATATCCATTGGTCCATCGATACATTTCACCATCCATGAATTTACCCGTCCATCCAATTATCCACCCATCGATTATCCATATTAATAGGTCTACGACCAACCATCCATCTGCCTATTTATTCATCAATCCTTTTATCCACTTATCCCTGTACCTAATACTACCTATTATGTAGCTATGCGTCCATCCATTTATCTATATTTATCCATCCGTCGACCCGTCATTCATATCCTACATGTTTTCATTGAAGCATCCATCCATTTATCCACCCATCTAAAAGGTTAGGCTATATCATGGGCGGAGTTTGGTCTCCGTTCTTGGAGGGGCTAATGCCTTCTTAGGGGGGCTAAGCCCGGAAAAAGATATAATTTTCATGGTAAAAAAGCAGAATCTGGGGCTTCTTGGGAGGGGGCTTAGCTCCCCCTAGCCCCTGATAAACTCCGCCCATGGGCTATATATCCATCCATTTTTTCATTTGCTAACCTTTGCATATATCCATCCATCCCACTTAATATGCTCTATTCTGTGTTTAGGAGTGGCGACATGATCGTAGCTGCCAATGAAACGTCCCTGGAACGCATCAGCCACACTGATGCTGTTCGCCTATTAACAGTCGCTGGTTCATCAGACACTAACAACGGTTGCGTCACTCTGACTGTTGTCTCGTGGCCAGGGACACCCGTCTAACAACATCGTTCCCATCCAACTGGTTCCTCGACAATTCGGAGCCGGAAAATTCGGAGCCGGACAATTGGGAGCGGGTAATTTGGAGCCGGACAATTCGGAGCGCTCAAGAAATATTCTCAATCAATCCAACTTCCATTGAAGCAAGAATTATTTCCATCTATCCAACTTTCATTTAAGCGACAATAATGATTCCATAAATCTAACTTCCATTTAACCAACTTTTATCTATTTCTGCAATAAGGTTTTCAAAAATCAGGCATTCATTTGAAGCAACAATAGTTTCATCGGTTCAACTCTTATTGAAGCAGCAATATTTTCATCAATCCGACTTCTATTTAACGAAAAATTTCGTCGACTTGTCCGCTCCGAATCGTCCTCTCCGAATTGTATACTCCGAATCATATGCTCCGAGTTTTCGGCTCCGATTTGTCTGCTCCGAATTGTCCGCTCCGAATGGTCAACTGTGAATTATCCGGTTCCGAATTCTCCTGACACCCATCCCTCCAGTCTCTCTCTTCTCCCTCTCCCTCTCATGACAATGATTGCAATGACAATAATCGCAGTGCCAACACTAATTGCACGGAGAAGAATAATAATTGTAATGGCGAATTTCGGTGACAATGATGCTGATGACGTGACAATTACGAGGATTAATGGTGTGCTTATATTCGAAGCATCTCAGATTTGAAGTCATATCCATTGTATTGATTATTTTACGTGCTGTGTTAAATAAAAAATAAATTTGATTTCGCATGTCGTTCTGTTCAGTTCAATAAAGTTGCTGAAGCTCATGAGCAATTGTGAGTGAAGGACTTGAACACGGGTCTCTCTGAGGTGGCTTGAGGTGGATTTCGAACCTGCAACCGTCCGGCTGCATGGCAACGAACATGCCCACTGTACCACAGCACCCCATGACAACTCATAGTATGAATTAACCGTTAATTCATACTCTTAAATTTACTTAACTACAACTTAAACTTCAAACCTTGTTAAAGTTTAACTCGTCGGCAAGTTTTGTTTTATAACGTGTGACCCTTGACAACTTACTTTCTTGCACCTTTCTGTCAGCACCATATTTTTTTTTATTTAATCGGCGATACCTTGGCTAACTCTAATTGGTAATTTTTAATTTGGGGACTATCTCGATCCCTTTAGGCATGCATTGCCTTTAGGCAAGGCTGTAGCTAGGGGTGTTTGAACAATGAACTTACCAACACAATCCTGACTAAGGGGATTTAATTTTGAAGTTGTTTTTTTCTATCTTATATTTTACAATAGAATAAATCATCCTTCAAACTCCTTTGTCTGTTCTTTCGGTAGCTTGTCGGCTTGCTCAAAGTCAAGTAAATAATTGAATTGCAAAAGGAGGGCAGCAATGCTAATCATCTTTGCTGCCTATCATGTTGTTAGACAAAAATTATTCTAGCTCTAGACTAGTTTCTGATGAAACTCTGGACAAAGTATGTATCAACACATTGAATGATGACTATAATATGTCTTATTAATAATTATGAGTTGAAAGAATCGTCACACACAAGAACACAACAGAAGACTTTAGAACGGAATGTAACCCGGTACGAGATATTTTAACCCTGTCGAGTGCTGAAAACTACATATGATACGCAAACGGGAAACAAGGTAGACCAGTGTATATAATGTGTAACTGTTAAAGCTCATAGCGGCTCTCTACACAACCAGTAAGCCAAGAATCAAGCATTCAATATCCCATCAAACTAGACAAGCCGACTACAGTATGTATCAACCCTTTAAAGCAGCGGTTCCCAACACGTGGCTCGTGGGCCAAAAGTGGCCCACCAGGCCCAAAAAAGTGGCCCTTGTCTCTCAAAGAATTTACCAAAAATATATGAAATAAGTTACATTTAGGACAGGATAGAACACTATTATTTTCTATTGCAAATTATTTTATTTTGAAATCTATAAATAACATAAAAATTATATTTTTAATCAATTATAACAATTTTGTATGCTTTAGTTAATTAAATTTTAGCCTTGTGGCCCCTTAATGTCCTTCAACAGAGAAAAAGTGGCCCTCTTGTCCTTCAACTTAGAAAAAGTGGCCATAATTATAGTCAAAAAAATTGGGAACCACTGCTTCAAAGCATACACGAATTGAAAGATTTCGATAACCTAGTGGTAGAGCATTGTCAATACACTGATCAACTTCAAGTTTCATTTCAAAGAAAATATCCCAGTTAATACCCTAGACTACTTCTGATGCACAGTTTAGCACAAGAAATAAACCAGCTTGAAACCTCTGCTTTGTGACCAAACAGCATAATTATCTGAGAAAAATATATTGAATTAAATTCACAAGAACCAAGTCTTAGTTAAGATCAGTTTTGTAACCTGCTAGCATTCACATAATTATATTAATCCTAGAACAAAACTTTGAAATGAAGTGGACGAAAAATTTAATCTAGCTCCAGGCTAGTTTCTGATGAAACTTAGGTTCAGAACATTTACCAGCTTCTCAATTCTGAAGTTTTCAACTGAATTGTAACCGAGTTTTGCATACATTCATCTCAGAATTGTTTGCTTCAAATAAAAATGCAAAAGAATTACGCTAACCACCAGACAACTTTCCGATGCAGATTTCAGATTAACCAAAAATCAATAGTTTACCTTTTGTTACCTTAAAACATTACGATAGTTTGTGGAAAAATTTTGGAAATAAAATTCAAAATATTCAATCATTCAATTAAGGTGGAAAAATTTTGGAAATAAAATTCAAAAAATTAAATCATTCAATTAACCAGACAACTTTCTGGTGAGCTTTTTTTTAGCTCATGGCACAAATCAATTCTGGATTTTGTTTATAAAAAATGTCATATAGTAATCAAGAGTACATAGTCTCCAATTAATTCAAAAGAAATTATTCTATATAAACACAAATTTCAGTTCAACAACCTCATTGGAAAACAAAACTTGGAACTAAAACGTGCAGTTCGACTTTTCTGATGTACATTTCAGCTGACAACATAAATCTAAATTAATTTAATTTTCCTCACTTTTCTACCTACATTTAACAGAAATCAGAGAACAGAGGTCTTCAAAAAACTTCACAGAATTTTCCGCAGCCACACACTTAAAGAATTACAACTCTCAACCGTACATTCCGCAAAATCATAGCGAATGGTTCTACCTCAACTTTTTAAATAACCTTTCACAAGTCCTATAAATACAACACTTCAGCAGGTTTTAAATTAAAATGAAGTCTGTAGCTATGTTTAGCATTTTAACTCATCCTTTTATGGTCTACGTTCGATACAAAACGCCCAGCAAAAATACAATCGCAATACTTTGTAAGGTTCCAAAAGGTAATGCATGAACATCTGGGTATGTATGCTTTGAACTCCACCAGGCAGGCTAGGAAATGCACGATAAAATCTCTGCAGCCAGAAATTATTCTCCAAAATTCAAGAACTTCAGGACATAAAAATCGAACTATGTAGTAATCAGGTGGGATTTTTCTCGCATCAGTCAGTAGTTTGTTCATTAATTGCTAGCTATAAAAAAGGAGTCATAGGTAATTCTAGATAAAGAGTCAAGTATAAAAAAAATCAGAGGACTGCCGCATCAGACAGCCACACCACACACGCACACAAACGAACCAACCAACAAGACACAAACGCCAATGAGATGACTACGCCACCGCAGGGTGGCAACGAAACGACGACGACTCAATACACCGACTCGAACAACGCTAAACATAAGTTTTCCTACAGTTTAATTTATGCACAAAAATTTGTTCACAAACGAGAGAGAGAGACGTAGTCATAGTTCAAAATCCGATTTCTGGTCGATTTTCTTTAGTACCGGTTTCCAAATGATCTTCCACCGCCGCCACCACTACCACCACCGCCTCTACCACCTCCCCAACTCCTTCCGCCGCTTCCACCGGCTGACCTCCAACGGCTTCGGTCTGCAAAACATAAAACATGTTCAATGTACGCAAGTAACCAGATGTTCATACATTATGTTTGGAACCTCTCAGACGAATTTCAATTGTATATATGACAAATATGTACATCATTTCATCTCCAGAAATCCCATCCCCATGCAGTCATGTACATACTGGTTTTAGACAGCACCATGCCGTTTCTAATATTGGCCTCAAGATATGGAAAGGTATCCCTTTGGCTTTATTTTCAGTTGTGGTTTGGTCAAGGACGCTACATAAATCTGGACAATGAATGTTTATCAAACAGAATACAAACAGTTGTCTTTAAAAAAATGCTGAAATCTTTCGCGAGCAGTAACTTTGTCGCACCAAATACAGGTCGTAACAAGGTAAGAATATGAGAGACGAATCCAACAATGGGCCATCCATATACAAGGTAGACAAAACAAATAGTATTTTAATTCAGCACTTTCGATAGTCAAGAAATCGACGATTAAGGCCATTCTGGACTTGTTTTTAAACAAGTAGTTAGTAATAAAGTCCCTGAGGGATACTAAATACCTCAAGGCAGTAAAAAACAATAGATTATATGAATTGCAAAAACCAACCTTTTCCATAGTCACGGCTGCTGGACTGGAGCTGAAGTAACTTTGGACTGATCTGCTGTTTGGCTTCGGTCAGCACTCCAATCAGATCCTTCGCCTTGTTCCCGTTCTTCGGAGTGAACAGCGTGTATGCCGTTCCTACGTTTGACGCACGTCCGGTTCGACCGATGCGGTGAACGTAGTCCTCCGAACAGTTCGGGTAGTCGAAGTTGATGACAAATTTAATATCCTCAACGTCTAAGAAAAGACAAACGAACGTCTAGTATCCAGTATCCTTCAAGTTTCTAAATACTCTAAATAATTCTAAATATTTATGGGGCCGCAGTGGTGTAGGGTATGTTCAGAGCATTGGGACCAAAATGTTGCAGGTTTGAGTCCACCTCAAGTCGCCGTGTAGGGACCTTGAGCAAGTCTTTCACTCGCAATTGCTCATGTGCTTCGACGTGAAATTCTCATTCAGTGTCCACGCTGTAGTCGGGAGCGCCTCAGAGTTGTAAATCTTGAAGGGACACTATTACAAGTGCTCAGGAATACATACAGTTGTGTTTCAAAAGCACTCCAATAGCACTAACGGTCTTATTAAATTCTCGCTGTAAGAGTTCGCAAATAGAGCAGTCTGTGGAGTGTTGTGTTTTCTAGATAAAGCTAAAGAATCCATTAAAACTTCTCTGAGAAATAATCTCATTTGAAATGCTACGACGAAATATAACTAGTCTTGCTAAAATTTTAGAACGGATTTGAGACACGACGCTTTGGGGGAAGTGATTTTAGCATGTACATTGTGCAACATAAATTAAGCGATCAGTTATTTACAATTCACAAGAATTCATAAAACGAAAATAACAATACAAAATGCTCGTCTACTTCAACAATTAATTATATCCGAATCAAATTGAAAACTGAATTAATATTCTAGGCCGACTCGTGATCTGCAACTTTAAAACAGCATACGTCAATGTTCAGTACACAAAACATGATATTGGAAATATGACATATATGTGGCACCACAAACCAAGACCAGTATTAAGGTGATGTTACAATATATTGAGTTTGATTTATCATTCCAAGGTCATGTCTCAAGCTTCAAAATGACACCAAAGTCATTGCACTTAACCCTTTATTGCACTCTAACTCAAGACATAAGGCAAAAAGTGATAAAATTTTGTCAATTAAATAGCTTAATTGCAAAAAAACAATAGCAATAAATAGCTTTAAAACATGTCTATTTCAGCAAAAAAAAGAAATAAATTTTTGAACACTTTTTCAGATGAAATCCTGTTAAAAAAAACACAAAAATACTATTTTCCTCAGACATGTAACTTCAAACACCATACCAATTTTGGTCTGAAGCACCACATGCTTGAAAATCAGTTACTTAGCTTCAGCAGTACAAAGGGCCAAACCGCAAGAGTCACGAGCCGGCCGAGAAGTGGTACTTGCTACATGAAACTGAAGTATTATTTTGCTTTTCCTTACCCTGAAACCAGTGTCAGCGAAAGGAACGCCTGAGAGGGTGTGTGTAAGGGCAACAATGTTTTTGCTAGGCAGACGTCCACATTTCGGCTGACACAGCTCATTACAAATCGACGCCAGCATCGTTGTGCTGACATCAATTGTTGTGTTAACTATCACTCAACTTGTGCCGTGGGCGTACACTCACACATTATTCCCTTTAATAGAAAGAACTTGTCAAAGTTAGCAGTGTCAAAGGAGGAAAAAATCCTCCCTAACTCCCAACTAACCAGGTTTACAGTGTCATCAGATACAGCCAACTACATTTCCTATCAACTCCCATTGCAAACTATGCGTATTACTGATTCAAAAGAAAATGAGTTAAATCAAAAAGAAAAAGAGTTCAAATTTGATAAATGTAGTTAAACCACATTTTCCTTATGACCATCCAATTGCAAATTTATATGTATTAATGACTAAATTCAAAAGAAAATGAGTTTAAGCCTAATAATTATTGTCAAACCACATTTTCCTTCTCGACTAGATCACAAAACTATATGCGCATTAAATTTAAATTAAATGGGTTTAATATAAAATTAAATGGGTTTAATATCCAATAATACCTTACTTTACAACAAATTCTTGAAGATATTAACTGTTAAATCAAGTCAAAATTTCATTATACCACCCACAAATTGCATGCAATTTTCTACCTCAATACATACAAACTACAAACTCTTATTCTTATAGAGAGCTTGAAAATTTGTTTTAAAAATATTTCTCTGCAAGCTGTAACTTGGTAACTGTGAATTCGAAAAATCTTTTTCAAACAAACTACTATTAACCAATACGCCAGCTTAAAACCGTACTTAATTTTGCAGTATTGCCAGAAGCTCAAACTGATTAAAACAGTTTCCAGCAAACCAAGTCAATATTTTAAAAATGCAGATATTATATTTTTCATTACTTTCAATCCTCCAAAGCATATTAAAATTAGTTAGCCATACACAGAAACCATTTCTGACACTGTAACCCAGACTTGTTGAGATTCAAACGCATTCAAATCTACACAGAGCTTGTGATAACCACCAAAAATGCTGGACGGTAATGTACACCCAATGCCCACTAACAAGCCTTACTTAACGAGTCGCCATGCATTCACAAGAACTTATTCGCAGAAGTGGCAGATTAACACTAAGCCAGACACATCACAATGAAAGACTGTTGCGCTAATTACATTTCACGCTAATTAATTCTACGCTAACATATTTAATTCAATGCTGACTACATTAGTATTCTCTAACTTTACAAAGGTACTGATTAAATAAAATATCGCGATTAAATAACATCGAAAAGCAGAAAATTAAATAATGTCTCCAAAGATTGTAGAGACACATATCATCGTTAAAAATCCTAACAGCATTTAAGACTATCTAGACAATAATTGCAGTAATTTTATCCTTCCACACCAGAACATCCATATTGTAATGCAATACGGAATACCGATGTTCCAGATATAGTTTGGAAACCAAAATTAACGCAGTTACAAGACCTTGCTCACAAAGGAACAACATCATTAAAATAATCGAAGCATTTGATAATAAACTACCAAACGCAGCGTTAAAAAGGTTATGCTGTACTAATTTTATGTACCGAGCGCCAACGGTATGCATTTGGTTTAATTATTGTAACATGTATTCTGGCAAGAAGACTACCACTTTCCACTGAAACGTCCAATAGATAAATGCATGTGACCCATTCTATTCTCTCTCTCTCTCTCAAGTGCAGCAAGTTGAGTGAATGTGTACCCACAAGACCACTGACCAAACCCCCTTGAACTACCGTTGTAACAACATACTAAAACCGAACAATGTAGAAACTTACCCAGGCCACGTGCAGCAACGTCTGTAGCCACAAGAATTGGAATTTTGTTGTCACGGAATTCTACAAACAAGTTTTAAGCGATCAAGTACAAACATCGTTTTTAAAAAAATAATGTTGGCAGCTGATTTGCTGCACGTTAAATGACTCAATTTGGGACGTGTAACACGTCCCTCAAGGCCAACGTGTTAAATGATCAAATAGAACCATTGAACATAATTTCTAAATAATCAAATAAAAGATAGCACTTCAAATCAAGAAGAAATAGTTTTTCAAATCTAAATATATATGGTTTTTAAATGATCAAATAGAACCATTGACCTTTTCTAAACAAACAATAGACATAAATTACCAACGATCAAGAAGAAACAGAAGATTAATAATAACTTCAAACTTCAAGTATCATTATGCTATGAGGGTGTCAATAAACTAAAGTTGATGTTGCTATGGAATATTAGTTAAGACGTCATACTTAACTAATATTCCATAGCAACATCAATTTTAGTTTATTGCCACCCTTATAGCATAATGATACTTGGGGAACAAAGCCTGGAAGAAAATTAAAAACAATGATCCAGGTAAAGAGAAAATTTTAGCTCAGGGCATAAATAACTATCAATTAATACCAACTAATATCAGAACTTCTTCAGTACGATGATGTAATCGAGGCAAGTCCAGCCTTAGGAAGCAAAAAAACAATGTGAAATGCTTACCATTTAAAACCCAGTCTCGTTCCTGCTGTGACTTGTCACCGTGAATACACGACGCCATCCAACTGAAAACAAATCAGTCAACTGTCAATTATTGTCCATTGAAAGCTTATTATTATACTTTAACTCGTATCATCTATTTGTGGGGCGTGGCAGTGTACCGGGTATGTTCATTATTTTGCAGCTGGAGGGTTGCAGGTTCGAAACCACCTCAAGCCGCTTAGTAGAGACCCTGGGCAAGTCCTTTACTCGCAATTGCTCAGCGCTTCGGCGTGAAACTCCCAACGAGCAGTGTCAGCTCTGTAGTCGGGAGTGTTTCCGAGTATTAATCTTGAAAAGCGTTATAACAAGTGCACATACATACATTAGACAAATCTGTCTTATCATTGTGAATGACCATCAACACACCCTACACTTGTAAGAAACCAGTTCTACATACCCAGCACGTTTCATCTTCCTAGTTAGGTCGTCTGCTTTGCGTTTTGTTTCGACAAAAACGAGCGTCTTGTTCTCACGTTCGTTCATGATCTCCTGGAGAAGTCGATTCAACCTTTACAACAAGAAAAAACAGCGAGCGTTCAGCCTTTAAGATCTAACTAAACCAGGTAATTCCTTTAATGAAGCGCCGCACACCGTAATCAGCATTAAGTCGGAGAGTACACATCAGAGATATTAGGGAAATAGTATGTTTGTGATTGTTAATTTTTTTTAAAGAATTTCTTTTAAAATATTTTCGGGAAATTTTTCCCCACTTTTTTTTAAAAAGACAAGTTGCTAAGCTATTTTAATGCTCTTTATATGAATATTATTTTTTTAAATAAATAAATTTAATTAAATAATTAATTCAACTATATCACATATTTATTTATATCTTCGGCTAGAATTAAGCTAGAGCAATATTTTTTTTCATTTTGATGCCTGAAGCAAGGCCTTTGAAATGATGTATCAAACTCAATATCTTGGAAAATCACCTTAACCCTTAACAGACGAGTAGCATAGTCTTGTCACCTAGACCCTGACGCCTAGACATTTTTACCATAAAACAGCCTATAAACAAATTTTTTTGAACTTGTGCTATCTCAGTTATTTCTTGGACTAGAGACATAATGTAACCACTGTTCTTTAGCATTTTATCTCCTCGTCCCATCTATCCGTCCAGTTTTAGCCCCCAAAAATTTGGGGGTACCCTACGTTGCCCAAAATTAGACCCCTCCCCAAATTTTTTCACTTTTGCATGTTCAAGCACCTATATTAAAATATTTTCAGTGACAACATATTTAGTTTGAGCACGAAAGATATGCAGAAATGAATGCCAGTCAAAACACAAAAACAAATTTGAATATATCTTGATAAATGAGGAAGCTATAATTTTTTTAGTATTTAGACCCAAGTCGTAAAAGTGAAAATAATAATAAGGATATTGAAAACTTTTGAATTTGTGATATCTCAGTTATTTCTTGGCCTATGGACATTTTGTAATCACTGTTCTTTAGCACATTATCTTCTCTTTTCTCCTATCTGTCCAGTTTTGTGGAGAAAAATTTGAGGGTACCCTAAGTTGCCCAAAATTATACCCCTCCCCAATTTTGTCACTTTTTCATGTTCAAGCACCAATATGAAAATATTCTCTTTGACAATATATTTAGTTTGAGCATGCAGGATGTGCAGAAATTAATGCCGGTCAAAATACAAAAACAATTTTGAATATATCTTTATAAATGATGGAGTTATAATTTTTTAGTATTTAGACCCAACATTGTAAAATTGCTCATCTAAGAAAATAGAGGGGAAAAATCCAAAAATGGTGCATCATAGGTTGGACCACCATAGATGCCGGTAAATGGTATAGTTAGGGAAGAAACAGTAAATTCCGATACCTGTTCAGTCCGGTCTATTGCCCCAAAGTCATAATCATGCGATAAAAGCGACCCACTTTCACGCTCACAACGTGCGTACCGAATTATATTGGTGAAGTCGGTGTCAATGTCGGAATTTTCCTCAGCCAAAGCCACTTTATAGTCGTCATTTGAACCGTGTGACAAGTTTTTATTCTCATATTCGTCAAAATACTGTCAGAATTCGAACCTAATTCATCGAACGTTCGCCTTATTTCAGCGTCGGAACGTCCACGCGATCGCTTCGTCGCCATTTTATTCCAAGTAAATATGCGAGATAAATGTCCGATTTGATTCGTCGATTTACGTAATAAAATGCAAATTTTAAGGGGATCCTCCACTTATTTATATGCCTAAATATAGTATCTAGGCCCACATGATGTAAAGTCATCAAAACATAATAAATTTCATTGGCCAAAGTACGTCATTATATATGGAGCGCCGTACTACCATTCACTACCGTCTAGTCGCCTAGCACTAGTTAAAATCAACTACCATTCACTACCTCGACGATGTTTAAGGGTTAATGCTGATTAAGGTGTGCGGCGCCACAAATTGCCACAACATAGACTATAATCAGTCAATGCCTGCACTGGCTTCCTACCTTGAGGCAACCCGAGTATAAGATTGCTGCTCTGATTCCGTAATGCCAAGTTGGCGATGACCCAGACCCCAACCTGTGAGAGCTCTGTTGCACCATGGGTGCCCCAGGCCATTGATTGCCCCCTTCCTTTTGCACAGAAGCGGTGCTCTAAGTTTCCTCCGCACAAACTGCAACCATGCTAAGGCTTATCCCGCAGTTGGCCGTTTGTGAGGCGCCCTTGTAGCGGTTTGGCCAAATTACGGCAACATATAATTTGTCGTTATTATTATTATCATCATTATAACACAGAAGGATCTATAAGAAAGTGTCCACTCACTTTCCCTCCTTCTCGTCCTCCTCGCAAACGTCGACGATCTGAAGGATGTTGTGGTTGGCGTGCAGCTGCATGGCGCCGACGTTGATCTGCACGTAGTCTGTTAGGAAGATCTCCGCCAGCGTCTGAACTTCCTTTGGCCAGGTGGCGCTCCACATCAGAGTCTGCCGGTCGGGCTGCACAATCAAATACAACAACGATTTATAATAATAATAATAATAACAATAGCAATAATCATCTTTGCTTAATTTCAAACTGGCAATGCAAAACGATTACAATCAATACATTGTCAATAAAAATCAAATAATGACAGAAGTTGAATTTAACTGTTGGCATCCAAGCAAGATGCATTTCGTCTTATGGCTCAGTTTACCAATGCCATATGTTGAATGGAAGGTTGAGTGGACCTATTTGGGAGGGTAGCTGGATGCAATTCCACATCCATGTTCTCCATGCGCCAGTGTTTACCAATACCATAAACACCTCTCACAACAGTTTAAAACTACAACAAACTTCCACTGTATCAGGACTCAAAGCACTTTGTTCGTTTATGGCAAATGTTCAACTATATCTGACCAATCAAGATTTGCTTCATAAATCTCAAGCCCTTTTCTTCTCCCAAGACTCGGCCAGGAGCACTTCCGAGTGAATTTCTTAAAGTGGCACCACTGAAGTCCATAGAATGAATGAATGAACTTGTGTGCTTTATAAAACTTCATGCATATAATAATCATAAATAACTACAACTAAAAATAATTCTTCTCATCGAAAAAAAGTCCAGTTCATCCACTTACCCGGACTTGATCGACGATCTTTCGGATCTGTGGTTCGAATCCCATGTCCAGCATACGATCGGCTTCATCGAGCACAAGGTACGTACACCTTCGCAGGTTCGTCTTGTTCGCCTCGAGCAGATCGATGAGTCGACCGGGTGTGGCAATGCAGATCTCAGCTCCTGCAGCAGAAGATGAAAATGAATAAATAATAATAATGACAAATATATTGAACAAAAATAAAAAATGATATAAATAAAAAGGACAATTTTACATTACTAGAACACCTAATAACACAAGGCATGGGATTGGTAAAGCAGAACTCGGCTCCTGCAGCAGAGAATAAAAATAAATAAATAATAATGACAAATATATGGGAAAAATTAATAAGTAAATAAATCTAAATAAACAAAACATTAAAAGGTAAAAATTTACATGTAAAAATTTACATTAATTCTACCAACACACCTGCAACCCAAGGAGTGACAATGCAAATCTCAGCCACTGTGCAGCAAAAAAATACAATTAATAATTTAATGACAAATATATATATATTTTAATCAATAGTACAAATAATAAAAATAAAATTTACATTACTGGAACACCTATCAATACAAGACTTGGGAGTGGCAATGCAAATCTCAGCTTCAGCAGCAGAAAATAAAATAAATAAATAAACGATGACAAATATATGGAAAAACAAATGAGAAATAAAACATTTTAAAAAACTATCGAATAAAAAAATTAACATTACTAGCACAACTATAAACACAAGGGTTGAACGTTCAAAGAGAACTTACAGGAGCTTGAGACAAGTTTTTGGATGAATGAAAAACGGTTGGCATCGAAGATTCGTTTTCAATCGGACAAGAAATTTAGGTGCTGTCACATTCATGTTTGGTTAAATGAGAAATTGTAGACGCTAAAAAATCATTTTTGGGTGAATTGAAAAATTATAGCTGCTCCGCCTCAAAAATACAGCTCATAAATAAAAATCAGTATTAACTGCTGGTGCACGGACAGCCATTAGTTGCCATAAATAAACATTAACTAAGCTAAGGAATCAAGAGCGCAAAGTCTGATGAATCGTGATGCTGTTCAAAACAAATGAACCTGATTCACATCCGAGCAAGGAGAACAATGAAGTTTCGAGAAGCACAAACCTCGTTCAAGGTCTCGGATCTGTGGTCCCTTGGGCGCCCCGCCGTAGACGCAAACGTTGCGAACACTGGACGTCGACCCAAACAAGATGGCAACCTGTGCCACCTGTTGGGCCAACTCTCGTGTTGGCACCAGCACTAAGCACTACAAAGAAAACAAATTCAAAGTGTGAAGCAGTGCTAAGTTTATGAAAAAAAGCAACACACCATTTTACACTGTGGCGCTAAAGGCAAGTGTGCATGGCACTGCATGCCTGCATGGCAATGTTTGCACCATGGCTATTTAGTACCCTAGCCACAAGGTTTAAGGAACTTTCGGAATTCAAATCAAAAAGTATAAATAAATTATCTTAAACTGAATAATGCCAAAAGCATTAGGTAACTGTAAAGCTAGTTGCAAAATTTAAAACTAACTTCAATTTACAAGTAAATTTTCACCAAAATTACACAACTAATCAAACTAATAGCATTTAATAATATTTTTTTAAATGGTTAACTGGAAACTAGTAAGGTCAACTTACAATTGGTCCGTCTCCTCTTTCGAGATATGGCTGGTGGTTGATATGAACAACTGCAGGTAGAATGTACTACAAGAAAAAAAAATCGCCATAACTAGACACCATTGGCATAGCCATCAATATCCTCAAGGGTAGCTTAAGCAGCTGCTTTTCCCCCACCCTACAGCCAGCAATTTATTTCAGACATGACCACTGGACCAAGCACACAGCCAATCGACTTCAGCGTCCTCTCTTCGTCCCTAGATCACTTTCATATGCATTCTAGAAGCACTTGAAAACTGTTCTTTTTGCCGTGCTGGAATCGGGAGCACCACTGAGTAGTTGCCTCAAAGAGGTGCTATATAAATATTATTAAATTGAATGAATAAATCAATTATCTCCTTGTTACACGAGCAAGGGCCGCTTTGGACAAAACTGAAGCCTTTGAGCACTTTCATCCTGCACCATCAATACGTTCTTTGTTATCAACTTGTAACACATCTCTTCGTCGTCTCAAAACTACTTTCCTTTTTTCTGGGCCCTTCACACTAGGAGCGCCTCTGATAAGTGTACACCGTGAGAGATGCTTTCTAAATTTATACACAATAATATTTAATACAATACAAAAAAACAAATACCATCGGCAAACCTCAACAAAACGCTCATCAGAAACGTCCAATATAGACTTACCGAGAGAGTTTTTCCAGATCCGGTTTGTGCAATTCCAACAAGGTCCCTTCCGCTTAGAGCTACCGGCCAGCCTTGTGCTTGAATCGGGGTCGGTTGAACCCAGTTTTGCTGGCGCAGCACATTAACTACGTACTCTACAATTTAAAAACACAATTTTTTTTATCATAGGTTGACTCGGCTGCATATTACAGGGAAACACACGTAGCTGTTCATGCCACTTTCATGTCAACCTTTACAACGTGAAAAGCATGATCATAATCATGGTGGTGTAGCATGTATGTTTGTTGCCTTGCAGCTGGAGGGTTGCAAGTTCGAATCAATTTCAAGCTGCTGTGTCGGGACCTTGGGCAAGTCCTTGCTCATGCGCTTCGGCGCGTCACTCAGAGTCAGTGTCCGCACTGTAGTCGGGAGCGCTTCCGAGTACGCATCTTGAAAGAGTGCAAACACAAGTGCACATACATACTCTCAAGTTGGTCAGTTCACACATACCAAATTAGTAGCAAGTAACAACATAAACTGTTAAATGGGCAGATCATGTTGAATTAACGTTTTGCATCATATCCAAGAGGACAATTCAACGTAAAAGTTCGTGAATTTATAAACAAAATTCAATTCTTGGGTAGTTTTTTCTTAGATACTACTACGAAACCGAGATGTTTTACCTGGAAAGCTCGCTTCCTGGAAAGTCAAGATCGGCTTTGGACAAGAGTGACCTTTGATTGTGATCTGGTTTGCGACGAAGAACTGTTGCATCGTCTCCTATTAACATGAAACAACAATAACAAAATTTTGATACAACATTCAGCTGCATAAAAACAAATGCCACAATATTCTGATAAATATTAGTAATACTTTTAAATAAATGCAACAAAAGCAAGTACTAAGTAAGTATATACTTTGATGAGCCGCCATCAAACGCACTGTGGGAAGCAAGACTATATATTCTGATAAGAACTAGTAAAACCTTTAAATATACCTAAAATCTTATCACTGCATAACATAAAATCAATGGACATGCCATCAGGCAGAGAACTTGTCATTAGAGAGAAGAACTGCCAACAGGTGATCCCGATCTCATTACAGGACTTTTTTAAACGTGCAGTTGTACACAAAATGTGCAGTTCTAAATGGATTTGTGCAGTTGTAGAAGCACTTCATACAGTTAAAACTAGCAAAAAAGGTCATTGTCCTCCGATTGGAAGTAATTTACCATGGAAGATGGGAAAGGAAAGAAAGAGTTGTGCAGTTCTAAAAATTCCTTAAAAACAGCTGTCTCATTACACAAGAGCAAGATAAGAGTGAGCATCAACCACTTTTAAAATAGAGGCATTGAAATTAGATTAGAAATACAGGGTGCAGCTTGCATGGAAGATTATTAAGAACAATAGGTTGACCAAGTCCTATGAAACTTCCACACCGCGTTCAGTGGCAGAATTCATAACATTTCTTACAGCTGTTCTCTGTGTTGTTATCGGGCTTTCGTGGTAGAAGTGCTTCTCAAACTTTTGCAGCTTCACAAGATCCCACGACGGCTTCGTCAGACCGTTTCCCATGGTGGAATTCCGGAACGAGCCGCCGCCGCCACCTCCATCACGTCCACCTCGGCCGCCGAACCCACCTCGGCTAGATCCTCCGCCAAAGCCACCAAACCCCTGACTGCCAAATCTGAAACAGAAGTTGCATTATGCAAAGAAATGATTCACAATACTATTTAATAATAATAATAATGAAAGTAATAATTTGTATACAGCCATAGTTCAGCTGAGACCAAAAGAAAGGGTGATGTTCACAAGTCTAAAAAATTAAGGGCAGCCATACGATTGTTTAAAAAGATAGGTCTTGGAGTTTTGATTTTAAAAGGCTCCCAAGATGGCGTGTTCTTCACATGGTCGAAAAGACTGTTCCATGCAGTGGGTCCTGAAACTGAGTTGGAACAGTTGCCAAACCTCGTTGAAACAGCTATTTAACAGATATTATATGTAAATATGTTTTTAAAAACAGATTTTAAGGTTTTTCTTGTCAATGCACGACAAAAGTTTTAGATATACGAGATGTGCATCGAACACATGACTTGCAAAATTGGCGCGAACACGACAGTTTTGCATCGTATTTTTATAGAGCTCTATTTTTTTAGAAACTGTTAGAATCGTCACCCAAGTCCGGAATACGTGCCTGACAGTATTACCTGTTAAAATTTGTCGTATTCAGAGCAATCCTGTAAATACAGTGTCCTACGGGCAACACTTGGCGTCATAACAGCCCGTTGCTTAACAGTGACAATTAAATAGTATCCCCATTCAAAAAAATTATTTAAAACAAAATAATATACGTTAGAGAACTTACTAGACACGCACGCCCGACAAAGTACACAACTTTCCGTCGCAATAAAACACCCACACGGAAAATTACAGACTAGTTTCGTAAACCAACCCCAAACCAAAATGCTAACACACTACACGCATATTTTAAACTAACAGCAAATTAATTACAACATAAAATAATCAGAAAATAAATTTATTTCCTCAACGGTTAACAAAGAGAACCGCACATGGCCATTTCGGCCATGAACGTCTCGGAATTTTTCACACAGAAAAACTGACAAATTTGAATAATGAACTTAATAATGTACCCTCCACGGCGGTCAGAACGACTAGACGAATCGAATGAACGATCTCTGAAAGACATTTTAAGAAAGTTTCACTTGAAAGATGAATTTAAACTAATTTCCAAATCGTTGCAGCAAACTGAAGTTCCTCTTGAAGACGATGCCGGTTTCCAAAATGGCGGAAGTGTTGACTGTGCGCCACTTCCTCTATCGATATCCGCTGAAAGAAATAGATCCAAAATAGGTCGCAAATGTTTCAAAGATTTGTGCAAACAGATTACAATAATTGAAACTGTGGATCAACAAATATATATAGAATTGAAAAATTATTAATTCTTTAGGTTTTTTTATAATTAAAAAATATAAACTGATCTCTCTTTCATAATTCATTCACTGTAGTCTGTAGAGATCATTCCGCAATGAATCAGAAAATGACACCTAGTGTGGCAAGAGGTCGCAGCGACCTCTATCCACACTAGGTGTCATTTTCTGATTTTCTGTTTAGTGTCTTGTCTTTTATACTAGTACAGGCCTATTATGAAGAATAAAGCGTTTTAACAAAGATATTAGAGTCGTAGACTCGTTTTATATTATTTATTATTAATACCGATGCAAATATTCGTTTAAGCGAGGTATCTGCTTGCCTAGAAGACAACTTGGAGCGCTCATTAATAAGTTGCATTGTATTGTATTGTATTTAAACATTTATAAAACGCCTCTAGTAGGGTGAACCGTTCAGAGGCGCTCCCAGTGCGCAAGGCCCAGCGAGAAGAAACAGGTTTTGAGAAGAGACAAAGCAGAGGAGAGACTACCAGAAAGAAGTGTAGAGCGAACAGAAGGAGAAAGGGCATTCCAAAGAGAAGGACCAATTGAGACAAATGATCGAGACTGAGCCATAGGCCTAACAGTTCTAGACCGAGGAACCAGGAGGTCAAATCTGTTGGATGAACGAAGTGGACGGTGGGAGGAAGCTGAGTGAGGACGAAGTAAAACATTAGTGAGATATTTTGGAGCAAGACCCCCAGGCCCGGCCTTAGAGTCTGCGGGGCCCAAGGCAGCAGCGGGTCCTCGAGCATAAATTTGCACAGTTGATACCCTGTCAATACGGCACTGGTGTGGGGGGGGGTGGAGAAAGAATGGAGATCCACCTAAGATAGGGCTGCCAACTCTTGATTTTACCATTCCGGGACGCCTAAATCACTAGATATGACATTCATGCCAAGTTACACTGTCCAGCGTCTCGATCCACTGTCCATAATTATATATTGCATAGGCACAAAGCCATTAAAAAACTCAACACGTCATCTCTCAAAGTGCATTAGAACGGACTAACAGATTAGTAAAAGTAGGCCTACAAAGTACACAATATGCTACTGAGTGTCAGCGGATTGTAAAGTTTTCAAGGCTTGAACCCATGCAGCGCTGTCCAACATTCGATGTTCAGCTAACAACGTTTGGTTTAACATCATAGAATGCAAAATCATCACTCAACTTGCCAAGTTTAGTGTGTAAAATAACAACATTTTATCTACCACAAATTCCGGAACAATTTGAGATCAGTCCGGGACACGGGACGCACAGGCCAATTTCGGGACTGTCCCGGCAAATCCGGGACGGTTGGCAGCCCTAACCTAAGATGGGACACTTTACGTTGTTTCTAAAGTTCCTTTAGAGCCAAGTGTAAGCTACTATGTTAAAATAAACCACACTGATATAATGTGACCTATTATATAATACTCCTATAACCTACATAGGCCCTATTTGACTTTCAAATGATGCATGTAAAAATTTAAACAATTCCTAAGAATGAGATATTATTGTCATTAAATATATATAATTACTATGTCCAATCTTAAGATAAGACGATAGTTTCCATAATGTTTGTATGTATGTGCACTTGTTATAGCGCCCCTTCAAGCTCTCTCTACTCAGAGGCGCTCCCGATGCAGAGCGGACACTGCATCGGAGTTTCACGCCGAAGCGCTGAGCAATTGTGAGTGAAGGACTTGCCCAAGGTCCTTACGCGGCTTGAGGGTGGATTCGAACCTCGGACCTTCCGGCTCCAAGGCAACGACGCCACCACTAGACCACCGCGCCCCATAATGTCACACATGAAAATTTAATAATGTAAAATAGCCTAACATCAGCAACTAAGGTCATCGTTTTAGTTTTTGACAGATTTCTTCATGCCTATAAGGCTATAAGCACTACATGATGCTAATTACTCACGAAGTGAAACGAAGAAATTTACATTTAGACATCTCTCTGAAAAATATCCATGTTCTTAATTTCCCGCTGCGTTTTTTTAAACTCTCGCTAAAATGTCACCACTACCATTGTGTTTTGCCTCTGGTACAAATAATTATTGTATTCGGACGTCCATTTGCAAAATTGAAGCAAAATGAGTTGATTACTGTTTCTGGAGAAAAATATACATAGGCCTAAGCGACAACAGTGTAGCTTGATTCGCTCTAGCGTAGTCTCGGTTTTTAATCACCCTATCTTATTCAGGTGTCTGATTGACTGCAAGCATAGTTGCCACGCGACGTGACCATTGTTAATCTTGAGTTTGAAAAAAATGTACCCAGCATCGCGGGGCCCCGGAAGCGCGGGGCCCAAGGCGACCGCCTCGCTCGCCTTGCCCAAAGGCCGGGCCTGAAGACCCCGTTGAGCCTTTATGATCAGAGTGAGGATCTTAAATTGTGTGCGAGCACGGAGAGGTGCCCTATAGGCCTACGATTGGCTTTCAATGGCGCTTTAGAAGTTTGGAGTTTGCGATTACGATTAATTTTGGCCTAGGCCTGCAGTAGGCTACAACATTCGCCAAAACTTAGGCTCATGAATGAGTAAGTACGTTGCCTTCGATCATCTTTATGTCTTTTTTCACGGCGAGCTATAGACCTAGACCTATACAGACAACGTCGACGTTTTATCCAGTGTAAGAATTAGAATTGTGAAAAAATAACTGGGGGGTTGGACCATTATCCGCTTGGAATTTGGGTGTGAAAAATATACTTTACTATTGGGCTCTAAGAAAGACTGGGGTTGAAACCCAACACCCCAGGCAATTCTCACCTTCTGGTTTTACCACAGGCCATTATAGCCTACATGTAGGCTAGGCCTATGTTCACCCCATTCTTATTCGGCCTACATTGATGTCGGTTAGGCCTAGGGTCTCACCCATCAATTATGTTAAAGAATCAAAGAAGGGGGGATTGGAAGTTTGTCAATTCTTGACAAAGGGAGGAATGTTAAATGCAAATGAAGTCATAGATTTTTTTGCACAATCAACATGGACACTTGAGAAAAGAATTGTAGCTTTAATGTAATGTAGGCTATTTTAATGTAAATCTCCGAGAATTTCTCAGCGCCCACAAAAGTAACGTCAGGGAGATGAGCTTATCCACAGACGCTAGGCCTAGGCCTACTTGAAAATTCGCGGTTGCTATTTTAATGCAAACAAAATATTTGACAGGTACTCGGTGACCATGAAACGTATCCCGCCAAGTGCGATTTGATCCATCATTACGTAATGCGTCTTTTAATAGACTGCAAGGAGTGACGTTATGACCAACGACCGGTTGTGACCAATTTCCGTATTATAAACGGTGCCGCACCCTGTAGCCTAGAGTAGGCCCAGACAGTAGGCCTATGACAGACAGAGTTGATGACTGGCAATTTAATCTTTGAATACTAAGCATGCTAATCACCACGGACTTCCTATTAATGTATTGGATACATGTGAACGTTTTGAGGCCATACATTTCACTCTCAACGATAGATGTCGCCCCACTTAAAAATTTCATTTTTACTGTATGTAGGCCCTATGTAACTAAATAAAGAACAGACAGAACGCTGTAGGTTTAAATTAGTACAATTGACAGTTATGGCTGCTTAGAACTTATAGTCAAGACAGTTAGTAGCCTACATGTTTTTGAATAACATTCTTGGGATAAAGTTTATCAAGTCTTTATTGGGGAGAATGAAATTGTGAGCCCTGTCTCTAAAGTTATATAATGGATCACGCTGCAGTGGGAAGAGGTTACGGAGGACATGAAGTTCGTTTCCCAGAATAGCTTTAAGCAGCACCTTGTCAGCCTCTTGCGCTAAAGTTTCTGCTGTAAGTGTATCAGGATGCAGCTAGCAGACAGACAGATAGACAGACAGGCAGACAGACAGACAGGCAGGCAGGCAGACACACACACACAGGCAGACACACAGACACACAGAAAGACACAGAGAAAGACACACAGAAAGACAGACACGCACACAGACAGACACATTTTAGACAATTAATACCAGCACACGTAGCAAAAAATAGGCAAAAATTTCAAATCTTGCAGAAATTTAGTGTCGTATAGCCTAACCACTGACTTCAAACAAGCTATATCAATAAAATCTGTCAGAAGATCAATGTCACTTTATCACTATGTATGATTCAGATGACAAGGGGGCTGGTGAGGACAAAACGGAAACTGTAGGCCCGATACTAGGCCTACTTAATATGAACTTTAACCCTGCATAGGCTAAGTTCTCATAATGCGTCCACGAATAGAGCAAATAATTATGTTACTTGAACAGGCCTACGTAACAAGGAACATACATAAAGATATACATGCATACCCTCATAAGTGGCGTGCTGCATAGGCCTACATACATAAATGCATACATGAAATTACATATATCATATATGCATAAATACATACATATATACAAGCATACACTACACACATGCATGAATACATACATATAAAAAATTATACAAGCATACACACATGCATGAATACATACACATATACAAGAAAAGTCTCTTCATCAGGCTTCATAAATAAGTATTAAATAGGCCTACATACATGTGCGTACGTGTAATCGTCGTGTATATATGCGGTAGGTCTATAGGGGAGGATGGGGTTAAAAGTCGCAGGTGTCAGAAGTGGCAACGTTGTTTTAAAAGTCTGTAAAGGCGCCACAACAAATCCTTTGCATTTAGCGTAGGCTCCAAAATGTCATGTACTTGGAATCATGGAACCAAAATGCCAAAGCTTCACTCTGGCATTAGGCAAAGCCATTCGTCGTAATAATAGGGCCTATTATATGTAGGCCTATGTGTACGGATTTTTATAGAAGCTCTTAAAAGCGTCAGATGATTTTTTATTCTCATACGGTAAATTTTGTCCTTTCCCGTCCTCAACGATACCCGTCTATCTTTCTTTGTATCTCTGTCTCTCTATGTCTATGTCTCTCTCTCGCGGTGCGTCTGTGCTTATGTGTTTGCGTATGTGTGTGCGTGTGTTTGTGTTTGTGTGTGTGTGTCTGTCTCTCTTTTCACCACCACCACCACCACCACCACCACCACCACCACCACCACCACCACCACCACCACCACCACCACCACCACCACCACCACCACCACCACCACCACCACCACCACTATAATTATCATATCTGAGAAAAAGGAGGCTTGAATCCGAACTCAGTGCCTTATCCGCTAGATTCGGCTAGAAAAATCGTCCAACCAACAGACAATAGATATACAACAATAGGAGCCTATAGGCAATGGATTTTCCCCAAAAGCAAAATAGACTACTTCCGCAATGGTTGTTGTGGAAAGATAGAATGCGCGCGAGCAACACAAAACATTTCCAGCGCAGATAACGTGCAAACATTTCTGGAAAGCAACCCTAGCGGCGTATACCGAAACTAATCATGACAACGTTGACCCAATTTATTTGAACCGTCAGAAACCAGAGGCCTGCCTGCGCCGTAGGCCATATATATATATATATATATGATGATATATGATGATATATATATATATATACACATAATTCCCATGATTAGAAGCGATGAATGAAAGTCAATTATATTATTAAACTTTCGTCTATTATAAAGTATTATTTACCGGAACAAGTTTCAATATAGGCAAATGATCTCAATCTTGAATTACATGTAATTGAAAATAGGTCGAGGTCAAAATAATCATTATAGGCTGCTCGAAAATAGCGGTATATGTAAAGGAAAAAAACAATATAATGATGATGATGATGGTGGTGGTGGTGATGATGATTATGATGATGATGCATGATAATGATGATGATGATGGAGGTGGTGGTGATGGACCAATAAAATTGATTTAATATGAATATGAATATGATGATGATGACGATGACGATTATAACAAGCGCAGGATCTCCACCACGATTACGCTATATGTGCCGTTCCAGATGGTTTTTTCTGTTCTTAATTAATATTTAAGTCCTGATGGATCATAATTTATGTAAATGTAGTAATTATTTTCTCTCTCTAATGAAGCGCCTGTAGACGCACCGCACTGTAGGCTACAATCTTAATTATGCAACAATCTTAATTAACATATATATAGGCCTATATACATGTATTACGTATTATTTTATAATCAGTTTTTCTAGAAAATGTCAATAAGAGTAAAACCATGTAAAGTTATATAAATGTATTAGGCCTATATATAAATGTAAATCGTCTTCAACCTTCATATATATTATATGTATATATAAAACATGTAAATCATATATATTTATATATTTATATGAAGACAATTTTCATTTACTATATATATATATGCATATATACATATTAACATATTATGCGTAGACAATAATTTATTATTTTATAAGCGGTTTTCCTAGAAATGTCAATAAGAGTATAAAACCATGGCACGTGTTGAATGAGAAAGCCGCAAAATGACCCAACGAACAGGCCACGTACGCCGCTGTCTAATGCTGTCAAAGGCTTGTCGTCTGTCTAGGCTATACAACAATCGTCAGACTCCAAGTCACCACTGTAAGTTTGGCTTTCAGATTCAGTTTCACATTGTCACATCGGAGTCAACAAGTCAAGAAAAAAGTGGCACACGCCGAAGACACACACAAACACACACAGGCACACTCACGCACACACAGAGAGGCACACGCCGCAGACACACACAAACACACACAGGCACACACACACATACAAACAGGCACACACAGCGACACACACGCAGACACAAACACACACAAACACGCACAGACATCCACATACACATACATACAGACGCACCAATGCACTCAGATACATACACAGAGAGACACCGATACACAGACACACACGCAGACACACATGCACACACGCACACGAAAACACACGCACATAAGGCTGTCTTCCTTCGTCGTAGGCTATATGAGTAACAGAGGAAGAGGGTGCGGCTACAAGGAAGGGCAACGGGCTTATTCTAAACAGAGGATGTAATTATATCTGTGTCGGGAATTAGGCTATTTCTGTAAAACAAGGTTTCACGGCAGGCTGTTTTAAAGGAATTTTTAGAACTGCACAGCCCCTTCTTTTCCTTCCAATCCTTCATGGTAAATTACTTCCAATCGGAGGACAGTGACCTTTTTTGTTAGTTTTGACTGTACAGAAGTGCTTCTACAACTGCGCAAATCCATTTAGAACTGCACATTTTGTGTACAACTGCTCGTTAAAAAGTCGTGTTTCAACTGTTTCACGGTAGCCGCAACTGTCAACGAAATGTAGGCCTACAAGACAATAAAATGCGGGCATGCGGACAATCCTAAAATTTATGAAAATTGGATCTAAGTGTTGTTTAAACTGTTGTTACGAATCAGTGATGAGAACGAAAGTTCCGTGAGAAAATATTGTCAACATTATTTATCATCTAGGTTTTTACGTAATATAGGCCTACCCGTCCGCCCAGAACGGACGTGGGCTATTTCCATTCCCATAGAAACCCGAATCCCCCTCAAAGCAGAGGGACTAGATCAAACACACTGGACAAAAGAAAAGTAGGCCTACTTCCCAATCCCTTTTGACACGGACTCCATTTAATAAGTGTTTTCCACTAAGACCAGGTTCAAGCCTTGTTACATGCTTAACGACACTGCCATATCAAAGATGATTAGTGTCGCCCTCCTCCTTTATCCAGGCTTGGGACTGGCACTGGCAGAGATCAACCAGTGGCGGAGTTCAGACTCAAGCCTCTGAACCACGTCATATATAATTACTGGTAGGTTATGGGTATAGAGTCTGCCGTGAACTGTGAAGCATATACCAACATCGTAGGTTTAATTTCTAAGGGTGCACATGATCCGGGTATGCATCGGTTCAATGCATACAAATTAGATTAGAAATAGTTTCGACGAGATTTTCTCACGGAACCTTTCTCATTGCCTCCTCGTAGGCTGATTTATAACGCAGGCTAGCTGCAACACTTTAAACAACACTTTTATCCAGTTTTCACACGGAATAGGCTACTTGTCTTCCTCTCATGTGAACCCTAGGGTTCCGTGGAACCCACTGTGCTAGACTGTCATCCAATCAAAGATATCACACGCACGCACACACGGACATACACGGACACACACAGACAGAGACACACATACACACACGCAGACACATACGCAACTATGTATGTGTGCATTTATGTATGTATGTATGTATGTATGTATGTATGTATGTATGTATGTATGTGCGCATGTATGAATGTATGTATTTACGTGTGAACGCATGTATGTAGGCCTATGCATGCACGAAAGTACGTATGTTTATATGTACGTATGTATGCACGCATGCATGTATGAATGTATGTAGCCTACAAATGGATGATTCGAAAGCATAATGTAAGCATATTTCTTAGTAATAATTTCACTCCATTAGTCCATTGCTTGCAGATGCAAAACTGATTGCATCAGATGCAAAACTGATTGCATCAGATGCAAAACTGAGAGCACAAGATATAAAACTGATTGTGTGATTTGAAAAACTGACTGCAAGATGTACAAAACTGATTGCATCAAAAGCAAAACTTAAGGCATCAGAGGCAAAACTGATTGCATTAAGCAGCATAATATTGCATCTCTGTAACAACTATATTCACATAAGTGGAAAAACGAACTACTTTTGCTGCAAAACTCATTTTAGAGCATGCACACATTTCAGAGTCAAATCAACGTCAGTATATTGTGAAAATGACTGTAATGCACATGTTATGCCAATGAAGATTACAGTTTGAAGTGCACACGATCTTCCAAGAGGGGACCTTGATTCGCGTCTTACTTAAGTTCAACAAAAAAATATAATTGCAAATACAAAATTAAAATCAGTCAACACAAATTTTAGGGCAGGGTATTGTTTTCTGTCTCAACTCCAAGCCCTAGCTGACCCTGGGAAGCCAACATTTGCACCCTGCAAACTTCGCTCTTGTGTGTTTAGGCTGTGTTTAGGCAGAGGAAATCAGACTCCAACCCTTTGTTCAAACAACACTAGACAACATCTTAGACATACGGTACACAGTCTTGGTATCACAGAGCATCAAATACTTATGAATGAAAGGCCACATGCATCCACATATATTTTTTAAAGAGGGGCAAAACACAGTGTGATCAGCAAGAGCTTGAAAAATGCAAGGCCGGAAATTAAGCGGTAGATATTTTTCGTAAGGCATTTAAGTTTCTAAACTGAAATTTCTCGTTTTAATTTGATTATCATTAGTATCTTTCAGGCATTATTGTGATGAAATTTTTTAAAACTCAAAAGTAGGAGTACAAAATAAGTGTACATTTTTTCAGAGGTGGGCAAGAGCCCCTCTTGACCCTATATGCTGGCGACCATGTGAAAAGCTGCTAAAAAATAAATTGTCCCACATGATCTTGGCTTTTGGGACTTTCGGTCCTTTTTGGGTCGTCGGTATAAACCGACAAATCTCAAGAAAACGTTAATGTAATTACGACCTGTGAATAATGCTGGTCACTGAAAATTTAAAAAAACTGAATAAGACATGTTATGTTACATTACGGCGCTAAAGAAGTCAATAGGAAAAACATTGAAGAGGAGGCAAATCCTAACTTGTAAATCCAGTGTTCAACATCACAATACAAAATATCAAAATGTCTGTAATTACTTAGACTGACATAAAAAATAGAATCAATTTCTCTTATCAAATACAAAAAGGAACGTTGCACGAAAACAAAACGACTTCAAACACAAATGACTACACAGTTGACTTATCAAAAACTGAGTAGAGTATAATACATAATATAGAAGCATTAATTCCAATAAGAAAAACAGTTTTCTTTCAACAGTCGCAGGATAAAAAACGAAAGCGCTTTGCAATCAAAACTGTCAAGCAATTAAAAACAGAATTCTAGAGTTAACGATAAAAACTGTCCGCATAGAAAACAAAACTTGTTTCTCTATGGCTAACTGTTCTCAGTGCTGGGTTTTTTCTAAGAAATTGTTAGAAATGCACACACATCTTCTTTCACTTTCCATCCGCTCTGGTAAATTACTCCCAATCGGATGGAAAATTAATGACATTTTTACTTTTTCTAACAGAGTGCTTCTACAACAGCACGAATCCATTTAGCACTGTACTGTTTGTGTTTAGACGCACACAAAAAGCCATAGGTTAAGGCAAATGGTAGTTATTCCCACAATTTATATAGCATCATTTCAAGACAGACCCACCAGAGGTGATCCAGATCCAGCACAACAAGAGCATGCTAGAAAAAAATCCAGAGCTGTTTTAAGGAATTTTTGGAACTTTCCTTTCCCATCCTCCTTGGTAAATTACTTCCAATCAGAGGACAATGAGGTTTTTTGCCATGTTTTAGCTGTACAGAAGTGCTTTCCTACAACTGCACAAATCCATTTAGAACTGCACATTTTGTGTAGGACTGCACGTTAAAAAGCACTGAAAGGATCCAGATCTAGCACACCAAGAGCACGCTAAAAAGGATCCAGATCTATCCCAACACGAGCATGCTAAAAAGACCCAGAACTTGCCCAACCATAGCACACTAAAAACGCCGTATCTCAGTGTGAAGACGTCTTATGTCGGTTGCTTTCGAGCTGTCTCCTTGTGTCGCTCAGAGCTTTCGTCCGACACGGATCTATCTCGATGTAGTCGATGGTGGAATTGTTCTGCGATCGGTGGATCGTCCCTGGAGAGCCCTTGGCGATGACCCCTGGCTGGTCAAGGTCAAGCGTGAGGTACTCGATGGAAGGTTGTTGAGGTGGAGCCGGTGGCTTTGTGGTGAAGCACTTCAGAAGAGACAGGTCACCTGGACGATTGAGGCTCGTCTGAAAAGAACATATAGATATCTGAGTATATACTGCTTAGGCAATCAATCAAGCAATTAATCAATCAATCGATCGATCGATCAATAAATAAATCAGTCAGTCGGTCGGTCAGTCAGTCAGTCAGTCAGTCAGTCAGTCAGTCAGTCAATAAATCAATCAATGAATCAATCCATCAATCAGTCAGTCAATCAATGAAATCAACCTGTCAGTGAATGAATGAATGAATGAATGAATGAATGAATAAGTAAGTGTCAGTCAGTCAGTCAGTCAGTCAGTCAGTCAGTCAGTCAGTCAGTCAGTCAGTCAGTCAGTCTGTCTGTCTGTCTGTCTGTCAGTCAGTCAGTCAATCAGTCAGTCAGTCAATCAATCAATCAATCAAATGGTTTATAGTAGCCAACTCATGGTACAAGAACAAGCAATCACAAATTCACAACACATTTAGTCCCAAACTCAAAGAACACATGTAGTAGCCTTGGGCGCCCACTCATAGGGGCAATGAATTTGTTATTGATTATGATTTCACACAAATTGTCCATTGCTTGTATCCTTGGACATTAGATAAATGTGGTTTAGAAGTCATAAGCTCAGTTTAATTGCAATCTAGTCAATGCACTTTATCCATTGAAAATTCATCACTTGCTCCACCCCCCACCCCGTTTGGAAAACTGAGATAGTTTAGGTTTTGGCCTTAAGAAAAATTCTTCACACTAACGCACTAATAACATAATGATATCAATGATCCATTGATTGATTGACCGATCGATTGGTTGATCGATGGATTGAAGATTGAAGGACTATTGATTGACTGACTATCGATTGAACGACTATTGATTGACTGACTATTGATTGACTGACTATTGATTAAATGACTATTGATTGATTGATTGACTGACTGATTAATTGACTGGTTGATTGATTTATTGATGATTGATTGCCAATAATTTATTGATTGATTGAGTTATGTTTTTCCCCACGGGAAACAGTTTTCCATGAATAACATATAATATGGAAACACTACACTATCTCCCATTCCCTCTGCCCCTCTGACCCTCCTTCTTACGTTAGAGTTCGTGGCACTGAATCCGCTGCTCGATCCTTCGTCGTCGTAGGAACTTGACGAATCATCGTCCGCTGTTCTGCTCCACTCCCTCCGCCTCGCTCTCTGCGGAAGAGCCACTGCCCCCGAATGCGGAGACCGACTGCAATGAACGACAAAGGAACACAGTATACTGTATATACAAGCATCAGCTCCACATATGACCATACATGGATGGTAGCGCCTCTGAGTAGCCCTCTTGAACGGACGCTATATAATTTAACAAAATGAATAATTAATTAATTAATTAATACAGACTTATTGTAATCTCCAAATTTCCAAAGCGCCCCTCGAAAGCCAAGCGCAGGGCACCAGCTTATTCACGAGCGCTGTGTCTAGTCAAAAGTGTTGTCTAAACGAGTCCGTGCTATGCGATTTCAGCAGGTCGCGTCAGATGTATAGATGGCTAGACAGACAGACTAACAGACAGACAGACAGACTTATATGAAAGAACATTAGTGGCGCACAGCAGCAGCGTGTGTTGTGCGTTTAGGACTTACTCAAGGGCCCCTGTGCAGCGACTAACTTACAATGGAATACAATACAATATGATGCAATACAATACAATACAATACGATGCAATACAGCATGCATTGCAGCTCCAATGTTCAGAAGTGCACACATTGGTATAAAAGTTACAGAAGATTTATGAGTCACTGAACATAATAACAATGATAATGATAATAATGATAATGATAATGACAACAACAATAACAACAACAGTAACAACAGCAACAACAATAATAATACCTTAGGTAAAAATAATAATAATAATAATAATAATAATAATAATAATAATATTATTATCATAATTAAAATAACAATGACAATAAATAATAATAATAATAAAGGTATTGCAATATGTGAGAAAAAGAATAATGACAAATAGGATGGTAAAAAATAAAAAAATAGTAAGACGATTTATATAGCGCCGAAAACAGTGTCGGTTTAAAAAAATGTCAGTCAGCAGTTAGCAAAATGGATTATTACCGGTGTGGGCTATCGTGTCGAAGATGTGGTTTTTTCTGGAACTGTTTCTTTCGAGAGCTGGAAGGACCGTGACATGGAGGTGGAAGCGGTGGAGGTGGAGTAGTCCGTTCTTCTCCTGTGGAAGACAATCAAGATCAGATCAGACTATGGTTAAGTTGTGCACAATGAAGACCAGTAAAAAGGCTTAGATATGGTTCTCAGGAGCTACATAAATCTTGCAGTACAACTACAACACAAACCAGAAGTTTAAATAGTTGCCAATTCAAAACTATATTGACTCGTCATCATCGTCGTCGTCGTCTTTGTCGTCATCATCATCATCATCATCATCATCATCATCATCATAATCATAATCATAATCATAATCATAATCATAATCATCATCATCATCATCATCATCATCATCATTGTCGTCGCCACCGCCAACGCAACCGCCGCCCCCACACCACCACCACCACCACCACCACCACCACCACCACCACCACCACCACCACCACCACCACCACCACCACCACCACCAACACCACCACCCCCACACCACCACCACCATACCACACCACCACCACCACCACCACCACACCCCTCACCACCACCACCACCACCACTACCACCACCACCCCTCCTGAAATCTCCCCTACGCGTATGATTATCATTATCATTAAAAATGTTATCAATATTACTATTTTTATTATCACCATCATAATTATTTTTTAAAATTACACATTTATACAGCTCAAGGTCTCTACACAGCAACCTTCTCACGAGAGGTAGGCTGGCTAATAGTACCATTACTTTCGCCTCACAAGGGGTGGGCTTAGTCGTACACTGTCGGTTTAGCGGATCAAATGACTAGTAGGCCCTAGAGGACTGCTCACCAGTGATCATAAGCTGCGGCTAAGAAAAAATGGAATTAATAACACTTCACAGGGATGCACCCGTTTTTTCCTTTGCAAAAAACAACACCCGAAACCTTTTGAGTTTTAGGAAAACCGCTGCATCAGAATCAACACAGAGATCTTTTCAAAACAGTCTAAAATTTCGCCCGCACGTACAGCGGTTCAGTGAGTCTGCTTGGGCAACAATCTTGACGGGGAATAGACGAAGGGGGGACTGAAAGAAGGGACTGAAAGAAGGATTCGCATGTCAATTTAGGACACCCGAAAAACGTTTTAAAACTGCGTTACATAAGTGCATAGGCCCTATCCGACTTCAATCGGAGGTATAGATGTTAAAGATGTCGAGGTGAGTCTCCAGTTTCAAAGACTAGTGGAGGATCTGCCCTATCAACTGTGATCCGCCTGCGCATTATTGCGTGGTGACTTGTTGATCGGGTGACGCATGTGAATTTAGGACACCCGAAAAACGTTTTAAAACTACGTTATATAAATGTATAGGACCTTGTCAAATCTGGATCAATCAAGGACTTTGTCGTTTAGACACGTTTGTTTATGTAAATTTACATCCTATTATACTGCTTTTGCGGAACTAACCGACATGGTAAAACAATTAACTACAAAAATAGTACTGCGCTTATAATATTATGGCAGAGAGGGATTGGGATAGTCTGACTGCTTTTGAATTTTTAAATATTTGCTGTTAAAACACGGTTGTAAAAACTAAAAACTAAAAATACAGTAATTGCTCTATGTCTAAAAGGATTGATAAATTATTTTTGGAGGCTCTTGTCTGAGTGGGAGTCCTGTTTGTTTACGAAGATACTGGAAGCCTGTGGAAGGCCTACACCTTAATTATGCTATACACGTATTCGCTGTGAAGACAATGCTTCATTATTTCTATTGTGATACTTTCGAAAGCTATAACTACTAATACGGCCATTATCATTGTTATCATAAAACTGTTGTTATTACTTATTGATACTACTAGCCTACTTCCATCATCATCATCATTATTATTATTGCTATAACTGTGCTGTCACTAGTATTATCATTAAAGAAGCTATGTTTAGCCTCCATATGCACGGACTCATCTATTCTCTAAACAATGTAGCCTACCTGTTCCAACTTTTGGAACTATCTTCCTATTGGAACTATCTTCCTACATTTTTTAGCAATCGAATGAGTGAATGAACAAATAAGTGAATGAATGAACGAACGAGCGAACGAACGAGTGAATGAACACTAAACGTATTAATTTAGTTTACCCACCATTCTCTGTCTTCGCATATGGGTTGTTCGTTGGTATAAGATTGTAATAACCGTCCGTATCGTTAATCCCCGCCTGGCTGGCGGTCGGCGGAAGAAGCCCCACAGTCTCCTCAGAGTAGCTAGGCGTCGAGAGGCAAGAGTCAGGTCCCTCTTGAGGAGCAGACCTCTGAGCCCCATTAACGTACTTATGGGCCTTGGCCTTGCTGGTGCTGCCATTGACGGTGGTAGCGTTGCTTGGCGGTGGAGCAGGAGGAGTCATGTGGAGTATCTTGGAGTCGAGCGAGTGGCCACCGAGAGCCGTAGAGGAGGCCTCGGCAGTGTGGCCGTTACGAGGCGGTAAAAGGTCATCGGTGACCATCCCATGCATGGTCGCACCACATCCCCCGTTGATCGTCAACGGCAAGCTGTGTTGGTTGACGAGAAATCCTTTTCTGTCGACGCTGTTATTACAGGGGATGTTGCGGTAGTGAAGGCACTCGGGGGGCCTGGTGTCATGAGGGATGATCGCGGAATGTGAGTCCAGCGCCCGGGATGGGCAGCAGGGTCTCCCCGAGTCCCCAGGCAGGGACGCCTCGCTCGATACGGACGAGTACGCCCCTCGCGACTTCGGATCCGACCTGCTATTCACAAGTCGCCCGTGCTCGTGAGTCTTAAAGTTAAAGCACGTGCTATTGTTGTTATTGCGCATGTCCGCTACGCGCTGGTTCGGGCTGGGGCTGCCCTCGAAGGCCCCCAAATCGTGTGGTGGGTCCCGTCTGGCAGACTGCCCCTGGTGGTTTCTGCGAGACCCATCAACACCTCCCCGCGAATTCATCCGCGGAGATAGACTCGGGGGTCCGATGAGACTTCGCGACAGCGGCATCGGCGCGTAGACCTCGGGCATCCCGGACAATCCGACGGGGTTCTCCGTGAGGCTGCAAGGAGACGGTGGGACCCGGTCCAGGAGGTGGATGTCCCTGGGGACTAGCTTCGGAAGGGTTCGCGGCTGCCTGGACGTGCCGCTGAGGCATTCGTCCAGCGGGATGTAGTTCTCTGACGAGTCGTTGAGGCTCACCGGAGTGTACTGCGTCGGCGGTGGTGGTGGAGGTGGAGGAGCACTCCAGAAGTGGGAGTCCTCCATGTACACTGGAGTGGTGACCGCCGAGGAACGACGGTAGGGGATGGGAAATTGTTGCTGTGGACGTGGTGGATGGTCAAAGGACACAGACGATGATCGCCGCTCAAGGTCATCTGGTTCTGTGTCCGCTCCTCCAGTGTTGTTTATGACGGACTTCTTATTATCTGGAGAAGAACAATCGATAGTTAAAGTTAACTGGTTCAGTCTATAATTTTATATAACACATCCGCCAACCAAAGCCCTGAAACTACATTAGTAACCCAAGGACTATGTAACTGCATTGGTAACCCAGAGACTGTGTAACTACATTAGTAACTCATTGACTATGTAACTACAGTAGTAACCCAAGGACTATGCAATTCCATAAAACACAGCACAACACAATATAATTGTAAGCGTATTTTATGTAGGCCTAGTACAGCGGCCGGTCGGTCGCGTGTACGCCAGCGACGAAACGGGCCAAAGTGCACAGGTGCGTTTAGGCGCGGGTTTTTGAGACGACTGTCTGGCCGATTGTCTGAACCACTGTCTGGAAGACGGCGGATTGAAAGAAGGAATGAGCGTCTGAGGAATGAGTCACGAGTTTAGGCTGTGATAACTGTAGTAGTAGTTGATTAGTTGTCGTAGAGAAGAGACGTTGTTGCTATGATAATGCAAGGATAGACATTATCGTGTTGTTTGCTGCTGTTACGTTTTATGTTGAAGTTGATGATAATATACTTTGGAAAACCTATCATCGTTGTCGTTGAAGTAGAATAAGGAATTACTGTAGAGCTTTACCTAGACAGTAGATTCGAATCAGTTAAATCAGTAGGGGTAGGTTTAGGCCACTGAGGAAATATAGAAGCTACCGAAGAGACTGGTGAGGTCAACGCTCGGATATAAAGAGGGGGTGACATTTGGTGGCAGCGGTGGGATACGAATTTGCGAAAGTTTGGACACAAATTCACAAACGTTGTTTGACGATCTACATTTACACGTGGATTCGGAATATTGATTTTCTGATCTTCTGACGCTGTGTTTTGCTTATCTTCACACGCTGGTATTCTCACCTGAAAATACGGAAGGAACGATATCTGGGTTTTTATCGATGCTACGGATGCTGATTATTATATCCAAGGAACGATATCTGGGATCTTATCAAAGGAACATTTCACAGTGTCCGTTCTTCCAAATTCTTCGACGAACTTCTCCCGCGAGAAGCAGCCTGATCAACAGTTCATCGATCATATATACGACGGTGAGAAACGACAACTCAACGACTGAAAGGTAGGAAAAACTTGCTTGTCTATAAAAGAAGCAATAGCAACAGTGAAGTAAAGAAGTAAGATGGAGAAACTTACAGAGCAAAAGCAAGCGGCTATTAAGAAGATGGCTTCCGAAAGAATAATCAAGTTATTAATCGAAGCAGGTCTGGACGCAGAAGAAGTCGGACAGATGTCGAGGGAAAGTTTGATGAGAACTTTGGCGGAGATTTGGGCGAAAGAAGCGGAAGAAGAAGGTGCGTTTGGTGGTACTGAAGAGAAGCCAGTTGAGAAGCCACAGCCACCGATGTCTATGGAGGCGTTGATGCAATTCATGATGATGAGAGAGGAGCAACGAGCAGAGAAAGAAGAGCAACGCAGGCAAGAAGAGAAGGAGAAAGAGGAGCTACGGCGCCAAGAAAAGAAAGAACGTAAACAAGAGGAAAAAGAAAGAGCAGAAAAAGCAGAAAAGATTAGACAACAGGAGATAGATATGCAGAGGCAGCAGTTCCAGATACAACTAGAACAAATGAGACTCGATCGTGATGAATCAGAACGGAGAAGGACGGAGTTAATGATAGAGTACGAAAAAGCAAGAAAAAGCGATGAAGAAATACGAAAACAGCAGATTGAGGACAAAAAGGCTCGCGAGGAAGAAAAAGAAAAGATGCGTTTACAAGAACTGGAGAGAGCAGAAGAAATTCGTCAGGAAGAATTTCAAGCCGAAAAAGACAATTTGGAAAAAGCAGAAAGAGAAAGAGAAGAGCAGATGCAGTTAGAACAAAAGAAACTTGTTATCAAGGAGGCTCAACTTAAAGAAATGGCTATTGAAAAGGAAGAACGCAGAAAGCAGTTAGACCTGTTGCAGAAGAAGATAGAACAAGAAGAACTGCGGAGAATCGAAGATCAAGATCGACTGAAGAAGAGAGACGAAGATGATCGTAAGAGCCGAGAAGTATCAGAACAGATTAGGCTCAAAGAAAGTGAGACAATGGTGTCCAAGATTAAGAAGATAGGTGACGCAATGAAGCACGTGTTACCGAAGATGCCGTATGATATGATGGAAGTGCCATTATATTTTGAGACAGTGGAAAATGCATTCAATAGTTTCGCTGTGGAAAAGCAATATTGGGTGAAATTGTTGTTGCCATTGATGACCCCGAGAGCGCGAACGGTATTGAATCGATTGTCATTTGAGAATTTAGATAAATACGATGCAGTGAAAGAGCATTTGTTGAAGGAATTCAAGTTAACAGCTCGTGAGTACAGGTCAAGGTTTGCAGATGCCAAGAAGACAGCCGAAGAAACGTATACGATGTTCACGGCTAGGCTGAAGAACCTGTTGAATTATTATGTCCGAAGTAGACGAGTGGACAAAGACTACGAGAAGCTGTTTGATTTGTTAGTGGCGGATAAGCTGAAAGAATGTTTACCACCAGGTCCACTGCAGTTTGTCTTAGCAAAAGAGGGCACAGAATGCTTGGAAGCTAGTAATGTTGCAGATCTCGCAGATATACATGTAAACAATCGGATTGGTGTGATGTTCCAAGACAAACCGAAATTTGAAGCATGGGACAATAGTCCAAAGCAACCCAAGTGGAACAAGGATAGCAAAGACACCGGAAGCCAAGCCAAGAGTAATGATGCAAAGAAAGATAATTTCTCTGGAAAGCCGTGGTGGCAAGATAAAAAACAGTCAACGTGGGATAGACAAGCCTACAATCGAAATCCAACATTGGGAAACCCAAAAGAAGGCAATGCATCGTACTCTCCGAACCGCAAGTGGGAGAACAACGAGCAAAGAGGTTTCGTCAAGAAACGTTGCCACAACTGTCAGTCAGATCAACATTTGATAAAAAATTGTCAAGCACCAGGAGCGACAAATCTGAGGAATAACTTTAGTAGGAGTGCAGAGAATTTGAGAGTAAACCAGATCCAAGTGATAAATGCACCTCCTGGGTGGGAAGAACAATACAACCGAGAAACAGAAGTGAAGTCGGTGATGAAATGTACACCACGGTTTATAATACAAAGTCAAGATGATTTTTCACTTATAAAGAAGATTGCATTGCAGCATGTAACTGTAGAAATTCGTGGAAATGATGACAGTGGACAGCCTGTGCGGGTCAGAGCATTGATCGATTCGGGGACAGAGATACCAGTAATCAACGAGGAACTACTGAAAGGAGCGATAGTAGAAGAAATTGGCAGAGTGCATTTGCAATGTATGGTTGGAGAGCCTATTCCAGCTAAGTTAGTGAAGATTGATGTGAGAATGAGTGGTCAGACGGTAGGAGGAGATCAGAAGGACAGGAAAATAAATATTGCGCCATATTCAACGTTGGTGTGTGCCAGCATTCCTGCAGAACTGTGTAAAGAAAACAAGGAAAGGTTCCTGCTACATCCGGAGATAATTGCAGAACTGAAAGAAATTCCACCAGTCAGTGTATTGCAAGGAGAACTACAAGCGAACGTGACTACCAGAGCACAGAGTCGGAGAACAGAAGTCGAAGACGAGGTAGAGGATCAGCTTAATGAAAGTTTGCTAGATGATGACACTGAAAGCGAAGATGAACACAACATTCAAGAACAAGAAGGAATAACATCCGAGAACAATGAAAATGAAAAAGAGATGGCTGCATGTGAACGAAATGATAGTGAAGATTTGGGGAGTGATGTGGAAATTGGTACGAGCATGAGAGAATTGTTTACGGAGAATACGAATGATGAAAGACAGGTGGAAGACGCAAAGAAATTGGAGAAGCAAAAACAGTATGCCGGCCAATATAAGAAGAAAGCAAAATATAAAGAATTCGAAATTGGAGAACGCGTCGACGTACTACATCCAACGTCAACCAACAAATTGATCTCACGATGGCATGGTCCATATACTGTTCTACAAAGAAGATCCAAATATTCATATCTCGTGGACATGAATGAAAATGGTCAAGGAATTATTCATGCCAACAAAATGAGAAAGTTCATCACAAGAACATTATCGTGTGGTCTTATCGAGGAAGAGGACGACGAATTCGGATCAGTGGTAGAAATACCGCTGAAAGACGATTATTCAGAGACGAAACAGAAATCATTTCAAGTGGATGATAAACCAATGAGCGATTTAGCGATCAAAATGTCTAATCAAATACTGTATGCAATTAACCGTATGAAAGGATATTGAAGTACATTTTGATAATTGTCCTAATCATTTGAATGGACATTCTTTTAAGACATTTAGAATTGTTGCTGAAACAGATCAGATTGCATAATGTGATTTTATATATGTTTGAGGTTGGTAAACCATTTAATTTGTATTGTGATAGCAGCGATTTTGCTGTGGGAGCTGTGTTGTCACAAGTGGACAGTGAAGGGACAGAACTTCCCGTTTCATTTATCAGTCAGAAACTGACAGATACCCAGAGGAGATGGGCGACGATTGAGAAGGAAGCCTATGCAATCATATGGGCTTTAAACAAATTGAAAGAAATCGTTATTGGATCTAAGATTAATGTGTTTACAGATCACAATCCTTTAGTTTATTTGACTGAATCAATGTCGAAATCTGCTAAGTTAGTCAGATGGTCTTTATCATTACAAAATTTTGACATTCTGTTAAACTATAAGAAAGGAAAGCTGAATGTAGTAGCTGACTGTTTATCTAGATTGTAGTGTAAGATATTTTATGATGCATTTAGTGTAAGAATTGTTAGTATTGTATAACTAATGGACGTTCGCTAATTTTTAAAGATAATTAGCTCTCTTTAAAAGAAAGGAAAGAGGTAATGTAAGCGTATTTTATGTAGGCCTAGTACAGCGGCCGGTCGGTCGCGTGTACGCCAGCGACGAAACGGGCCAAAGTGCACAGGTGCGTTTAGGCGCGGGTTTTTGAGACGACTGTCTGGCCGATTGTCTGAACCACTGTCTGGAAGACGGCGGATTGAAAGAAGGAATGAGCGTCTGAGGAATGAGTCACGAGTTTAGGCTGTGATAACTGTAGTAGTAGTTGATTAGTTGTCGTAGAGAAGAGACGTTGTTGCTATGATAATGCA
Source organism: Lumbricus rubellus (assembly GCA_945859605.1). Taxonomy (NCBI): domain Eukaryota; kingdom Metazoa; phylum Annelida; class Clitellata; order Crassiclitellata; family Lumbricidae; genus Lumbricus; species Lumbricus rubellus. The sequence continues at coordinate 16,437,048 of OX243821.1, read as the reverse complement.
AGGATAGACATTATCGTGTTGTTTGCTGCTGTTACGTTTTATGTTGAAGTTGATGATAATATACTTTGGAAAACCTATCATCGTTGTCGTTGAAGTAGAATAAGGAATTACTGTAGAGCTTTACCTAGACAGTAGATTCGAATCAGTTAAATCAGTAGGGGTAGGTTTAGGCCACTGAGGAAATATAGAAGCTACCGAAGAGACTGGTGAGGTCAACGCTCGGATATAAAGAGGGGGTGACAATAATAGAACACAATAAACGCAATATAATACAGTTTAATACAACACAGCACAAAATAACGCGACACAATACAGTAGAATACAATACAACACAACACAATATATAGTACAATACAGTCGAAACAATACAACACATTTCAAAACAATCGAATACAATTATGCAACACATTTAAATAGTGTGTTGTTAAACAGCTACATGCATATTTATAAAGGTCCTCATGAATATTCATGAGCAGGCGCGGATTCAGGGGGGGGCGGAGCCGGCGTACGCCCCCCCTAAACCTGCCGAACTGACCTAAAACTAATATAATTGCAATTTGGGAATAGGATGCTCGAAGTAGCTGGACCGGCAGAATGGAGCTCTCTTACCGGAGCTCTCTTACCTACTTACCTGAGTTGCTAGCAGACGTTACCCACGTGACCAATGACTTTTGCCGTGACGTCATTCACGAAGTTCATGTACAGACAAAATTTACGTAGGCTAAATAGAAATTGGTCAATTAAAAAATATGTCGAGTCGTCCGCCGTCAAAACGGCTTAAACAAGCAGTTTTATCATTCGCGAATAAGCCGACTGCCGTTGGTAAGACATAAGACTATCTTAGGCCTAAATCTCAAAAGATGGCATATGATTATCATTATAATTTTGAAATTCGTCGTGCTGATCATAGCTGCCGAAAGCGTTCAGCTGCCGATCTTATGGACAAAAGCAAATCAAGGATATAGAACTAGGCCTACTCCAGGGCTTAAAGTGTGGCAGGACGGCCATGGACGGCGTCCTGGCATTTATTTTCGAGGCAGGACGCCGTCCTATGACTTATTTGGCCAGCACGGTCGTCCATGACTGCATGGACGCCGTCCATGCAGTTACGGACGACACCGGCCATGACTGCCTAAAAATGGCTCCATTTGAGGTCGACACAGCCAAAAATGCGCTGGTCGCTGGGGCTCCGCCCCAGACCCCACTGGGGCAGCTTACGGTAAAGACAAAACAAAACCTTTTCTCTTTTACAATAACATTTTGATTTTTATTGTTATCCTGGTAGCTTGCGACACTGAAAAACCACTTATTCTTGAAGTTTTCGCGACTTTATCGTTCACAAATTGCTGGCAAACAAGAGCCTAAAATGGCTCCATTTGAGGTCGACACAGCCAAAAATGCGCTGGTCGCTGGGGCTCCGCCCCAGACCCCGCTGGGGGAGCTTACGACGCTCCCTCAGACCCCCTAGTCGGGATGGGCTTCGTGCCTTCGGCACTCGCAACTTCCCGCATTCGGCGCCGCCACTGACGACCAATCAGGCCTACAATACAGCGTCCTGGCACTTTTTTTACACTTTAAGCACTCTATATGTATATATATATATAGCCTACATATATACGAGATTGTGTTGGTAGTATTTACGCCCCCCCTAACCAGAAATCCTGGATCCGCCCCTGATGAGTACCGTATACTTCGGAATTACTTCCTGATGCTAAACTATAACGGATCTCTGCAGCTAGTAAGTAGTAACTGACTAGTCTCACCGTTCTTCTTTGAGACTGGAATCCAGCACTGAAGACATTTCTTCCAATGATTCATCATTGGAAGATGAAGTCTCGTGATCGTGCAATCAATGCTTATCTGAAAAACAACAGAAATATTCAATCAATCAATCAATCAATCAATTCACTTTGTTGCAACCAGAAAACAAGATGACAGCAAAAGTAGAAAATATACGTGCATTGGCTACAAAGGGGGGCCCTAAAGGGATGGACATCCCGCTGGGGAAGGTCACCCAAGTGAAAAATTCAAATACAAAAGTGAAACGTATCCCCACAATGTAATGTAGAACATGGAAGGTATTAAAAGAAAGGTATACGAGTAGGAGTTAAGAAGGTATATGAATAGAAAGGTAAGAATTGGAAGGTAAGAACATGAAGGTACATGAATAGAAAGGTAAGAATTCGAAGGTAAGAACATGAAGGTAAGAATAGGAAGGTAAGAATAGGAAGATAAGATTAGGAAGATAAGAATAGGAAGGTAAGAATAGGAAGGTAAGAATAGGAAGATAGGACTAGGAAAGTAAGAATAAGAAGGTAAGAATAGGAAGGCAAGAATAGAAAGTACAATGTAAATGAAGGCAAGTCAGGAAGATAAGTAAAAAGCCTGAATCGACCTGGTAAAATACGTACCGAACCTAACGGTAAGCAATAGGCCTAATTCCTAATTATTATTATAGTATTTCATTGCTATACGAAGTATGCATCTTCAAAAGCTCAATTATTTGAAACGTTTCAGTGGTTAGAATAGAACTTGGAGTGGGCTGTAGAGCAGCTTTCTGTTGAGGATTCATCTGTCACAAATATTATTATTATCAATCTGCCACAAACATTTCAGCTTAATCCGCATTCAGCATCAGACATGCGCAGAATGTATAGAATTAGTTTACACAAAAACAAACCCACATGCAAACACAAACACACGCATGCACATGCATACATATGCACGTATAAACACACACAAAACCACACACGCACAAACAAACAAACACACACACACACATCAAACACATACATGCACACAAACACACATGATCCCATAAGCACCTACACATGTACACAGCCACAAACACACAGAGACAGGCACACAAACACACAAAGGCACACACATAAACACGCATACAAACACATACAAACACATGCATACAAACACACATGCTCCCATAAGCACCTACATACACACACACGCATACACCCACAAACACACACAAAGGCACGCACACTCAAACACACGCAAACACACAAACACACAAACAAACACGCAAAAACAAACCACGCAAAGACAAGCACGCACGCAGACACACATGCACACACACGCACACAAACTCACAGCACAAACCACATAATACACAAGCATTTCTATGTAAGAAGCATCCGGCTACACAGCCGCTAACTAATTAATAACAAAAACAACAACAGCAACACAGCTGCAACCACCTGTATCAACATCTCATCCTGCAGTAGCATAGCATAGCATAGCATAGCATAGCACAGCATAGCATAGCATAGCATAGCATAGCATAGCACAGCATAGCACAGCATAGCATAGCATAGCATAGCATGTACATCGGCTTATTTCAGGTCTGCATAACAATACGTGGACGTCCGCAACAGTGACCTACTTAGGACTAATCTACACGACTCCGTCCGTTATCTAGTGCCAGTCCCAAGCCTGGGCTATGGAGGAGGGCGACACTAACGATATATCTTTTTTATCGCACTGCCTCATTGTCGAAAGCGAGACTATAATAATTATACTTCTGTCCGTAAAATGTCATCACGCTCCTTAACCCTTTGCGTTCCTGCCTGGTTCAATGAGTCCAAGGCCCAGATTAGGTACCTATCTGGTCATGGATATGTTAGCCTTTTTAGTTTGTTTGGGTCCTAGTATGTGTATGTTTGTTTAATCTTTATTTGTGTGTTTGTGTGTGTGTGTGTGTGTTTGTGTGTGTATTTGTGTGTGTTTGTATTTATGTGTGTATTTGTGTGCGTGTCTGTGAACGTGTGTGCGTGTGTATTTGTGTGTGTGTTTGTGTGTTTGCTTAGTGTGTGCGCGTGTACGTGTGACCATGCATGAGTGTGTGCGTACATGTGTGTTTGTGTGTGTGTGCTTAGTGTGTGCGTCTGTACGTGTGTGCATGCATGAGTGTGTGCGTACGTGTGTGTTTGTGTGTGCATCTGTGTTTGTGTGTGTGTGTGCGTGTGCATGTGTGTCCGTGTGTGTTTGTGACTGAACGTATACTGGTGTTGGTATCGGAGTAGTGATCTATGACACTGTAGGCTGCATTAAGATAACTGCATACACCAATTACAAACGCGGACGTCCGCATTGGCAGAGACATCTCCGTCAGGTCCCCGGATGAGGACGTCCTTTATGGACGACCCCCTTTTAGGAATGTGTATACTTCTTTAGGTAGATGAAGGCGGGCAATCCCTTCAGCCAGCCTGAGAGGTCGAGTCCATAGCAGCCATGGGTAATGAGATACAAAGCGTTGAAGACCTACATAACGTGGTTTTAAGTGACTCAGAAGATGTGTATACAGACTGTAAGAACCACTGACGACTAAACGTGGACGCTTAACGGTTCTTTCTAATAGTATACAGGGTACGCCAAACAAGACCTCCCCTAGGGTTTTGCCGATATCTTGGCCAGAAGTGAAAATTTCGAAATGAAATTTTACAGGCGTAAAGACAATTCATATCTACACATGATGGCCAGATTTCATCAACATATTTCAAACACAACAAAAGTTATATCACTTTTAGCGAGGACACCCACCGTGGGGGCCTTTTTGCGCACCCTGTACATATATATATATATATACATTATACATGCATATATATATGTGTGTGTGTGTGTGTTCGTGCGAGGCAAGTGGTTCCCCAAATTGCTTTTGTCCCGTCATCCCGAGTGCCACACTTTATCCACAGTGACAATAAGAAAGCTCCAATTCGTCTAAGTAAACGCAAGGCTCGCAAGTGACACAACCTGCATTGCTCATATTTTCATAAACACATAGACCTACTCAAACAATTATTTCGAATAATAATATTATTGTCCTCGAAACCTCAGCGATCCTGGATTTAAACAATAGCCTACATCAGCAAACTTCCCAGGTTGCAAGGTCTGACGACAGACCGTGTAAGCTTCACGTGATATAGCCTACCAAGAATTAACCAGAGAGTCCTTGAATAATTGATATCGTGATGAATAGGCCTATGAATGTTAAACGCATTTAAACGATAATACAGCCATTGACATAACACAGCCAGCTTCAAACAGCCTTGACCGAACCGTTTAACTATACACACCCGGTACACAAGTTTTGTATTGTGTAAAAACATTTATAGAGCGCCTCAACTAGGGTGAACCGTTCAGAGACGCTCCCAGTGCGCAAAGCCACGAGAAAAGAAATAGGTTTTGAGAAAAGAAATGAGAAAGAGGAAGTACCAGCTAGAATTTGAGATCGAATATCTGGCAAGACAGCGTACCGGTATGTTCCAAAGATAGAGAGAGATAGGTAAACATGTATATTGATGAAAAGGTAGGTCTTTTTTAACGTGCAGTTGTACACAAATTGTGCAGTTCTAAATGGATTCGTTCAGTTGTAGAAGCACTTCTGTGTACAGTTTAAAAAATGACATACTGTCCATCGATTGGAAGTAATTTACCATGGAGGATGGGAAGGGAAAGAAGGGGTTGTGCAGTTCTAAAAATTCCTTAAAAACAACCCTGTCAGACAAGGATCTGGATTGAGTCATAGCAAAGTAAGATAAGATAAGATAAGTAAGATACATGTATATATAATTATGTAATTATATGACCCTAAGTAAATATAAGACAATGATATTGTATAATGATCGACCAATTGCTATCTGCATTTTAATGTGTCCAGGGAACAGAGAGGTCTTTGAGAAGATGCAGAAAGAAGAAAACTAATTATAAGACACCATCGGGAGATATTATTTTAGCACAAAACCCAGTGCGGCCTCGAGGACCATGGGCGGAGACCTAGGGGGATAGAGGGGAACGGTCCCCTCCCCATATTTTCTTGGTGTTGGAGGAATGGCCCATGCATATGCCCCCCCCCCCACCCCAATCGTTGAGCGTCAAGACAAAAAAAGGTCATCAACATTTTGGCGGTGAAAATTGAAAATTTTCTTTACTTTTTGGCCAGATGACTAAAAAAGGTCGTCATAAATTTTCCGGAAAAAGATGGAAACTTTTTGCGGCACTCAGTCAGTTCGTCCGTCAGAAAAATCTCACTCTTTCCTTCGGTCACTTGTTCGTCCCCCCAAGTCTCCGCCTAGGTTTCCGCCCATGTCGAACTCCGCCCATGCACATTGGATGTGGACACGGAGAGGAAGCCAGTGTAGTTGGTTGACCATAAAAGACGATACATCGAACACACACCCATGCACGCACACACACACACACATTTTAGAAAAAACCGCTAAGCGCATGACAGTTACTGACTTTGGTAAACCTACGTCATCTATCGAGGAAATCAGAAGTAAAAATGTTTTAAAATAACACACATACATGTATGCCTAAATCCAACAATAACTATGTTCTTATGATGGCCATCTATTTAGGCTGCATTTGACTTTGTTTTACGTGTAGCCTATGCATGTTTGTATGTATATGTACTTGCTATAGCGTCCCTTCAAGCTCCTTACTCAGAAGCTCACCCGACTACAGAGCGGACACTGCATCGGAGTTTCACGCCGAAGCGCTGAGCAACTGCGAGCGAAGGACTTGCCCAACATCCATCCCTACGTGGTGACTTGAGGTGGATTCGAACCTGCAACTCTCCGCCTGCAAGGCTACGAACATACCCACTACACCACCGTGCCCCAGATAACGAACGAAATTCTGAAACAGGAAACCACAACGGAATTTGCGGGAGACATCCGAACCTGTCTATTCGTCACCGGGTAAACGCTGGGCAGGCGATGGCGATGGCGGCGCGGACGTAATAGACGTATGGCCTGTATCGGAAATAGCATGGACAACGCTGAGCATTTCCACTTATCGATAACACAACAAAATACCGGAAAACCATCTCTCTCTCTCTCTCCCTCGTCATGCAGTTTCGGTGCGAAAACACACAACAAACGTGTAATGTATAATGGTGTAATGGGATGTGAATTTCTGCGATTAGTTTTGAATTTATCATAAGCCTAGCGCCTCTTTAACTTAAGAAAAACGGTACAAACTGGTAATGTAACGTAATATAATACTACTACTGCTGTAATCCTATACTACAAGCTATCAAGTGTGCGAAGCATTCCGTCATTATCCGTATAGGCCACTTCCCAAATCAATCAATCAATAAATTGATGGATCGATCGATCAATCAATCATTCAACCAGTCGATCTATCAATCAATCAGTCAATTAATCAATCAGCCAGTCATTCAATCAATCAGCCAATCAATCAATCAGTCAATCAATCAATCAGTCAATCAATCAGTCAATCAATCAATCACATGAATCTATTTAGCGCCCCTTCAAGATACCTACTCAGAGGCGCTCTCAACCCAAGCCTGGGCGAAAAGAAAAGACTCGAGAAGACGATAGAAAGGTTCAGCAGTCATGGGGAAGGGAGCGGAGAGCCTATTATAGGAGAGCCAGTCTCAATTCTAGACAAAGGAGGAGGGAGACGATGATCACCTTTGCTACAGTAGCATCGTCGTTTGTTTATTTCTTGGATGACAAACTACTGCATCCAGGTACAGGTCACGAGAAAAAAAGAAACAATAATATCGCTGGATGCTAACATTGTACTCATAACAAAGGTTTACTTTCTATTGTCTATAATGCAACTTTCCTCATAAATATAATTTCTAAGGTCTTTGATTGGTGATTAAAACTATAGCGAAGTGTCGTAGGACACCAGTCATCCAACAAACGACTCATATAGAGCCAGTCTCAAGCGTGGATAAAAGAGGAGGGTGACAAAAATCTTCTCTGTTATGACACACCATCTTTCAGTAGAAACTACTACTGCTGCTGCTGCTACTACTACCACTACTACAACAACTACTACTACTACTACTACTACTACTACTACTACTACTACTACTACTACTACTACTACTACTACTACTACTACTACTACTACTACTACTACTACTACTACTGCTGCTACTACTACTACTACCACTACCACTACCACTACGACTGTGCTACTACTGCTACTGTTACTACCCACTCCCACAACTACTACCACTACTACCACTAATATTACCACTCCCACTACCTCTACCCGCTACCACCGCAACCACCACCACAACCACCACCACTACTGCTACTACTACCACTACTACTACTTCAACTACTACTACTACTATCACTACCACTACCACTACCACCACCACCACCACCACCACTATTACTAGCACAGCAACTGCGAAGTAGGCTACATATTATTAGGTCTTACCTATGTATTCTGTTCGCTTGAGAAAGTCGTTGTCTAATAATTTGTGCGGATGTCACCATCTCCTCATCCTATCCTTCATCGTTTCAGTTTTCATAATATCCTCATCATCATCATCCTCATCCTCCCTCTGCACAACGGTCGTAAGATGTGAAGCCGATGTCAGGTCAGTGTGTATGTGCTCACTTCTGTGCCACGATCAGGGATGCCACCCTGAATGCTAAAAAGGCCAGATCCGGAAGAGAAAAAGGCTAGAAAATGATAGATTGAGAAATTTGAAACTCATAACATTTTTGGACTTGAAATTTCTAACAACCTACTTTTTGGTGTTTATTTAGTTTTTCGCTCCGAAAGTTTAGGCTTAAATCTTTCTACTTTTTGTTCGTCTTCTCTACATTTTTTTAAACCTCAAAATGTTCATTTTACCTTAAGAAACCAGAAAAACCGCCGTCATAAAAAGTTAGATCCTGACTAAAAAACCAAAGAAACATAAACAAGGCCAAAAAACCTAGATCTAGGTGGAAAAAGCTACGAGTGGCATCCCTGCCCACATCCGAATCTCTCCGGCAAGCAGGCGGCAGGCAGGCAGGCACAAGCACTGATTAATCGTGTATCACCACCGCTGCCAACCAACCAACCAGCCTAGCGTTGCCACTCCTTGGGTTTTTACACAAGATCTTGTTTTTTTTATCCGAACTTAGGAAATGGGTTTTTCGGGAAAAACTTGGGTTTTTCGGGAAAAAGCTGAAGTTTTGGCCATTTTTTGGACGGCAAAATGGAAAAAATGTTCGCAAAAGTTTGGCCGGATGTCTAAAAAAAGGTCATCATAAATTGTTCGGACGAAAAATGTGAAAATTTCGGAAGATTTGGGCAACTACTTGGGTTTTCTTGGGTTTTTTACCGACCAACTTGGTTTTTTTTTCAGAGTGGCAACGCTGAGCCAGCCCCGAGTTGCTGCATGCGGCGGCAGTGCCCCTGCGACTCCCCATCCACATCATCTCAGTCTGTCTTTCATCATCAGCATCGCCACCAACGGGGCACAACATTGCACAATAGTGGGACGTAGAGATG
>OX243821.1:16162757-16420257 GCA_945859605.1 Lumbricus rubellus | reverse complement strand
TGGTCAAGGACTCTACATGTCAACAGTACTGTCACAGTCCAGAAGTCTCAGAGCTATTATATTCAACCACATTACAAGTCAAAATACAAAGCATATGCATATGCTACATAGAAATTGTACTAACACCAATAAGCCTGCTGTACATCGTAATCGTATGTATACGACATACATACGCAAATACGTAGCCTACATACGTATTTGCATACATATATACATATATATATACACACATACATACATACATACATACATACATACATACATACATACATACATACATACATAGGCGTAGGAGACGGGGGTCCAGGGGGGCAAATGCCCCCCAAATTTCGGGCAAGTCTGATTTTTCGGGCAAGCAGACCCGAAAAAATAAAAAGTTTTTTTTCAAAAAATGAATTTTTTTTATTTTTCCGGGTCTTTTTGCCCGAAAAGTCAGACTTGCCCGAAAAAAAGGTCGTCAGGCAAAAAGTAACGGGAAATTTCAGAAGATTTCGGCCGGATGACTATAAAAAGGTCGTCAGAATTTTCGGGCAAACGTAACGGAAATTTTTCTTAAGATTTCGGACGGACGAAAAAAAATTTTTCGGGCAAAAGTCTCATTTTTGCCCCCCCAACGCTGAAATGTCCCCTACGCCTATGCATACATACATACATACATACATACATACATACATACATACATACATACATATGCACATACATGTACATGCAAACATACATAATATGCATACATAGGCTACACACAGGCATGCATAAAATTGTCTAAACAAGGTCCACATAATAAAATCATCACGCTGTTTGCTTGGTGTTCCTTTTATAACCTTTTAGTCTTAATTAAATCAACCCGATTAGCTAGGCCTACTTGACCAACGATGCTACTATTACTTTAGTACTTCAATGTAATTCGTGCTCCATTAGCAACAAAACTACCACAAAAATAAAGCGCCCAAGATACATGCAAATTCGTAACTGAATAGCCTACTCGGTTAGATGACTAATAGGCTACAAGTAAAATTATAGGCTCTACATTTATTTACTTTTTTATTTACTACTACAGTACTACTAATTTATAAAACGCCCCTTTAATATTTCTACTGCGCAAATCTAATTGAAGTTTAGGTAAATATTTGTGACCGAATAGACAGTCGAAAACAAAGATGTGCGATTGAGTTAGCGTATGCATGTGTGTATGTATGTAGGCCTATGTATGTATGTATGTATGTATTATGTATGTATGTATGTATGTATTTATGTATGTATGTATGTATGCATGTATGTATGTATATGTATGTATGTATGTATGTATGTATGTATGTATCTATGATTGTATGTATGTAGTGTATGCATGCATGTGTGGACCCACAATCGCGATTGGGGCGTTTCCAGCGCTATCTTCAGTTGTTGTGATATTTTATTAATTTTCTGTCATAGGCCTAAATCACCTTGAGGGATTAGCCTAATAAAGTCAGATTTCTTGTGAGCATGGGAGAATTGCCAGAGAGTTGATTGGTTCATCCCCTAGTCCAGGGTGAGAATTGCCGGGGGGTTGGGGGGGTTCAACCCCCCAGTCTTTTTTAGAGCCCCATGTTAAAGTATGTTTTTCATACCCCAATTTCAAGTTTATCATAGGCCAACCCCCCAGTTATTTTTCCACAATTCTCATACTGCCCTAGTCTTTCTTACGGTCCCATAGTAAAGTGTTCCTTGCGCGCCCCAACTCAATTATTAATCCACGTCTAACCACCTTCGGTTATTTTTATACAATTCTCATACTGCAAGCGAATGGCATAGGCCTATTATACTAATGAATTTGGTGATGCAATCACATGCTTCAGACTTCACTATTGCATTTTAAAATTTTTCAGTGAAGCACTTTTTGAGCATGACTTTGCGAACCTTTATGGCGTTGAAATCTGATCTTATCAAATTTCGCTGACATCCGTTTGAATTATACGGAAAAATATTCAACTGAACCTGGATATCAGCATTTGGCATGGTTTTTAGCGTGCAGTTCTTGACAAAATGTGCAATTCTAAATGGATTTGTGCAGCTGTAGAAGCACACGTTTCTGTGCAGTTAGAGATAGTAAAAATAGGCCATTGTTATCCGATTGTGAGTAATCTACCATGGAGGATGGGTATCATGGGTAGCCTATACATTGGGCAGGACAGAAGAGGTTGTGCAGTTCTATATAAGAAATCCTTATAAAAAGCCCGGACATAACAGCTCCAGTCTTTCTCTACAAGTCTTAATATAGGCCTAAGCTTAGGTCTAAACAGGCCTATATGTCTAATTGCACAAAATTGCGCATAATATACAGGGTCTATACAAATATATACTAAATATATGCGTCGGTCATGTATGTTTGTGAATTTATGTTTGTTTGTATGCATGTGTTTACTTGTGTGTTTGTACGTGTGTGTTAATAGGCGTGTGTGTTTAGGCGTGTGTCTGTGTTTGTAGGCGTGTGTGTTTAGACGAGTGTGGTGTGTTTAGGCGAGTGTGTGCATATGTGCTAAGAGTCTAATGCAATATACAGAAATTGAATATCTGTCTAGCTTGCATTCAGTGGCGGCGGCGACATTGGTCACAGCAAGTCATTGGACGTATTTAACTCTCTGACCCACTTTATGTCCTGCGAAAAATTAAATATCTAAGATCTTCTTTACATTTAATTTCTTAATAACTCCCTTGACCCGGACACTGAAATTGCTGAAATTGCATTCCTGGCGTCACCCCGCATGCACTGAAGAGTATCCTTAACATGGGGCGCGGTGGTGTAGTGGGTATGTTCGTAGCCTTGCAGCCGGAGGGTTGCAGGTTCGAATCCACCTCAAGTCGCCGCGTAACGACCTTGGGCAACTCTGTCACTCGCAATTGCTTAGCGTTTCCGCATGAAACTTCGATGCAGTGTCCGCGCTATACTCGGGAGCGCCTCTGAGTAAAAGGCATGAAGAGGCGCTATATCAAGTGCACATACATAAAAATCATATGAAACATGGAAGAATCTGTTAGTCCTTTGCCCGAATATAACATCCTATAATTGAAGTCGCAACTCTAGCAATAATAGATCATCTTCTTCATCAGCTTGTGAACACGAAGTACAAAAATCGACCCCAATATCTGATTTTCGGTAAAAAAAATATGCAGCCTTTGCTTGTGCAATGTGCATGTGACTCATTGGTCATGCGTGCATGCATATATTGTACATACTGGTCATCATCATGATTGTCATCAATTCACCGTGTGACAATGGGCTTCAGCGAGCCAAAGAAGAGAAAGATCTGCAGCTCATGTTTATGGAACTTTTTGTTGGTCATTATGACCGTCATTTGGTGACCATATGACGGTGGGTTTCAACGAGCCAAAGACGCATTGTCGGACCATTCATCCAGCCAGACACAGTCGTATTTATCCGGCAAATAGATCAGTACGTCGACCTCCATCTGAGAACCATCGTCCTCACCTGTTAGGTTTTCGGCAAACCGCGTTGTTTTCACGTCCGACCCCGGCTTACTAGAATCCATTCTACCGTTCCCCGGGTAGCTGCTGGCGTTGTTATTGCTTTCTTGAGACGACCCCTGATACTGAGGCCGTATTGGAAGCAAGGGCATGATCACCCCGCAGTCGGTGGGATCGACAAAGGCGCCTGCGGCTAGAGCACCTGCGGTGGCATCGGCTTCTGTGTATGTGGGAGCGCTGGCCTCGCATGAGGGTTCTTCCACTGGTTTGGGAGCAGCGTCTGGAGCTGCGGATCCCTTATCCTTCTGTTCAGCAGCCTCCTCCTCTTCCGTGATGACGGTGAATGGAAGGTCGTAGATGGGCCAGTACTGGCAGAAGTTCTTGATGACCTCGTCCAGCTTGTTCTTGAAGCTGACGGTCCCGATCTCGATGTCCGGCGCTGGTGGAGCCATGAAGGTCTTGAGGACGAGCGGAAGGAAGCCCCCGACCATTGTCGCAAGCATCTGGTTCGTTGAAGAGATCTTGTAGACTGAACCGAAGGTGAGGACGACGATGAAGACGAAGGCGATGAAGACGATGATCTTGAGCAGCTGCTCCACGGCCTGGATGAGTCCGCGGAAGACGGGACCTGGGACACCGGCGACACGGATCTGGCAGACCTGATCGAATAGCTGCTTCGGGATGCGCGGCATGTCCTCGCTGTCGACGAACATCACCAGGTCGTTGACCATCCAGTGGTTGCGAGGCTTTTCAGCGATGTCATCTGGACTCTCGTACTCCGCCTGCTCGCACAGCTCCTGCGACTTGAACCCGTGGTTCTCCTGAAGGAAGGACGGAAGACTGGTGACATCGGAGAGGTTCTTTATGCGGCCCTTGACCTCGTTGAAGAGCGCCTTGTTCAGCTTGAGGTACTTCTTCTCCATGTTGTTGAAGCAGTCGCAGCAGTAGACGAAGATCATCAGGATGAGTATGACGTACTTGAGCAGCGCCGCGGCGTTGACTATCACCCCCATGATGGTGAAGACAACGATCTCCACCAAACACCCGATCACCTCTGAGAGGATGATCATCACAGCGTACAGCATTGCAATACAGAGGATCGCCGTGGCAATATAGACAGCCAGGCGACGGCAACTAGTCGTTTGGTACCTGACGATCGAGGACGCCAATGAAATTGTGTCCTTGAGGTTCTTCAGATGCTCCGGGGGCTTCACGTAGTCTATCTCGTCAAGGGCGATCTCGTTCAGACACTCGGCGGACTTCTTATCCGCTTCCGGTTTGTGGAGGAGGATGTCCACCTCGAAGCGGTGCATGTCCTGGTCGATCTTCGTGTTGATCTGGTACGGCTTGTTCTTCTTCCGCCGTCGCATCCTCTCAAAGATGGCCGTCTTTGAGTAGAAGGCCATGCGTACCGTCAGGTAGATGGTGGGAATGCTGTAGACGGCTCCTATGATGATGGTCAGAGGGATGACGATTGGCCAGTAGATGATACACACGAGGCAGCCGAGCATACCGTAACGCTTGAACGGCCAGATGATGTTGGATGCGGCCATGCTCAACGTCTCGGTCCAGGACAATGTCTTAAGATCGCGGAACGACCCCACGATGATATTTAACAGTCGACCCTCCCTCTTCTTTTTCGGTAGAACGGCAAGGAGCAGCGTGGTCAGCGCATAGATGACGTAGATGGAAATGAAGAGAGGATGTGTTGGGGTCAGGTAGTGGAGGAGACTGCTCGTCGTTTCGTACTTTTCTATGAGTCCGGCGCTTGCGATGAAACTCTTCCTTAGCATGATCTCCTCGTGCTCGCAGGTGTAGTAGACGATCAGGCGGATGTAGTAGGGGATGGGGACGAGGACGACCATCGAGGCCCTTGCCACCTTCCGCCAGAACTTGATCCACGGCATCTTCCGTTTGGTGCACGACGAGCAACCCTCGAAGAGGTTGGCGTAGCAGCAGTTCTTGAATGGACCGACGGTGCGAATGTTGCACTGGAAGATGGCGTTGTAGAGCGAAGCCAGCAGCCCCACCTCGACGACGTTTTCCGTCAACAGACGGCGGTAGTCGACGGTGATGTCGTACTGCGAGAACTTGACCTTGACCGACTGTCCGACGAGCGACTGGTTTCGACTGACGCAGTCCTGCAGCTTCGAGAACCCCTTGAGGTTGCGAAGATCGACCAGCTTCTTGTACTTGAGGTCCTCAGGAAGGGGATCGCCCTTCGACGTCGCCATATAGATCGTCTTGCGCAGAGTGTCCTTGAGTTTGACGACGTATGGTATCTGCTCGGTAGACATGCGTTCGACGGATGCTATGAACATGCAGGGTCCGAAGAAGAAGAGTGCGTAGCGGACGATGAAGAGGAGAACGTAGAGGATGGTCAGCCAGATGTTATTCGCGTTACTGTCCTCTTCTACCTCCGCTGTGTTTGGGTTCTTGAAGTAGCACCTATCGCGGAACAGGGCGTACCCATCGTTCGGGAGGATCACCTCATGGCAGACCCGCTCCTCGTCGGTGAGCGTCGGCTCTGAAATGTTCTGAAAGTCGCGGACCATGAGGTACTTGATGATGTTGACCTTCTCGGTTTCGTTGGCTGAGCCGACACATCCGGGTGGGTCGTCTACTAGGTCAACGTTGCGCTCGTCCGTGCCAAGGGTCAGGGTGGCCATGGAAAGGACGCCGTAGTTGAAGGCTAGACTGAGAAGCGTCTGACCTTGAGATGTGGTCACCCTTGACCACTTGTTCAGCTTGTAGGCCACGAGGGTGGTTCCGATCAACGGGTTCGTCGTGTAGTTGGGAAAGTGGAGAGTGTACTTGATCAGACTGACCTTTTCGACCTTCAGCTTATGGTTGATCTCGTTGTGTAGAAATTTATCCAACGAGGAGACCATGCACCGGGTGCGCTGGTCAGCACTCCGGGTTCTGTTGGACACACTCACATCGTCTGTCAGCGGCGTTGAGACACTGACGGAGTCGCCTGCAGGGACCGTGCTGTTCACGGCAGATACATTATTACCACACACATACAAGAGCATTAGTAACAGCAGTAGAACGAGCCTGTCTTCTCGTTTGCCCTCCATCACACCTGAATTCACGCTAAACCGTCTTTGTCACAATTTCACAAAGCACGCCGACCGATATGTCAACTGAAAACTTTCCTACACGCTTCGTTGAAACCCTGTTGTCCTGTACCCTGTTGAAAATCCCTGGTTCGCCAGTAACTGCGTCCTATATATCTCTCTCTCTGGTAAATGTTGCAGTTCCCTCGATTTTCAGCGGTGGGTAGGCCCAAAGACGAATTCAGAGAGAGCAGGTCCCTTGCCAAGACACCGAACGTCGTGGTTAGTTTCTTCTAAACAATTACCGCGTTGCTAACTTATAAAAAATTCGAACTTTGCTATTGAAGAACTCGCAGTAAAACGTTCTTAGCAACAAGCACTGTAGTCCTACAAGGTGTAGGCTATTCGTCAGCGCTCTTGACCGTTGGCGGAACAAACGCATGCGAGCATGCACTCAAAGAAACAAACAGACAGATATACAAGCCCCCTTCTGTGTATGTCATTTGATGCTCTCCTTGCGACACTTAACCGAAGACGGCTGTTGACAAAACACCTTCAGTATTATTATGTCCCGCTACGAACAGGATCTGTATTCGACTAAGAAAGAAGTCAGCACAGGTACACTGGCTGTTCTTTTGCTGGTGACATCCATCCACCGTATGACTACACGGCAGCGAACAACAGCCCCAGCCGAGCAGTGAGCCGATCGGAAGGCGGGGTGATAATACTTTTCCGCGCCAGTCGCTTCGTCCAGCGTTGCCACTCTCAAAAATTAAAAAGAAAACAAGTTGGAGCGTGGAAAAAACTCAAGAAGACCCAAGTTGCCCAAATCGTCCGAAAATGTCCAAAATTTTCCGTCCGAAAAATTCTGACGACTTTTTTGGTCATCCAGACCAAACATTTGTCCAAATGTTTTTAGTCATCCGGTCAAATCTTTCCAATATATCCGCAGTTTCCTGAATTTGTGCAAAAAATTTCTTCTCGAAAAAACCCCATTTCCCAAGTTCGGATCGAAAAACCCAAGATCCGTTGGTCGAAAAAAACAAGAAAAACCCCAAGTTCGTTAAAAAAACCATATCCCAAGTTCGGATCGAAAAACCCAAGATCTTGTGAAAAAACCCAAGGAGTTGCAACGCTGGCTTCGTCATTACCATATCATAAACATAGAGTAGGCCTAGATGTCGCCGGGTTTACGGAACATTATATGCGACCCATCGCATGACTCTCTCTGCCAGCCCACGCAATGTATATATTATGTACAGGAGAGCCAGCGTTTTGTATAGACTATAGAGTATAGACCACGCACAGGCCGGTGTCACGGGATATTCTATCCCCCTTGAAAGCTATCCGGGGGGGGGGATGAATTAATCTATCTCCTCGGATGGAATATACCGGTATAGAATAACCGGGGGAGGGATAAACCATTCTATTCTAATTATTGAAAACTACGTATAATTGAAAAATGTATTCTGTAGCATAGTCAAATTTAAAGTGACTCTAATTGTTTTAAGTGTCCTAAGCAATTTACAGAGCAAGACAACTCGAATTTATTCAGTACCTCTAAGTGTTCTTAAGTTTCTAAAATATAACCTAAGTGCTCCAAATACAAAGCAAAAAATTATCTGGTAGGAATAAACATACCTGTTAGTGATATTGTTCAAAACAAAGCAGAAGGAAGCTAATTTGCAAAAATAAATACACGCGGAAGGGGATTTTTCAGCTTCTCTTCATCTGAAGGATACGATCATTTCAACTTACCTTGATCTTGGGGGGGATACAATTAATACAGGGTATGCTCTATTTGGTGATACCGGTACGCAAGAGCGTTTGGCTAGCTGCGAGTTAAGTGCGTCAAGTACGAGAATTTTATGGTATGCGGTGTTGGACGATGATGTATGTTGAAATAGTACTGCTTCAAATGGTATTTGGACCAGGCAAACAATGTTGGCTCATTGTGAGTGTAGTCGTCTTTCGCCTCGCACGGTGTCTTAACCGAGCCAAGTCGGAAAGGAGTTCTTTTTAGAGTCTGACTGTACAAGTGTGCATGTTTGGTGCCCTTCACGGCCCGTGGCGCAGGAGGGGAGGTCAGTGTCCGGTTGACTATAATAGCTGGCTGAAGATGTGTGTGAGCAATGCTGATTATGCTGATGTGAATAGGCAACTGCTGTGGGGGAGAGGGGAGGGAGAAAGTGAGAGAGAAAAACAGAGACAGACAGAAATACACACAGAGAGACAGAGACAGAGACAGACAGGTGTGACAGAGGTGACAGACGAGAGAGAGAGAGAGAGAGAGAGAGGAGGAGGAGGAGGAGGGAATGTATACATGCACACCCACATACAGGATACATGCATACATAAATATATACATGCAAAATATACACACATGCATACATACATACATACATACATACATACATACATACATACATACGTACGTACATACAATCGTACATACATACGTACATGCATATCACGATATTAGACCTTTAACACTGGCTTGCATCGAACCTGTTTCCGTTTTTAAAATGGGGGTGCATATGTAGTGACTTGCAAAGCTTTCTTCATCACAGTGGGTTTCGCACGCTCCACTGAGCATCTATCGCGTGGCCCTTGGCACCTGTCTATAATCACACCTATCCACCCTTGCCTTTATAATAATAAGAGCATGATCATCACAGCTGGAGATGGTGGCTCATAAGAATTTTCAACCCTGGCCATTTTTCTTTTTATATTCTGATATATACATGCATGCATATATATATATAAATTATGTATATATATATTATACGCACACATGCAGATATAAACATATACACACAGATACCAGGGTGTAGATATGATACGTGTAGATGTGATCAAATACATACATGTAGGCCTACATACGTACATGTGAGTGTTAATTATGCAGTTTTCAAGCTTTTTATTTATTGGACGACTCTGCACCATAGTAAGATTAGCAGGTCTGTCCTGGCAAAATTAGATGTGAGTGACTACACGCTCCAGTGTATAATATGACAAGTCTGCAAGTCATTTGCCAAAATCATATACACACAAGTATTTATGACGTGAGTACACGCTGAATATATACCCGCGTATGTATACCCTCGAAAGCCGCCTTGGCGATTAGTAAATGGATACATACATGCATACATAGTATTACATACATACATACATACATACATACATACATACATGCATGCATACATACATACATACATACATACATACATACATACATACATACATACATACATACATACATACATGCAAACATGCATACATACATACATACATACATACATACATACACACAAACATACGCATATATACATACATACAGTCAAACGCAGTCATACATGCATACATACTTACACGCATACATGCATACATACATACATACATACTGTTTTCAAAACAGTATGTATGTATGTATGTATGCATGTAGTGTTTTGTATACACATCATGCATACATTTAATATTATTCATATTATACACGCCTTGTCCATTATGCCCTCATTGGCTACATACACATTTGCAATATTATGTATATAATAAGCCTACATGCACAAGAGTCCTGTCGTATCGACGGCTCAGTCCATACATACACATTACATACATACATACATACATACATACATACATACATACATACATACATACATACATACATACATACATACATACACACATACACACATACACACATACATACATACATACATACATACATACATACATACATACATACAGGGTGGGCAAAAAAAAGACCCCCCCTAAGATTTTTCCCAATATCTTGACCAAAAGTAAGAATTTCAGAATGAAATTTTACAGTCTTAAAGACAATTCATATATACACCAGATGGCCGGATTTCATCACAATATACAATACAATACAATTCACTTTATTGCAACCAGAAAACAAGAAAACAATAAAAGTACAAAACATGCATGCATTGGCTACAAAGGGGGGCCCAAAAGGGATGGACATCCCGCTGGGAAGGGTCACCAAAGTAAAAAAAATCCCAAGAAAAATTAATCAAGATAGCTGAAAAGAAAGAGACTAAAACAAATTAGGTGATGACAGATTGCAGAAAAGCTTATATTGTCAAGAGCATGTAGAGAAACAAACTTAACTAAGTACTTAACTAAAATCTTAACTACACATGGTCATGTGCACTTCAAGTAGCTTTAGTAGAGGAGAGTAGAAGAACACGAAGTTTCTTTTTAAATACCTGCAGACTACTCGATTGACGAATGTCAATTGGTATTGTGTTCCATACTTTAGTGCCATAAGATTTAATAGTAAAACGCCTAGTATTAGATTGAGCTTTGACAGGGCTAAAAGCAAATGAATTCCTAGTGAAATGCGAATGGATATCAGAGGCGTGAGGGAGGTAACCTTGGAATACAGAAGGAAGGAGACCGGGTTCGAGTCGAAAAAAGAACTCGCAAATTTGGAGATCCTTTATCTGGTCAATTTTCAGGAGATGAAGTTCATTAAAGGAAGGGCCAGTGTGTTCCCGTTTACGAATACCCGCAATTATACGAACAGCCCTCTTCTGTAAGATTACAAGTTTATAAAGCCTGGATTCGTATGTCGATGCCCAAACAGAACAAAAGTTATATCACTTTTAGTGAGGCCACCCCCATTTTTTGACGTTTCAATGACGTAACACAGCAAAAAGTAGCAAAAACACGATTTTATTAAGTCTCATCTCATATAATTGTTATCAAATAACCTTCATATTGCCAGATGATTATTATTATTATTACTATTTAAAAAAGAAACAGGGTACCAGCGTGGCTGCACGTCACTGAGAAGTCACTTATCAAGATGACAATCAAATTGTTAAATAAGGAATCTGTCAGATTAATCAACATGTCCATCAAGAACTTTGCAAAGAGACTCAACAGAAGTTTTGACACTGGTGGTGGGCACATTGAACACAAGTTGTGAAGCACTACCAAGTTCATTTGACAGCAGTTATTGAGATAAGACTTAATAAAATAGTGTTTTTGTACTTTTTGTTGCGTTTCGTTTTTGAATCATCAAAAAGCGGTGGGTGGTCTCTCCAAAAGTGGTATAACTTGTGTTGTGTTTTTCATATTTTGATGAAATATGGCGATCATGTGTAAATATGAATTGCCTTTAAACCTGTAAAATTTCATTTCACAATTCTTACTTCTGGCCAAGCTATTGGCAAAAAACCTATTTTTGCGTTTCGTTTTTGAATCGTCAAAAAACGGGGGGTGGCCTCACTAAAAGTGTTATAACTTTAGTTGTGTTTGAAATATTTTGATAAAATCTGGCCATCTGGTGTAAAATAATGTGAATTGTCATTAAGACTGTAGAATTTTGTTCTGAAATTCTTAATTTTGGTCAAGATATTGTCAAAAATCTTAGGCGGGGTCTTTTTTGGCCCACCCTGTACATACATACATACATACATACATACATACATACATACATACATACATACATACATACATACATACATACATACATACATACATACATACATACATACATACATACGTTTGGCCATGAATACCAATATTAGTTGGGCGTATATATACGTCCCACGCAACTCTTTACAAACGACCTCACAATAATATTCGTCTCCCAATGGTATGCCTCATTTCAAAGAATTATTTTCATTCAAGTCGTATAGTCAGATGGGCAACTGATGAAAGGGTTTTTGACACCCATTCACTATGTGAAGAAGGCCATCACCGCTGAGTCTCATCCGAAGAATTCACTGAAAGAAAATGAACAGGGTCGAGGTCTTACACAAGTTCCATTTACATTTCTAAAGCTTCTTAGTACGTCGGCTACACAATAGACGACTCAAGGGAAAGCCTTGTTTGCATATAGGAGGCTAAGAAACACAGGTACATGCAGGTTACTGCTGTGATTCAGTCGTTCATTATGGAGATTTATATAGCGCCCCTTCAAGGCCACTATACTCAACAGCGCTCCCGACCCAGGCTCGGCTGAAAAAGTGCCGTTTAAGGCTGCGATAAAACTCATCTGAACAAACCCTGCATATATATAGGCCTACACACCTTTATATGCATCTATATATAGTGGAAGCAGTGCTAAAAGTCTTGAAAAAAATTAGTGCCTGCATGGACGCCCCTTAAATCCAAAAGAAGTGCCTGGACGCTTCTTAACTTTCCAGTGTGGCTGGCGAAATAAGTGGCAGGATGCCGTTCAGGTTTGAAAATAAGTGCATGGACGACGTACTGGCACACTTTAAGCCCCGAGTGGAAGCACATTCCATACCATGGGGATGATGGGGTCAACAACAAAGAAAGCACGGTGCTGTCTAAGAGCAATTCGTGCTCGGGGAATGAAGAGTTCACCCTGAGTGGAGGAACGTAGAACACGACGCCCCGGTACATCTAAAGTAGAGTGATACTGTGGATCAGGGGCAGATACTGAAACTTTGGACGAAGGCGGGGGGAGGCAAAAAATTCTTGGCCTAGGGTCCGGAAATTTTTTCTATCGCGTTCGTATCCGCCAAAAATGTTGATGACCTTTTTTTAGTCATCTGGTCGAAATTTTGGGAAAAGAATACCATCTTGTCAGTCAAAAAACCTGATGACCTTTTTTATTTTTTAGTCATCCAGTCCAAGTGTCCTCAAATATTTCATTACACATTGTTCGAAAGCTTGTTGAAACCAAATGGGGGCACGATACATTGGCATTTCTACATGGGGGGGGGGCATGGCCGGATTGTCCCCCCCCTGGATCCGCCCCTGCTGTGCATGATTAAGAATGACCGTAAGCACCTGCAATATGCTTAACATAATTTTTTTATAACAGTGTTAATTTACACTTGGTAAACACTTATGGAACTGTGCACACAGTGAACACAATGACCATGACTAACAATAAAACCATTATTAATAAATAAGACCGGCAGGCTATTTAAATATGGACATAGTCTACATCGTGCAAACGTACGGGCACGTATAATAGGCTTAGCCCACATGTATTTCGCTAAGCATGCCATAAAAGTCGTGGGAGTGCAAACAAATTTCACCCCGCACATAATTTAATTATTATTAAAGCACTGTTTGTTCCGGACAAAGAAAGTAGACGTTCTGCAGCAGCAACACCCATTGAACAATCTCGACATATTATTATTGGAACAAATAACATGAATCGCGAAAGACGAATCTCTAGAGCGCAACCCGAAAGCCAGGGGTAAGGCACCAACTTATTCACGAGCGCTGCGTCGGGTCACAAGGTTGTACGGAGATGTCCAGAAGAGCCTGAGGAGGTCGTAGCCCAGGTAGTCCAGTTGTCAAAGGTATATGTATGTGTGATAGATAGCTAGATAGATAGATAGCTAGATAGCTAGCTAGATAGATAGATAGATAGATAGATAGATAGATAGATAGATAGATAGATAGATAGATAGATAGATAGATAGATAGATAGATAGATAGATAGGCCTACACAAAGAGAGAGACAGACAGACAGAGACAGAATATAGAGGAAGGGAGAGGGGAGGGAGGGTGGGAGGAGGGAGAGAGGTAGAGGGAGAGGAAGAGGGGAACTGGGAAAGGGAGAGAAATTCTCCTCCTATAAGCTATCCTACACAGGCCTACTACCATCACTATAGTTCGTGTCTCTTTGGGGCTTTTTTAGCGTGTAGTTCTACACAAAACGAGCAGTTATCAAAGGATTTGTGCATTTGTAGATAATGTGGAAGCACTTCTGAGTAGTTAAAAATTGTAAAAAGGATATTTGCCATTCGAGTGTGAGTAATTTGCCTAAAAGGATGGGAAGGGAACATGCGTACCCACACATAGGGGTAAGAGGGGAACTTGCCCCCCTCCTTTGAAACTGACACCTATTTTTATCGACAACTTAGGCCTACTGGTTTTTTAATAAATTTTTGCGCACTAAAGCACAAAATTAATGATACTAATGATACACAAAGTTAACTTGATAAATATGTACTTAGAAACCTCTATGAAAAATATCCACGTGCTTAATTTCCTGCTTTGGATTTTTCAAGCTGAAGCTGTGGCTAAAAATTTAACCGTGACCATTACTGTATGTGTTACCTCTGCTGCAAAAATGTTGACGGTCGCCCATAGAAGGAAAAGAGGGTGGGGTTGTGCAGTTATAAAAATTCCTCTAAAAAGACCTGCACAGTCTAGACTGTACAGGGGTGTTTTCAGGATGCTATAGCCGGTCATTTGGCTCTTAATTTACACTCTCGTAATTAGCTGAAGATATTTTATAATGCAGGTCCTAATTTAAAGTTATTTGAGTGGCATAATTGCAGAAAGATATACCTACGCCTAATAGTATACATAAAAATAAGGTGTGGATGTTAAACATCATAATTTACCAGAGGGTGTAATAAGCTTACTCAAGGACTGGTAAACTGAGGTTCGCGCAAGTTTTTATGCCTATGGAGCCCATCTATATCATACGTAGCCTACTCAAAAATCGTATTTTCTACCCTCTCCCTTCTGCCGTAACTAGAACATTTTGTGCAACCCCCTCCCTATGCATAAGTGCAAATAAGCTTTTCTTCCCTTCACAAAATTTAATTAGCTGAAGTCATCGAAGCTTATAGAACATTTTACCGTATTTTTGTTAAACATCATAACTTACTAGTTAAAGTTAACATTTGTTAACTGTTATGCTTTACTCTTTAGATCTGAACAGAACTTAATTATAATGTAAACAAATGCCATCGGACGCCTATATGAAAATACAGAGAAATAAATAGGATACTACTGTGGGCGTCACAATAATTATTAGACGTTTATTTGGTGTACATAGGTTTTGCCGAGACTCCCGGCCGCATGTAAATCCCTTAAATTCGGTGACCCCCTCTCTCTGTCTCTCTGTATCTGTCTCTCCCTGACTGACTTTAGACTGCCTATCTGTCTCTGTTTGTCTGTCTCTGTTTGTCTGTCTGTGTCTTTTTATCTCTGTCTGTGTCTCTGTATGTTTCCTTCTGTCTGTCTCTCTATGTCTGTCTCTCTGTCTGCTTCCCTCTGTCTGTCACTGTCTCTCTATGCCTGTCTCTTTCTCCATCTGTCTCTCTGCCTGTTTTTCTCTCTTTACGCGATTGTCTATCCCGATCTCTGCCTCTCTCTGTCTCTTCTCCAACTCTCCCCTACCCCATATACAGAATACTGTGAAATGTATGCCTGTATTATAAAAGTCTTCACAGCCCAGCCCCAGTGTGACTGTGCGAGACCAGCTTTCAAGTGTTGATAAAATTAATGTATGACGCTGTATATTATCCCAGGCCACCCACAGGACAATGAAGACCTGGTCCAAGAGTACAATCATTCCCCCCCACACACACACACACACACACACTCACTCACTCTCTCTCTCTCTCTCTGTTTCTCTCTGTTTCTCTGTTTCTCTCTTTCTTTCTTTCTTTCTTTCTTTCTCTCTCTCTCTCTCTCTCTCTCTCTCTGTCTCTTTCTCTCTCTCTCTCTCTTTGTCTCTCTGCAAAACCACTGAAATAAAACTTTTTAAAAATCAGGGCGAAGGAACAAGAAGTTTGCATTCTATATGCATATATGCATATATATTCTGTATTATGCATAACACTTATGGCACCAAGTTCAAACATGTTGCAAATGCTTTAAAACCCCTCTATGTCTACAGGGTTGGCCAAAATGTAATCCTCGAAGTTTATTTGATAACAATTATTTGAGATGTGGTTGATTAAATCGCTTCTTATTACTTTTGTTGCGTAATGTTTTTGGATATCTTGTTCTGTTTCAAATTGTTTGGTGAAATTTGACTGATGTAGGCCTACATGAATATGAATTACCTCTAAGCCTGTAAAACTTGATTAAAAATTCTTACTACTGGCAAAGATAGTGGCAAAAACCTTAGGGGAAATCTTTTTTGCCCGCTCTGTATGTATTAATAACAGTTTCCATAATATCAATAACTTTTTAATATTGATAAAATTTTGTGTAATATGACATTTTGTTAAATATTACTAACAATTTGTGTAAAAATAATATAATTTTTTATTATTAATAACATTTCATGAAACTTTAATATCATTTAGTGTAATTTAACAACATTTCATGTAATGCTAGTAACATTTTGTTTAATATTAATAGAATTTTCTGCAAGATTAATAACATTCCGTGTAAGATTAATAACATTCCGTGTAAGATTAATAACATTCCGTGTAAGATTAATAACAATCTGTGTAATATTAATAACATTTTGCGTAATATTAATAATTTGTGTAATATTAGTAACATTTTGGTAATACTAATAAGATTTTGTGTAATTTTACTAGCTCTTTGTAATATTAATAACATTTCATGTGACTTTAACAACATTAAGAGTTTAATAAAATTTTGTGTAACATTAACTACATCTTGCATAACATTAACAGCACCTTTATGTCATATTAGTAGAATTGTGTGTAATATCAATAACATTCATATAATCCTAGTAGAATTTTGTGTAATACTGATGACACCTTCAGTTTGAATAAACTCTACAAGTTCTCGAGCTGCAATAGCAGAGAATTTATATAGCACCACAACAAAACAAATTCATTTGTTGCCAATGAGCAAAATGGCATCGACCAAGTCACTTGTCTGTCTCAATGCTCGAACAGCAACATTCCTTTCCACTTTCAACTGTTCCATAATGACACCAATATCTCCAGCTTCCAGTCCCTCCTCGTTCTCCGCCTTTTCCCCGATCGCGAGGAATACAGGCTTCGTTCTGCTGACCGCCCACAGCAGGTTTTCCGCCGTGATCCGCTTCCCACTGCTTATAAGTCGAAGTTTTTCCGGATGAATTTTCACCGATGATGAAATTTCGCGCAGCATATCTTCTGAAGACAATGAGTGTTGGAGGGGAACCACAAAACTGTCAATGCCACATCTGACAGTGATTTGGAAGCAATCACTTTTATCAGTATTTGTCAGGCTTACTGTGCTGCTGCTGTTGCTGCTTCTTGGTGAAACAAGGTGTTCTTTGTTCTGGATACCACTTACAGGACAATGCACATCCAAGCATTTTGCAGACTTAATAATATTGATTGTTTTTGATTTTTCAGTTTCAGCTAATACTTCTTCAATGCATGCACTATGCTCCTTGTCAACGCAAGTGTTCGTAACATTTCCCTCGTCATCAGAGGCAGTGCATTCAGCATAAATGTAATGTGAATGTTCGGAACTGTCAGAGGAGATGATCAAGGCTTCAACTTCAGCTTGATGAGATTTCAAGTTAGTGCATGTGGTGCTGGTGTGGACATCTTGTTCTAGATTTTGAAGACAGCGATCAGTGTCTGTTTCACTGATGGTCACCTTCTCAGTGCTGGACTTTTGAAGGAGAGGGAGTTGACAGGAACTGCGATGACTTGGCCAATCTTCAATCTGACATTCTCTTGAACTGAAACCCCAAAAATTTGGAAACAAATGCACAATAATAATAATAATAGTAATAATAGTAATAACAATTTTCATAATAATTATGACAATTTATATAGCGCCGTAACACAGCTGAAACAAATGCACATTAGCATAATAATAATAGTAATAAAAATAATGATAATAATAATTATGACAATATATAGGCCTATGGCGCCATAACACAGCAGGGCGCCTTACAAAGCAGCTAACATGCGAGATAAACCCAAGCAAAACAAGTATGTTTTTAGCATCCATCCATTTATCCATCCTTCATCCATCCATCAACCATGCACTCATTTCCTATAGATGCATCCAACCAACCAGGCCGGATATGCTTTAGCATGGGGTCTCCCACTTACAGCCCTCCACAACCATAATCAGAATGCTGCAGAACAAAAGCAGAATTCATTACACCAAATAACTATTTGTTCGTAAGAATGAGCCATCAGTCTGGGTTCAGGCAAGAATTTGCATTAAGCAAATCGCAAATTTTAAACACCAGTCAATGCCACCAACTGCTGTGCGGCATGCGTTTCTTTTGATTCAACTTCTCCCTGGTCAATATAATAAATTATAATCTATGCTAATTTCACTTTCGTTTTTATAAAAATGCAAATCGCTCACAGTCAAGATTTAGATTTTTTGTTTTAAATTCTGATGTGCATGATGTCAAGAATCTTTCAGATTTCCGGTGAAAAACGTGCCTGCTTGACAAAGAAAATACTGAGAATGTTGTGAATCAGCACCGCATAAAGACTATGTATTTTTTTAGTAAGGCAACCTTCAAATGGATTTGTCTATAGCAGTGGTTCCCAACCTTTTTTGACTTTAAGGCCACTTTTTCTAAGTTGGAGGACATGAGGGCCACTTTTTCTTAGTTGAAGGACATTGGGGGCCACAATATTAAAATTTAATTAACTAAAAGCATATAAAATTGATATAATTGATTCAAGATAGAATGTTTGATGTTATTTATAGACGTCAAAATAAAATAATTTGTAATAGAAAATAATTAGGTGTTCTATCCTGTTCAAATTGTCAATTCTTTCAAATATATTTCTTTAATTCTTGGAGATTTGAGGGCCATTTTTGAGGACTGGCGGGCCACTTTTTGAAGCCTTGCGGGCCACTTTTGGCCCGCGGGCCACGGGTTGGGAACCGCTGGTCTTTAGTATAGCACGACGTCGACACATAAAATGTTGTTCCTGGAACACTTATTTATTTAGCACCCCTTCAAGCTCACTACTCATAGGCGCTCCCGACTACAGCACGGACACTGCATGAGAGTTTCACGCAGAGGCACACTAGCAGCTGAGAGTAAAGGACTTGTCAAGCTCAAGGTCCCTATAGGGCGGCCTGAGGTGGATTCGAACTTGGAACCCTCCGGCTCCAAGGCACCGACGCCACCACTACACCACCACACCCCATGTCTTGTCTCTGGCCAGTGTCACAATAAAAAGTCTCCCAAAGCAGAGCTTCGGCTGGCTGAAATGATGTCTCTCCCCAGAAAACTTGTGAGATAATGTAGAAAAGTAAAAACCATGATCTAACATGATAGTTGGGACGTCTCATTCTCACTTTCCAATTCATTGCTAACAGTGGGCTAATGAATACATTCATGGCACTGCACATTCATTCATTCATTCATTCATTAATTTCAAGAATTTTTATAGAATCCCTTTACAAGCCCTCTCAGAAGGATTGCCACTGTGAGACGAGGCAGTGCAGTGGGCATGAGCAAGTGAAGGACTTGCTGAAGGTTCATACATGGCGGCATGAGGTGGATTCGAACCTAAAGCCCTCTGGCTACAAGACATCGAACATGCCCAATGCACTGCCACGTCTCACAGTGGCAATCCCGTGTTATGTTTTCAAATAAAATATCCGTGCACGTCTATTTTCATGCACAGTGCTAAACGTGCAGAAAAAGAAGTTCCTGGACGCTCCTTAACTGTCCAAGATGTGTGGGTCAACCCGGTCAAATAAGTGGCAGGACGGTGTTCAGCTTTTAAAATAAGTGCCTGGATGCCGTCCTGTTACCGTCCAGGCACACTTTAGGCCCTGCATGATGCACGATTGCACGTGTGCCTCTCGTGACACTTATGCAGCGTGCCCACGAAGTCATAAAAACCAGCGTGCATTTAGCGATCGAACGTGTTTAAATAAGTAAGTTGAATTTGTTAAGTTCTGAAATATTAAAGTGTAACGAGAAAGGTCCATACCAGTAGTATGCACGACGGCATTTGACGCATCTTTTAATAGATCGTGTCTTTGCTTTGCACACGCGGCATACAAAACATCCGCCATCTAATAAATTCTCCATTTTGGTTCAAGATCACGAAATAATAAATGCAAATGCTTTGCCCCAGTTATCTGTATTAATAGTTGCTAATAGACAAAATAAAGTGCCTTAATTCTTGTATCCATTGACGCCATAGTCCACTGCATGTTGGCAGCATAGACATTAGACAACACTTCTTACATTCAGGGATGCCACTCAGAATTTTTAAAAGCGTCAGATCCGGTCTAAAAAAGGCTATGAAATGCTAGATTGACAATTTTTTATGGAAAAAGCACGGATTTCCCATTTTTCCCGGCTTGAAATAATTTCTGACGACATTTTGTTAGTCATCCGAAGCTTAAAATTTGATCTCTTTCTCCTTCCAGATAAAATTTCTGATGATCGTTTTAAAAGTCTTTCGCTCCAAAATTAACAACTTTTTGCCCATAATTTATTCGCAAAATTTTCGACTTTTTCATGTCTTTGGTGCATTTTCACCTTTAAAAGAGTCTATTTTTATGTGTAAAAAATCCGAAAATCGCCGTGAGAAAAAAAGCTAGATCCTCACCAAAAACCTTAGAAACCTTGATTAGCCTACACCGAAGAAAAACTAGATCCAGAGCCTTTCTATCAGTAATAGAAGCTAAGTCTACGACTCTAATATCTTTGATAGAAGGCTCTGACTAGATCTAGGTGGAAAAATTTAGGAGTGGCATCACTGCCTGTGCATGTTGGCAGCATAGACATAATTATTACAGGTGGTGTCTATGGTTTAAACACATATAGTATATGATCAATAATATTGATATCACGCGGTGACGCGGTGCCAGGTTTTTTGTCTTTTATAGTAAATCGTGATCTGTTGTTTCTTCGATTATGATTAACTGATATTTTGGTGGATTTGAGGTATTTTGTATTGTTTCTTTCTGGTTTCGAAAAGATGTCAGTGTCTAAGTTTTTTCGGAACTTCCTGGCGTTACCGCAAATGGTGAGGAATTTCTGTCTTTATTTATTTCGGGAATTTTATATAGCGCGTCTTCGAGATAGGCTACTCAGAAGCGCTCCCGGCCCAACCACGGCTATAACATACAGTTCTGATATTCTTAACGAACAGAGCGGATTGACCACTAAGCACAGTGGAACTGGCTGCGGTGTGTCAGCGAGGATCTAAATTAAAATTATATCTATATATGTAGCTATAATATTATTATTATTGAAAGGCAGTGCTGTCCAACCTGTGGGCCGCATCCGACCACCCGGATTGGTTCTTAGTGGGCCACCTATTAAAGCTAGTGAGATTTTTGCAAAACAATTGTGAAAATGAAAAAACCCAAAATCACAGACCTAGGCATACTTGCACAGCCAATTAGTTCATAACTTAGCTTGTTTTCTGGAGTGAGCACAAAATTCTGTTTCCAGGATACCTTCATTATGATGATACCATACTAAATTTTGATAGCAGTTAATTATTTTCAACTGATTTAAATCACTTTTTATGAGCTTATTGTTGCAGCCCTCGGCTTCATGAATAATTGCTGGTGTAAAAAAATGTTGGACAGCACTGTTGTAGGGTAATTTTGTATGAGGTTGGAAGACATCCAGAGGCGGATCCAGGGGGCTTATCCGGCCATGGCCCCCCCCCCCATTTAGAAATGGCCATGTATCGTGCCCCCCATTTGGTTTGAACAAGCCTTCGAACAATGTATATAATGTACATATTTGCTTTAAAAAATTGTATCTTTTGGCCCCTCCCCCCATTTGGAAATGCCCATGTATCGAGCCCCCCCCCCCATTTGAAAATGGTATGCTTTTCTGCTTTTCCCAAAAATTTTACTTGATGACTTAAAAGTCATAAATTTTTTTGGCGGATGAAATGGTATGGTTTTCCTAAAATAGACGAAGACACCGGGCAGCAATGTGAGAATTTTGCTAGTGGGTCTGTGATGTTCAAAAGAGACACTGGGCAACAAGGTGAGAATTTTGCTGGTGGGTCTGTGGGGTTCAGCCCCCTTAGTCTTTCTTGGAATGCTATAATAAAGTTTTCATTGCACACCCAGGTCCACACAAATTTATGTATGACTTTCTGTTTTGTGCGTTTTAGATATCTATAGATAGCAGCTACCATCGAAATCGGTATGTATTGTAACTTGTTTTGATCTCTCTCTATATATATAAATAATAATAATAATAATAGTAATAATTAT
Organism: Lumbricus rubellus; assembly: GCA_945859605.1. Taxonomy (NCBI): domain Eukaryota; kingdom Metazoa; phylum Annelida; class Clitellata; order Crassiclitellata; family Lumbricidae; genus Lumbricus; species Lumbricus rubellus. Next base: position 16,397,809 of record OX243821.1, on the reverse strand, counting down.
AGTGATTACGATAATATCTATAGAAAATAATAATTACATATATAAAATCTGTATAATAATTAATATATAATCTGTGTTGTACAGTAGCGAAGTAAAAGTAACGCGTTACTGTACTTAAGTAAAAGTTTGAATACTTTCACATGTAACGAAGTATGAGAAAAATTAAATACTTTTACTTTCAACGAAGTAAAATTTTATCCATATTTCAGTACTTTTACTTCGTTACAATTTATGTGACACTCGTTACAATGTTCGTTACTTCAAAATGCTAATTAACATTAATTTTCGTTACGCTAAACTAAAAGGTCTGATTTAAATTTGCATGCCTAAAAATAGATTTTCGACGGGTGCACGCTGGATGCACTGCCATTTCTGCAGCAGAACTACTCTTCAGCAGTGCATTCTTCTTCTTCGCGTATGCTACTGCTCCAGGTCTTGTCGGAGCGTGGACCGGGATTCGGATGAATTTGGTCAGCTGGTGGCATCCTTGGTTTCCCCGAAGGTAGCCTACTCACAGGGAGGGCGCACCCAGATTGACCCAGGCTTCGTGAACGCGGATGCCATCCTCCCCAGCAGTGCATTTACTAAAATGAATAAGAAACGTGCGCTGTAGACTCAACAACAACCATTTTGAGAATTTAGTATTTTTGAAGGTTTAAAATCGATTGAGTTATAGAAAGACTCGGTACTTTTACTTTTTACTTAAAAAGTATTATTGGAAGTGGATACTTTTTACTTTTACTTAAGTATTATTTGTGATGAGTACTTTTACTTCTACTTAAGTAATTAAAATCCATTTTACTTTTACTTAAGTACATTTGCCCGGTACTTTCAACAACACTGTATATAATATATGTAATATCTATATATAATGTATATAATATATATTTATAAATATATGTAATTATATATATATGTATATATATATATATATATTAAAATATGGTCATAATGTATATTTAGCATGCGTCTTGTCAGTCTGCCAAATGCTGCATTGTAAATTTATGTTCTGCCACTCAGCAGCCTGAATTTCTGATTTGGAATATTTTTCTTGCAACTTGCTACATATCAGGCTTATTATCAGCAATGCTCATGTTTGTTTTCAGACTTTATTTTATAACTTTTGACATTTGAAATTTAGAAATTAATGCACTAATGGATATAAAATGTACAAAGTATGTATCGGGAACCATTACATGTATTCTGTTTTGTTTCGACTATTTCAGACAAAAAGAATATGAAAATTTGTATCTGAGATTGCAGCAGACTCAAGGTAGTGTACTGTGTACCAGGGGCGGATACAGAAATGTTTGGAGGGGAGCCAAAATTCTTGGCCTTCTTGATAATAAAAACGTGAACATCAAGTCATCAACATTAATAAAAGAATAATAAAATATTTACAATGATAATAATCTTTATTTAATTTCAAGAACTCTGATCAGCATCAGAGGAAAGTTTTCGAACATGCACCAGCAACAGATCCGAATACAATTTCAGATCCGAATACAATTTCAGATCCAAATACAATTTCAGATCCAAATACAATTTCAGATCCTCACTTTGATGCCCAAGGCTCAGCGAGATTTTGCCCCAACATAAAGCTGCATCGCATGCCGTCTTATGCTTCTGTAGAATTTCTACACTGGCATATGAGCCTTCACTCCGCCACTGGTTGCGCTCTGCCAGTGCCAGTCCCGAGCCTGGATAACGGAGGAGGGCGTTGCTAATGGTCTCTGCACAGTGGCAATAGTAGTGGTTGTGGTGGTGGTGGTTTTGGTGGTGGTGGTGGTGGTGGTGGTGGTGGTGGTGATAGTGGTAGTGGTAGTGGTAGTAGTAGAAACTTTCTACACAGTGACGTTAAAAAAGTATTTTTAAAAATATGAGCCTTCCTTTACTTTTAAAACTGATTTCTTTTCAGAATCCGGTAGTTCGGCATGTCGAAGTGCAGAACAGCAACAGGAAGATCATTTGGATGTTGTGTTGGTTGACAGTGACCAAGTTGATGTCAAACTTGCGGCAGAAAGTCAATCTGATGAAATTATCAAGGATGCCTCGACTGATATCGAACGTGAGCCAGGTTTGAGATGTTGTTGACATTGCAATCTTTCTTATAAATGTGAATGTATGATCACAAGTTATCACATTAGTCGAATAACTTATTTGACTAAGTAACCTTTGCAGGGGTGGATGCAGAAATTTGTGAAGGGGCCACCATTTTTTGTCTTATGATCTTCTTCAAAAAATGTGATGACCTTTTTGGTCAAATTTTTACCCTGGCAACTCCTTTTTTTAAAATCTAATGATTTTTATTTTACTTATTTTGTAGTCATTTAGCATTTAGTTATATGATACATTGCCTTTTGCTGCATTAATTTAAAGCCTCAGTTGCTGATGGGGGAGACGTGTTGTGTAGGCTAAATTTCAAGATGTTTGAACTGACCCCCTGGATCCGTCCCTGAACGTTTGGCTTTTAGTGTCATTTTTTTCTCAACACGAAATTGTATTTGTAATTGAACATTTATATAGCACCGCTCACAGATTCAGTAGCGCTCCAAAAAGATTAGAGACATCGGGTCAAGTCAAGTCTTCCCAAATGATGCTCTTCAAAGCTGCATATGTATACGAAAGAGGCTTTTAAGTACTTTAAGCCACAAGGCTAAGTGTTTGTTTGTTTGTATGTATGTGCACTTGATATAGCGCCCCTTCAAGCTCTCTACTCAGAGGCGCTCCCGACTACAGAGCGGACACTGCATAGGAGTTTCATGCCAAAGTCACAAGGCTAAGTGTGAGGGTGCCTTGGCCTCGTTACATACACGGGGTGCGGTGGTCTAGGTGTGGCATTGTTACCTTGAAGCCGGAAGGTTCGAGGTTCTAATCCACCTGAAGTCACCACGAAGGAACCTTGGGCAATGGGCAAGTCCTTCACTCGCAATTGCTCAGCACTTTGGCATGAAACTCCGATGCATTGTCCGCTCTGTAGTCGGGAGCGCCTCTGAGTAGAGAGCGTGAAGGAGCGCTATAACAAGTGGACATACAAACAAGCAAACACTTAGCCTTGTGGCTTAAAGTACTTAAAAGCCTCTTTCGTATACATATGCAGCTTTGAAGAGCATCATTTGGGAAGACTTGACTTGACCTGATGTCTCTAATCTTTTTTAGTTCGCGATGATTTACTGCTGCAATGATGATATGTTGTAATTGTAATCAAACATTTATATAGCTCCACTTCAAGAAAACTCCTCAGAAGTGCTTCCGACCTGACACCAAACCATAATCAAAGAGAATGGTTTTCAAACGCTTGCGGAAAAGAGGCAAAGAAAGACAAAGAAGTTCAGTGCGGAGACTAATAGGCAACTTATTCCAGAAAGACCATAGCAAATATTATTAACTATGTTGTTACTATTATTATTACTATGATTATTATTATTATTATTATAAATTATTGTAAATAATTATTATTATTTTCTTAGTATTATTACTTACTTATTTTTTAAAATTATTATTTAAATGTTTAACCATCGCTTTAACTATTTTTATTATTATTACTATTGCTTTGTATGTTTATCCTATTTCTTTCAGTTATGTTCTAATTAGTATTAATATTTACTTGCACTGAAAATAGTCATGGAGCGAGGGGTCAGGGTTATAAGCTGTTAGCTTTTCCTGATTCCTATTGCACTATGATTATTGAGTTAGGGGCCGTCCATAAAGTACGTCACGCTCCAGGGGGAGGGGTGTAAGAAAGTGTGACAGTTTGTGACAGGGGAGGGGTTCAGGCCATGCGTGACGTTACACATTTATTTTTTAAAATTTTATTTCTAATTTATTTGTTATTTTTTTAGTAGAATTTAATAGCTTTAAAAATAATTTGCAAAAATGTTTGTGAAACATTTGAATTAGTTTTATGTCAAAATAGCATGAAATGCGTATCTCCTGAATGTGTTGTTCACGATTCCACTCGCTAGCACAAGAGTTTGTCACATAATTTGTCAATCTAGTCTTTCTTTTTACTCAAATTTTGTCTCCTTTTTATTATTTAATCACTGGGTGAGGTCAAGTTTCGCTAATCTACTTCTTATCCTGTGTAAAAAGATTGCGTAATCGGAAGATTATCTAAAACTTGACTTCACCTATTGTAAATGAAAAAGCAGCAGATAAATTATGTGTATTATATAATTGTCTAGTCTAATTTTTGCAATTTTTGTTTTCAAATTCAATCTACATTGAGTTACTGCTTCAATGAATAACTGTGACAACTGTTGACAATTAACTATTCTACTATTAAAGTCATTTTAAGAATGTGATAGTTCTTTTAAGTGGAAATTTTATATTTTAATGCAGCTTAATTCTGAAGTGTGTTTTAGATTAAATTTTAATGAGGTGTTAATTTTTTTTAAATGTTCGAAAGTGTGACGTACTTTAGGGGGGGGGGGGTCCGAGATTTGTGACAATCAATCAATCAATCAATTTTTTATTGGTCCGTAAGTATCAAGCACACAAAAAGTTACAAAAAGCATTGCAAATAGCACAAATTAAACAGGCAATAATCAAAGTGAGAACTAATTAGTTAACACAAGCTATATAAACCTTGGGCCTAGATTGGGAAACCCCCAGGAATAATTATATAAAAAGAGTTTGTTTAAACCCTTTGAGTATAGGATTGAGTTATACCAGTGTGTAAAGAGAGCTCTAAAGTACAGAATTAGGACACAAATGGAGACCCAGAAGGGAGAGAATCCCGCTAAGTAGGGCCCTCAAGTAGCTATGAAGACTATTAATTAATACACACCACAAATTGATGAAAAAATGAACCAAAAGCAACAGCAGATGAAACAATTAAGACACACTAAACAAACCAACACACAATGCAGGAAACCTGAAGATTGTTCACCAGGACACAACTATGACATCAAAGTAATGTGCAGGCACAGGAAATCAATACACAATGCAGAAGGTGAAAAAAATGAACCAAAGTAACAGCAGATAAAACAATTAAGACGCACTAAACAAACTAACACACTATGCTGGAGCCTTGAAGAAGGAGAACATTTGTAATAATTTGATAACTAAATTTAATATCAGTTATGGTTAACTAACTATTAGCCATTTTCGTAGGTTTATTTTAAATAAATTAATGTTAGGAGAGGCCTTTAGGTTTTGTGGCAGACTATTCCATAAGAGTGGACCCCTACATTTTATGGAGAATTTACGGGAGTTTGTTCTTGCAAATTCCGTTCTAAAAGAAAAAGAACTTCTTGTTTCATGTGAATGAAAGTCAAAGGAGACTTTGAGGGTTAAACACCGTTAGAAACCTCATCACCTGAGGAACAGATTCGGCAGAAGAAGACAGGGTGTAGGGAGATGGGTTGGTCCATACAAGAGGCTACACACAAAGCTCAAGAAAGAAAGATGTGGAGATTTTCCATAGCTGGGCGGCTGTCACGTGCGAAAGCATCGTCAAAGCCATAAGTCAAGTAAGTCAAGTAAGTCAAGAAAGTCAAAGCTTGACTTAAACAGGTTAGTGTATTCATTTGGCAGGATATTGTGCAGCGATTTGTACATAAATTCGCATAATTGGTAATCAGTAATCTGTTTAAGTTTGAGAATTTCTAAATCAATAAAAAGCTGGTTAGTATGGGCAGTATAAGGAGAGCCAGTTATGATACGAACAATTTTTTTCTGGAGTAATATTAACATTTGAAGTCTAGAGATGTACCGTAATTGGATGCCCAGATCATATTACAGTAACTCAAATACGGCTGAACCATGGAGTAGTATAATGTCAATAGAGTATTAGTGAAAGAAGGTAAGAAACTCTCTTAATAAAAAGTTTCCAATGTTTTTAGCTATTTTATGAGATATCAGTTTGTGACAGGGGGAGGGGGGTTAAAATGGTCAAAAAAATTGCGTGACATACTTTATGGACGGCCCCTTACGTTTGTACTACTTGACTTGTGTGTGTGTGTGTGTGCGCGTGCAATAAATAAATAAATAAATATATGCTAATCATTTCTTTATGCCTGTTTCAGTGGCAGCTTCTGATGATGAATGCAGGTCCATTGCCTCCTTGTCAAATACTGAAAGTTATGAAGATGCTGATTGTCAAGCTATTGAGATGGAAGAAGAAGCTGATGAAGCAGTTATTGAAAGCGGTGTCGCTAACTTTGCCGCTTCGACTGAGGAAACACCGTTAGAAACCTCATCACCTGAGGAACAGATTCGGCAGAAGAAGACAAAGTTGCTGAACCATCTGATTCCTGCCAATGACGGCGGACACTTATACAACGAAATCAATAGTAGGTCAGATAATTTCTGCAATGCAGATAATGATGTATCAGAGCGTGAAGTGATGGCGATCATTGGTGAATCACGCATCAAAAATACTATTCCCAGAGCAAAAATCGCACGAAGTCATGCTGAGGATAATAATTCGTCGAAAACTTTGCTTGGAAAGCGAGTTTCGGTTCGAAGTTCTGGCATTGTGTACGAGGACAAAATTGCATCTCCTGAGCGATCGTTATCCGTTAGTACCGTTACACAAACGCTGCCTTCATCTGATCATTCAGAGGCGGTAAAAGCGTCATATTCTCATTCAGTAGTTCGTGACCTTCGTGCATCGTCTGTTTTTCGTCAATGCGTAGACGCAGCGTCACGTGCAAATTTGCCGCTTGGTTCTACGCTACCTAGCAAGAGAGGTGTATATTTCATGAAAGGCAGCGAAAAACCTTTTGCCTGTGCGTATTGCGGTAAGTCATGTAGACAGAGGGATGCTGTATATAGTCATATCAGATATATGCATGACGAGAAACGCTTCTCCTGTGAGTTTTGTGGTAAGCGGTTTGCAGAGCCTTCACATTTGTCAAAGCACGCTCGCATACATGTGCAGGAAAAGCCGTTCACCTGCGATCAGTGTGGCAAGCAGTTTCGAACCAGCGCCTGTCTTCGCGATCATACAGCTACACATTCAAAAGAGAAACCTTTCCCGTGCAATCAGTGCGATAAGTCGTGCAAGACCAAGGCGAGTTTATCACTGCACATACGATATCACAAAGTACAGCAGCAAATGAAGGGTGTCATCTGCGACGTGTGCAAAAAAAGCTTTATGGCGCCCTCTACTTTGAAGCATCACATGTTGATCCATACTGGAGAGAAGCCGTTCAAATGTACGTTATGCGATAAACAATTTCGCATGAAAACTACTTTGCGGGTTCACATGGACTCGCATAGTGGAAAGAAGAGACTTGCGAAAGAGCCGTGCTCCATTTGTGGTAAAACCCTCTGGGCCAGTCGCATGCACGACCACATGAATATGCACGCTGGTGTAAAGCCATTTGAATGTAGTATCTGTAAAAAGAGGTTTCCGAAGAAGCCAAATCTCGAGGGACACATGAGAAGTCACACGGGTGAGAAACCATTCGCTTGTGCCGGATGCGACAAGCGATTTGCTCTCTACAGTAACATGGTGACTCATAAGGCAAAATGCGCAAAGATTTCATGGAACGTACTATAACGTTTTGTTAATTAAGATGCAAACTTTATTAATGGACATGCAATAACGTTTCTAAAAGAAGACTGCCGAAACGGTTTCTCGGTGTATATAGCCTATATAGGGTCCTTGAGTTGAGGTGATCATTTACTCGCTTTACGTTTATTCTTAAGAGAGCGGAGTTTTAAAAAAGAACGGATTATTATCGCCCACACACACACACACACACGTACGTACACACACACACACACGTGAATACACGCAGATGCACATAAAACATATACGCATATATGCACGTGCGCACACATGCACACGTATGCACATACAAGTTTACACCCACAACGTCACGTACACACACCCACATTCCACATATACACACATGCACAAAATCTGATGACGTGTTGTGTAAATTTCAAGATGTGTGAACTGGTCCCCTGGACCCGCCCCTATGTTACATTTGGCTTTTAGTGCCATTTTTTTTCTCAGCACGAAATGAGGGTGCCTCGGCCTCGTTACATACACGGGGCTGCGGTGGTCTAGGTGTGGCGTCGTCAAGATGAGAATTGCCGGGGGATGTGGGGTTTCAACCTCCCCCAGTCTTTCTTAGAGCCTCATGTTAAAGTCGGTTTTTCACACCCCGATTCCAAGTAGATAATGGTCCAACCCCCCAGTTATGTTTCCACAATTCTTACACTGGGCGTCGTTACCTTGAAGCTGGAAGGTTCGAGGTTCTAATCCACCTGAAGTCACCGCGAAGGGACCTTGGGCAATGGGCAAGTCCTTCACTCGCCATTGCTCAGCACTTTGGCATGAAACTCCGATGCAGTGTCCGCTCTGTAGTCGGGAGCGCCTCTGAGTAGAGAGCTTGAAGGGACGCTATAACAAGTGTACATGCAAACAAACAAACACTTAGCCTTGTGGCTTAAAGTACTTTTAAGCCTCTTTCGTATACATATGCAGCTTTGAAGAGCATCATTAATTTTGGGAAGACTTGACCTGATGTCTCTAATTCTTTTTAGTTCGTGATGACTTACTGCTGCAATGATATGCTGTTATTATTATTATTACTATGATTATTACTGTAAATAATTATTATTTTCTTAGTATTATTACTTACTTATTTTTAAAATTATCATTTAAATATTTAACTATTCTCATTATTATTATTACTATTGCTTTGTATGTTTATCCTATTTCTTTCAGTTATGTTCTAATTAATAGCATTAATATTTACTTGCACTGAAAAATAGTCATGGAGCGAGGGGTCAGGGTTATAAATTATAAGCTGTTAGCTTTTCCTGATTCCTATATTGCACTATGTTTATTGAGTTACATGTGTACTACTTGACTTGTGTGTGTGTGTGTGTGTGCAATAAATAAATGAATAAATATATGCTAATCATTTCTTTATGCCTGATGCATGTTTCAGTGGCAGCTTCTGATGATGAATGCAGGTCCATAGCCTCCTTGTCAAATACTGAAAGTTATGAAGATGCTGATTGTTGTCAAGCTATTGAGATGGAAGAAGAAGGAACTGATGCAGCAGTTATTGAAAGCGGTGTCGCTAACTTTGCCGCTTCAAGGGCTGAGGAGGAAACACCGTTCGAAACCTCATCACCTGAGGAACAGATTCAACAGAATCATCTTATTTCTGCCAATGATGACGGAAACTTAAACAACGGAATCAATAGTAGGTCAGATAGTTTCTGCAATGCAGATAATGATGTATCAGAGCGTGAAGTGGCGATGATCATTGGTAAATCACGGATCCAAAATACTATCCCCAGAGCAAAATTCGCACAAAGTCGTGCTGAGGATAATAATTCGTCGAAAACTTTGCTTGGAAAGCGAGTTTCACTTCGAAGTTCTGGCATTGTGTACGAGGACGAAATTTCATCTCCTCAGCGATCGCTATCCATTACACAAACGCTGCCTTCATCGGATCGTAATCGTAAACGTAAACTCCGGATTTCTAAAGCACCTCTAGAAAGCCAAGCGCGGGGCACCGGCCTATTCACGAGCGCTGGTCATTCAGAGGCGGTAAAAGCGGTTCCACCATCATATTCTCATTCAGTAGCTGTTCGTGCTACATTTCGTCGATACATAGACGCAGCGACACGTGCAAAATTGCCGCCTGGTGCTACGCAACTTACCGAGAGAGGTGTATATCTCATGAAAGGCAGCGAAAAACCTTTTGCCTGTGCGTATTGCGGTAAGTCATGTAGAACGCGAAATGCTGTACAAAAACATATCAGATATATGCATGATGAGAAACGCTACTCTTGTACGTCTTGTGGTAAATGTTATTCGGAACGTTCACATTTGGCAGAGCACGCTCGCATACATATGCAGGAAAAGCCATTCACCTGTGATCAGTGTGGCCAGCAGTTTCGAAGCAGCTCCGCTCTGCGCTATCATACAGCTACACATTCAGAAGAGAAACCTTTCCCATGCAATCAGTGCGATAAGTCGTACAAGACCAACAGGAGTTTAATAATGCACATACGATTTCACAAAGTACAGCAGCAAATGAAGGGCGTCTGCTGCGACGTGTGCAAAAAAAGATTTGCAGCGCCCTCTGCTTTGAAGAATCACATGGTGACCCATACTGGAGAGAAGCCGTTCGAATGTACGTTATGTGATAAACAATTTAGCTTGAAAACTACTTTGCGGGTTCACATGGACTCGCATAGTGGAAAGAAGAGACTTGCGAAAGAGCCGTGCTCCATTTGTGGTAAAACCCTCTGGGCCAGTCGTATGCATGACCACATGAACATGCACGCTGGTGTGAAGCCGTTCGAATGTAGTATCTGTAAAAAGAGGTTTCCGAAGAAGCCAAATCTCGAGGGACACATGAGAAGTCACACGGGTGAGAAACCCTTTGCTTGTGTCGGATGCGACAAGCGATTTGCTCTCTACAGTAACATGGTGACTCATAAGGCAAAATGCTCACAGCTTTCACAGAACATAGTATAACGTTTTGTTAATTAAGATGCAAACTTTATTAATGGACATGCAATAACGTTTCTAAAAGAAGACTGCCGAAACGGTTTCTCGGTGTATGTATAGGGTCCATGAGTTGAGGTGATCATTTACTCGATTTACGTTTATTCTTAAGAGATCGGAGTTTTAAAAGGAACGGATTATTATCGCACACACACACACACACACACACACACGTACGTACACACACACGTGAATACACGCAGATGCACACAAAACATATACGCATATATGCACGTGCGCACACATGCACACTTGCATATACACGTATACACCCACAGCGTCACGTACACACACACATCCCACACATACACACATGCACAAAATCTGATGATTTTTATTTTATCTGTTTTGTAGTAAACAGTAAACTTAGCATTTAGTTATATGCTACTTTGCCTCTTGCTGCATGAATTTAAAGCCTCTAATCTTTTTTAGTTTGTGATGATTTACCGCTGCAATATTTTTAAAATTATTATTTAAATATATAGCTATTCTTATTATTATTACTATTGCTTTGTGTGTTTATCCTATATCTTTGAGTTATTTTCTAATTTACTTGCACTGAAAATAGTCATGGAGTGAGGGTCAGGGTTGTATAAGCTGTTAGCTTTTCCTGATTCGTATTCCACTATGTTTATTGAGTTACGTCTGTACTACCTGACTTGTGTGTGTGTGTGTGTGTGTGTGTGTGTGTGTGTGCAATAAATAAATAAATAAATATATTCTAATCATTTCTTTATGCCTGATGCCTGTTTCAGTGGCAGCTTCGGATGATGAATGCAGGTCCATTGCCTCCTTGTCAAATACTGAAAGTTATGAAGATGCTGATTGTTGTCAAGCTATTGAGATGGAGGAAGAAGGAACTGATGCAGCAGTTATTGAAAGCGGTGTCGCTAACTTTGTCGCTTCAAGGGCTGAGGAGGAAACACCGTTCGAAACCTCATCACCTGAGGAACAGATTGAGCAGAAGACAGGGTTGCTGAATCATCTGATTCCTGCCAATGACGGCGGACAATTAAACAACGGATTGATCAGTAGTAGGTCAGATAACTTGCGCAATGCAGATAATGATGTATCAGAGCGTGAAGTGGCGATGTTCATTGGTGATTCACGGATCCAAAATACTATCCCCAGAGCGAAATTCGCACAAAGTCGTGCTGAGGATAATAATTCGTCAAAAACGTTGATTGGAAAGCGAAAAGTTTCACTTCGAAGTTCTGGCATTGTGTACGAGGACGAAATTTCATCTCCTGAGCGATCACTAGACCTATCCGTTACACAAACGCTGCCTTCATCAGATCGTAAGCGTAATCGTAAACTCCGGATTTCTAAAGCGCCTCTAGAAAGCCAAGCGCGGGGCACCGGCTTATTCACGAGCGCTGGTCATTCAGAGGCGGTAAAAGCGGTTCCACCGTCATATTCTCATTCAGTAGTTTGTGATGCATCGTCTGCATTTCGTCGATACATAGACGCAGCGACACGTGCAAAATTGCCGCCTGGTGCTACGCGACTTACCAAGAGAGGTGTATATTTCATGAAAGGCAGCGAAAAACCTTTTGCCTGTGTGTATTGTGGTAAGTCATGTAGAACGAGGGATGCTGTATATAATCATATCAGTTATATGCATGATGAGAAACGCTACTCTTGTGCGTCTTGTGGTAAATGTTATTCGGAACCTTCACGTTTGGCAGATCACGTTCGCATGCACATGCAGGAAAAGCCATTCACCTGCGATCAGTGCGGCAAGCAGTTCCGACGCAGCTCCTATCTTCGCGATCATACGGCTACACATTCAAAAGAGAAACTTTTCCCGTGCAATCAGTGCGATAAGTCGTGCAAGACCAAGAGGAGTTTATCACAGCACATACGATCTCACAAGGTACAGCAGCAAATGAAGGGCATCATCTGTGACGTGTGCAAAAAAAGGTTTATATCGCCCTCTGTTTTGAAGAAGCACATGGTGACCCATACTGGAGAGAAGCCGTTCAAATGTACGTTATGTGATAAACAATTTAGCTTGAAAACTTCTTTGCGGAGTCACATGGACTCGCATAGTGGAAAGAAGAGACTTGCGAAAGAGCCGTGCTCCATTTGTGGTAAAACCCTCTGGGCCAATCGTATGCATGACCACATGAACATGCACGCTGGTGTGAAGCCATTTGAATGTAGTATCTGTAAAAAGAGGTTTCCGAAGAAACCAAACCTCGAGGGACATATGAGAAGTCACACGGGTGAGAAACCCTTTGCTTGTGTCGGATGCGACAAGCGATTTGCTCTCTACAGTAACATGGTGACTCATAAGGCAAAATGCGCAAAGATTTCAGTGAACGTAGTATAATAACGTTTTGTTAAGATGCAAACTTTATTGATCATATGTAATAACGTTTCTAAAAGAAGACTGCCGAAACGGTTTCTCGGTGTGTATATATAGGGTCCTTGAGTTGAGGTGATCATTTACTCGATTTACGTTTATTCTTAAGAGAGTGGAGTTTTAAAAAAGAACGGATTATTATCGCACACACACGCACACACACACGTACGTTCACACACACGTGAATACACGCAGATGCACACAAAACATATACGCATAGGCTATATGCACGTGCGCACACATGCACACGTATGCACATACTCGTATACACCCACAGCGTCACGTACACACACACACACACACACATCCCACACATGCACAAAATCTGATGATTTTTATTTTACCTATTTTGTAGTAAACTTAGCATTTAGTTATATGCTACTTTGCCTCTTGCTGCATGAATTTAAAGCCTCTAATCTTTTTTAGTTCGTGATGATTTACCGCCGCAATATTTTTAAAATTATTATTATTTAAATATATAACTATTCTTATTATTATTACTATTGCTTTGTGTGTTTATCTATTTCTTTGAGTTATTTTCTAATTTACTTGCACTGAAAATAGTCATGGAGTGAGGGTCAGGGTTGTATAAGCGGTTAGCTTTTCCTGCTTCCTATTCCACTATGTTTATTGAGTTACGTCTGTACTACCTGACTTGTGTGTGTGCGTGCGTGCGTGCGTGTGTGTGTGTGTGTGTGTGTGTGTGTGCAATAAATAAATAAATAAATATATGCAACTTTTTTGGCGGATGAAATTGTATGACTTTCCCGAAAAATTTGGCTGATGACTAAGAAAGAAAAAAAAGGTCATCAACTTTTTTGGCGGATGAAAAGTACTTTTTTCCTCAACGACCGATCACTTTTTTTTAACTTTCAAAAAAATTTCCTTTTCCCCGCCCACGATCTAAGATTTTGCCCCCCTCCCCTTGAAACAGTTCTGGATCCGCCACTGTGCCTATCTGCCATCTTGCATCTGAAAGAGTGCAAAGGTAGCCCTACCACTGGCTACCAGTGGGACTTCTAATCCCTTCTGGGTTTCCGTTTGTAACCTACTGTTTTGTATAATTATATTATGTACTTCGCAAAAAATGTTATTGTTATTTTTGGTGCAATAAAATTGATGGTTAGGCCTATGGCTATTATTTACAAACACACGTGAATACACGCAGATCCACACCAAACATATATGCACGTGCGCACACATGCACACGTATGCACATACATGGGCGCCGACTCTGCGAGGCCCGTGAGTGCTCAGCACCACCAGAAATTGGCCATGCGAGGCCCTCCTATGCATGGGCACCACCTGAAATCAGACGGCAAGATGTGCTTTTAAGATATTTTTCTCTGTTGGGATTGCTTATCTATAAAAATCATTCCATCTTTAGTAGGCCTCTATACTTTTTAAAATCTCAGTTAGTTTACCTTACAATTTCTCCAGTTTTATCCAGTGGCGGCGCCAGACACATTTTGTAGCCAGGGCATAGCCAGGGCAGTCACACAAGTAACCAGGGCAGAGGTCGAGTCGCGTGCTCGGTAGTACGGGCTTACATAAGCTTAAAATTTGGCGCTTCCGTCAGGGCCGGATTAAGGCATGTTCAACATGTTTGGCCGAACAGGGGCCCGTACACTGTAAAGGGCCCCCACACATGCGCGATGTTTTAGAGGAAACAATTGGTAGGCTATAGGGTAGAGTTCCCATATTTGGGCACCTTAAGGATAAAAGACTCATATTGCAGTAATTTTGATATGCCTACGTGTAGTTTCGGGTTATTTGGTTGAATTAAACATTAGGGAGTAAAAATATATTGAATACGTGCACCTGAGGGCATGACAATATTAGTTGTGGGGAGAAAAGGACATGCCCCCAAAGTGCCCAAATTAGGACACGGTGCCTCAATTTGGGCACCAGGTGCCCAAATTAGGTACACATTGGTCCAGCTATGAAGGTGGTGACCTGCGTACTCTATTTTCTAATTAACACAAAACAAAATATGAAATAAACAAGAAATGAAATAGGGCCTACTGCTTGGGTAGAATATTTGTAATTGTGTTACATTCACAACTGCAGTTGAACAAGGTACCGTAATACTGAAACCAAAGTGATGAAGTAGCTATAGGTCTTGTTGATCAAACATTATTATTACTAGAATATAATGTTATTTCCACTTGGCCTAAACTAAACTGCATCTGCTAATTCACTACTTCAAAGTCAGCAGGGTTTGCTTTTCTTAAGCTTTAGCTAAATGTATGCGTGTAGGGACGATCACACATCCACTTTTCACATATCAAGCGCTGCGACCATCATTCTGTCATCTGATTCATTGTATGGAACTTCACCGTATGGTATAATAGACATGGAGCTGTGTCGTATTTTTCGAGAAACGGACATTTCCCCTCCCTGGACAAAATCCCTGGACAAATTCCCCCCATTTAGTCTAGGACATTATAACCCCTCTCCCATGACAAAACTCCCCTTCCTGTGCAAATAGCCTATTTATGTAGTTAATTGATAAAACTCCCTTTATAAATCAAGCTTCTATTTAAATAGTAACATTTCTTTTCATCAATCCAACTTCTACTTAGATAACAATTAATTTTTTATCAATCCAGCTTCCATTTAGTCACTGTGCAAATAGCCTATTTATGTAGGCCTAGGTATATTGATCAAATTTAGGCTAATTGTCCAGTTTGCGGTGCTGTGTCAACAAGTTAGTGTCATACGGGTAGGCCTAAACCTGTAACTGTCATTCAGGCGTGAACTTATAATTTGTTAGTGTCGCTCCGTCCAGTTGGTTTATTTACGATACCGTAGCATGAAACCTTGTCATCAATCCAGCTTCCATTAAAGCAAGAATATTGTCATCAATCCATCTTCTATATAAAAGAGAAGTATTTTCACCAGTCCACCTTCATTTAAGCAAGAATATTTTCATCAATTCAGCTCTAATTTAAGTAGCAATATTTTCATCAATCCAACTTCCATTTAGGCATGTTCATTTTCATAAAATTCAGCTTACATTTCAGCAAAAATTGCTTTGTATCAATCCGACTTCTTGCCTATTTAGTGAGAATTCTTTTCATCAATCCAACTTGCGTACTTAGAATTGCCGTTCGGAGAAATACCACTTAAGGCCTATACCAATATATGTTCTACCAATTTTCTGTCCTATACCCTAGGGGTTTGCCAGGGGGTTTGTCTGGGGAGAGTTTGTCCGGGGGGTATTCTCCAGGGGAAAATGTCCTAGCGACGCTCGCATTTTTCACCGTGCACCATCTTGATTTTTGGTGGTCACTTTTTGGCTTTGAGTGTCTGACGTATTCGTTTCCCCCCGCTTATCTAACGATTTTGTTTTAAAAGGGTGCAGTCAGTCATTTTTCTTTCTTTCTTCCTATTTTAAGATACCATGAGACCATGAAAATGTTAAAATAGAGTAAGCAGTTACACATAGATATCACCACTTTAATAGTTGGATCAAGGTGCACCTAATTTGGGCACCTGGTGCTCAAATTGAGGCACCATGTCCTAATTTGGGCACTTTAGGGGGTCTGTCCTTTTCTCAGCACAACTAATATTGTTAAACACTCAAGTGCATGCATTCGATATATTTTCATTTCCTAATGCGTAATTCAACCAAATAACATCAAAATAGAGATATGCATATCAAAATTACTGCAATACGATTCTTTTGTACTTAAGGTGCCCAAATAAGGAAACTCTACTCTAGATGATTCTCCATGTTCCAATCACAAAATAAATTGAGCATTGCAAAAATCTTCAGATAGGCCCTAAATGTAAGAAGTTTCAAAATTATACACTCGTAGAATATAGGGACTAGTCTAACCGAGGCCTATTATGGCAAAATTGTATGGAACTATTAAGAAAAATCTGCGTGTAAATATAGTATTAAACGTGACTTCATTTGCGCAAATAAGGTTACCTAAAATGGGCACTGCCCAAATTAAGAATACAGTATGGTGCCCACATTAGGGTCTATTCCAAGCCTTCCTAGGAAAATTAATGACAAAGTTAACTCATTTTCTCTCGCATTTTCGTTCACCTGGGGTGAAAGAGCGATACTTCGCGAATCTCTTGCAAAAAACCGATTGAAAATACACCAAAAAGCAACTCGCCCACAGCTTCTGAACCACATAGCGAACATTTGAACACTCGCATGCTAAAAACAACATTTACTTCTTACGTCAAGGTACAATTTTCTACCTACTTACTTTTTTGTTTTATAACATCTATACATAGAGTTGATAATATTTCATATAGAACGCACAACTCTATGTCATCTATATTTTTAGATACAAGGGGGTGCCCGTATTAGGAGCATGCCCAAATTAGGGTCATGTACCCTATTCTGCCGTAATTTTGAACAGCCGACTGAAAAATGTCATCAAATTTTTGGTCCGAAGATCCTCCAATAAATTTTCAGAACAGGGCCCCACATTTATTATTCCGGCTCTGGATACCGTGCTCGCCATAAAGTGATTCCACAGCTGAGTTTTCCACTAGATCTGGATTTTTTGGCCTTCGTCTGGGTTTCTGTTTGGGGTGGGGGCAAATTCCGGGTGTATTTTAGTTACTAGACCATTGTACACTGTGTCCAGATAAAAGTAGATCTTCGAACACACAAAAAGTGTCATAACTCGGTAAAAACGGATGGGATTTGTCTGAAATTTTAAACACATCACCATTGACCATATTTACACGAGATCCTAAAGACGATTAGAAATATTCGAACTTTCCAACATGGAAAAGCTGAAAGGAAGTGAAATTCAGCTATACAATATTGTGCTCAAATTGTCCTGCTTGTTCACGACCGTATAGCCATAGACGCTACTGTTCGATAGTCCGGTGGATGATCACGTGGTCAAACAGCTGCTACTCTTCAAATAGACGCGTCCTACGGTTATCGATGTCTTGAATAGGCCTACGCGTGAACGAAAAACGCGCTCCTCTTTTACATGTACTCCGAAGCAAGGTCTGGACTGCTGGACGTCCACAGCTACGGGATATGAAGCCGAATGTCTCCCTGTACAGCTATTCATCTACTGTGTCTACGGTCGTGTGTCCGAGAACAAGGAGGACATTTTGAGCACCATACATAGCTGAATTCTACTTCCTTTCAGGTTTTCCATGTTGGAAAGTTCAATTGTTCGGTGATGCATTTTAAACGCTCATAAATTTGTCAAACTTTCAGAGATATTATTTTATAATTGGCGTTAGATCTCGATGTAAATATGGTCACTGATGCTGTGTTTAAAATTTCAGGCAAATTCTAAACGTTTTGACCGAATTATGACGCTTTTTTCTATGTTCCACTTTTATCTGGACACAGTGTATTTACAACGCATGAACATTCTGCATGTGCACTGAGCATTGCAATATCCATTGTATTTATAGTGAAATTCAATGTAAAATGGTTCTGCTACATACTTTTTGTTCCACTAATTTTAATTTGAAACTTCACTATCAAGATCTTACGTTGTCAATTCACGAATAATTTATAATCTGCGTGGTGACGCAGAGGAATAGCTCTTCGCAGAAATGAGCCATTTCAACATTTAAATATAGGAAACGCCCTGCCAGAACTTTTTCCATGCCAGAATATTTCCATGCCAAGACTTTTACCCTGCGAGAACTTTTGGCATGCCAGAATTTTAGCCCTGTCGAAATTTTTGCCTTCCAGAACTTTTGTCTGCCAGAATTTTGCCTAGGCCTATATTAGAATGTTTGCCCTGCCTGAATTTTTCCCTGTCAGAGCTTTTGCCCTGCCAGAATGAATTTTTTCATTCCAGTGTGAACAGTAAGAAACAATATGCCTGAACAAATTCTGGCAGGGCAGAATTTCTGGCAGGGCAACGACCAGGGCAACAGGCAGGGCAAAGGCTTTTTTGGCAGGGCATTTGCCCTGCCATGCCCTGGTGTAGCGCCGCCACTGGTTTTATCCCATTTGGTAGTCTGAACTCCATTGGTCCTAAGCCGATCAGCGAATGCGAGGAAACCCCGATATCCTGCTTATTCGATCCGCTTCCGTCATTTTTGTTATTACGGAAGAAGGCGACGATTTGAATGACATTGTTTCTTTAGGCCTATAGTGTATACATGCTCAATAGTGTTCTTCAGTGCTCGAGAGTCACCTCCCAGCATCATAAAAGTGGGATATTGTTTTGTCTTTAAAAACTACTTGAAATACTATTTGAAAAACTATTCCACAGTGTTAATATTGGCTCACTAAACAGTGGCCAATTGTCTGATTTCTTGTGCAAAATTTGAGTATGCTGACCTAATTGAGAGAGAGTGCTCCAAGACGCCCATGAAAACGAAGATTGTGCTTTTCTTCTGTGTGGATTCCAAGAGAAATAGGTTATACATCAAACACAAAGAATAATATAAAAAAATTAAATTGGGAAGAACATTATTTTTTTGAAGTTTTAAATCATGTCTTTATGCAATGAGATAACAGGAACTTTTGACAAGGATGTCATGACGTCAAAATGATAGCCTAAGGTTCTACCATCGCAGTGTGACAATAAAAAAATCGAAAATGGGGAGGAACACATCCCGTTCCCAAAACCCTCTCCTGCTCGGCGCTGTGCTTCTCGACGATCATACTTTGGCCGCGAGTTCGTCCCTTAAAAACCAGGACCAAGTATCCGCTTATGTGAACAGTGGTGATTTCAATAAGTCTCCTATAAAAATGGGTCAAAAAATTTCACGCGCTAACGCGCGCATATTTTCACATTCTTTTGGGCACCCCCACTCTTCGGATCAACTCGGCGCCTATGTGCACATACACACGTATACACCCACAACGTCACGTACACACACCCACATCCTACACATACACACATGCATATACAATTATACATAGGCTACATAGATAATACAGACATGCATACTACAAGTACGCACGCACACATATGCGTATGCACACAATCATACATGTGCATACGAACACACGTAAACATGCACACACACATGCGCTCGCACACACAAATAAGAATGGGCACACAGTCTTAATCATACACGCACGGACATGAATCCACACACACGCACACACATAAACACGCGCAGTTATTATAACGCACATCACGGTAATTCGCACACATGGTAGAGTTCAAATCAGCCTCTGGGTGGATGGGAGAGTCTGCACCACTGAGGTTGTTGCCCACGGATCCTACTTCCTTGTGATTGGAACTGTAATTGGCCTGCGGTGTTTTGTTGCGACAGGTGTGGAACAGTGTGGAGAATAATTCTTGAGAAAAAAGCCTTCCACAACCAATGCAATCAAAATACTCTTGCCCTCTCCTCCCCAAACATCCCCCAACATCCCCCCACCCCTACATCCCCATCCCCAACGTCCCCCACCTATACATCCACACCCCGCTAGCTGCGTCACTGGAATAGCCGCAGAGGGAGGGAGGGAGGGAACAGCGTAATTGTATGCGTACAATTTCTATAGCGCCACTCGAAAGCCAGGCGCTGAGGGCACCAGCTTATTCACGAGCGCTGTGTTCAGTGAACGAGGAGCAGGTTGCTACAGTTGGATAGAGGTGCCATTGATTAAGGGGTGGAGGGACAGACGGAAGGGTCGGAAGGAGGCGAGGAGGCATCGATGGAGAAAATGACGGAGTAAGAGAGGGCCGTAGACAGAAAGGGGAAGAGCACCACAGATGGGAGAAAGACAAAGAGAGGGAGAAAGAATGACGAAGTTTATGGAGCGATGGAGATAGGGGAGGAGCCTAAAGGAAGGGAGATGAGGGCACAAGAGGAACGGATAGAGGAGAAATGAGGAAGATAATGACGGAGGAAAAGAGGGTTGTAGAGAGGGACAGAGACAGAGACAGACAGAGACACAGACAGACAGACAGACAGACAGAGAGAGTCTACGAACAAACAGCAAGATACAAACATTCAGAGTAGTAGAATGCATATGATTAATCCATACATATAACTCCATGCGTGTGGTCTGAATGCATTTAGTTCTTCCAGATTTCTCGCGACGATGATGCCGTTGTTGCTGCTGTTGCGGTTCCTCCGGTGGGATCCGAGACTATGTGGACGGAATGGGTTCGAGCAGTCCCCCATATAATGGAAGCCCGCGCAGATGGGCAAGACGGAGCACTTGCCCAAACCATATGGAAAATTAACACCAGTAGTGTAGTCCTAAAAAATGAAGTGGGGGAACGCTCTTTATAATAATATTATTATTAGTAGTATTATTATTAATATTCCATTTTCCCTGGAAATAGTGGGGGAACGGCGTTCCACCGCGTCCCCCCCCACTACACCACTGATTAACACCCATTTTTAACTACTACTCTTTTGGGTTGTGACAATTTTCTACGCACTAAAGCACTATGATGCACACGGTGAGGCAGAAAATTTTTATTTAGAAGTCTCCATGCATGTTCTTAGTTTCCTGCTTGGTATAGGCCTAGGCTATGTCAAGCTCTTGCAAGACAAAGTTTAACCGTCATCATTATTGTGATAAGCCTATATATGCTCCTCCTGCAAAAGACCTCTGCGAGGCTCAAGTGGTATTTAACCTTCCAGGGTGGAGCAATCATTGGGGAAAGTGATTATCATATGCGTGTAACAGGCTGCGCTCTGACATCCTGAAGTGTTGATTAAACGAAAACTGAATTGGATTGAATTGATATAATATTATTGTAACATTTCACATGCAAAGAAAAGCTTCAAAATAGTGTATTAAATACCACTTGGTTCTTGCATCGTATGTTAATAAATGCATTATTTCATTTTCACATTATTTAATTTCTGGGGGTGTTCAAAATCAAACACCCAAAACACCCCTAAATAGTAAATACGACCCTGCCACCATTGGTCGTAGTCCAACCCGGAGGCGCATAATCCGCATTCACTCATTTCACTGCCCTATGGACGAGAAACAAGCAAAACCAATGGCCTCAGTTGCCTCTGTTTGCGAAGCAGAGCTTGCGAGAGGAGACGATGGCATTTACACAAATCGCAGGAGATGCCGATGATCTGATCGGCTTTATTATTATTCATCTGTGCAGCAGAGACCAGAGACGTAGCAAAGGCCTAGCAGCCGAGGATATTCTCTCAATGCAGGGGCGGTACAGCCGCAAATGTGCTTTACGCATTGCGATTACACGGTTATAATAATTATTGCTAGCAGGGGTACCCGGCGTTGCTCGGGAAATTTAGATTTTTCGTCCCCAAACCCAGGTCCACCAACCCCTGCGGTTACACGGTTATAATATTATTATTATTATACGTAGATTCAGTGTGTTAAATTAGATAAGCTTATAGAAGAAAAGTTGTGACGCACTGCGCAGTTAGACAAACTCTGAAGCCACAGAAGGGCCTCGCTTTTCTGGAAGAATGGAACGACATGAGGGCAAATCAGACGGGGTAGCAGTGCTGCAAGGGGGAAGTCGTGTTTGTGGGCGAGGTGAAGGAGGAACAGAGGATGGAGGAAAGGTAGTGGAAGAAGAAGGCAGAGCTTTCAGAGAAAAACGGTTTATAGGAAGAGAAGAAGGAGGATATGACGAGAGAAACTTTTGGAGGCGAATGATCCTTCTACTTACAATGCTGATTCTTATCTTCTGCGACCATGTGGGTGAGTTAACCATCGAAATCAATAATTGTATCTTTTCATTATTTTACTACTTCTACATGTACTATGCTCTTGTTTTTTGTTGTTGTTGTTGCTACTGCTGCTGCAACAGTACTTCTGCTCTTACTATACTGCTGCTGCTGTAACTACTACTACTGCCACTGCTACTGCTGCTGCTGCTGCTGCTGCTAATAGCCTAATACTACTACTACTGCTGCTGCTGCTGCTGCTACTACTACTACTGTTACTGCCGTTGATACTGCTGCTGCTGCTGCTGCTGCTGCTGCTGCTGCTACTACTAATACTGCTTCTGCTACTACTCCAACTAAAGAAAGGTACCAGCGCCATCACTTCATCATCATCATCATCATCATCATCATCATCATCATCATTATCATCACCATCATCATCGTCATCGTCATCATCGTTATCATCATTTCCGCTTGTATTCAGCCATAGTAACTAAAACACCAGTAGTTCGCGCTGAGCAATAGTGAGTGAATGGGTTGCTTTTGTCCATACAACAAAGTGAGCATTGCAACGATTCGGCTACCGTGCACCACCTTGTTGCCTGGTTGACCCTTGCAATTTCATGGGACGTGAGTAAACGTTCTGAGCAGCCAACCAACGCCGAAGAGAGTGACAAATGTCCATTGGGTCAATGGGGTCAATGATGGGATGCTGGACGCCTCTCTGTCTCTATCTGTTTGTCTGTCTCTTTGTATTTCTGTGTGTGTGTGTGTCTCTCTCTCTCTCTAACTGTTTATTTTTGTGTACGCGTTGTGTGTGTGTGTGTGTGCCTGTCTGTCTGTCTCCCTTTTTGTCTGCCTGTCTGTCTCTCTGTGTGTCTCTATCTGCGTGCCGCTCTATCTTTCGCTGTCTTTCTTTATCTGTCTCTGTCTCGCTGTTTCTTTCTGTCTTGCTCTTCGTGCCTGTGTATACCTGTGCCTATGTCTATCTTCTTTTCTGTCTATCTGCCTCTTTCTGTTTGTCTGTTTATCTTTCCGCATGGCTATCTTTCTCCCTGTATTTCTCTGTGCTTTTCTGTGTCTGACTTTCTCAGTAATATTCTTTCTGTATCTCTGTAAGTACATTTGTATACATGTATCTGCATGACTATGTAGTCTCTGTATGTCTCTATCTCTCTTTTTGTTTTCTCTCTATCTCCCTGTCTCTGTGTGTTGCTCTGTCTGTCTGTCTCTTTCTCTCTCTGTCTCTTTGTCGCTGTCTCTGCCTCTCTGTCTGACTCTCTCGTTCTCTCTTTCTTTCTCACCCTCTCAGCAACTATATCTCTATCACTCTCTGTCTGTCTTAGTCTCCTTGTTTCTATTTCTCGGTTTTTTTATCCTTATCTTTGTCGCTGTCTCTGTTTCTGTCTCCTCGTCTCTATGTCTGTGTCGATGGCTCGTGCCCTAAGTACAAGCGATCAACAATTAATAACTTCGGTTGGCTGTCGACGCCATCCGCTTCGTTGCCTTCCTTCCGCTGAACGCCATCCATAAATTATGCGCACGTGACCGGAAGTCAGCAGAACAACGCATTTTACAGATTTTTATCCAACTGAAACTGAATAATAAATAATATTATACCGCAACACAATTAATATGGCTACTCGTTATTTTTTATATTATTACTACTGCTGCAGCTGATAGGCCTACTACTGATACTGCTGTTGCTACTGCTACTACTGTTACTACTGCTACTGCTACTGCTCTTACTATTACTATTATTATTATTATTATTATTAGTAGTAGTAGTAGTAGTAGTAGTAGTAGTAGTAGTAGTAGGCTAGTAGTAGTAGTAGTATTAATATTAATATTAGTGTTGTTGTTATTATTATTATTATTATTATAAAAAAATTATTATTATTATTATTATACATTGTTGTTTAAAAACTAGTCCGGAATTGTCAGGCCTCGTCTTCAGGGTTTATTATGATTATTATTTTTTTTACCCGAGGTACCTAGGATCCCTCGGGATCTCAAATTTTTATTATTTCATTTATTATTCCTTCCTTTTTATTATTTCATTTATTATTCAGTTTCAGATTTCATTTATTATTATTATTATTATTATTATTATTATTATTATTATTATATATATTTTTTTATTATTATTATTATTATTATTTTTTTTTTTTTTTTTATTTTTTTTAGCGCCCGAGGTATACATGATCCCTCAGGCTTTAAAAACAATACTAAAAGCTTTGTTGTTCTGGAGTCAACGGTCATCCTCATCGGTCAACTGTGCAAACGTGCTTCGAAATGCGACAGCATTAAACTTTTGCGTGCAAATTGAAAGTCGCTGAAACAAGCGTGCTGTCTCTTGCGGGTCCCCAGAAACAATGGTCAAACGTCGACCTAGTTCTGCCAAGAATTCCCGGCCCTGAGCGTTGATGGGACCAAGGGTTTCCAGTGCCACTGGAATAAAAACATGGGTAGTGGGGGTTTCAGCATACTTGGTGATCTTCCTAGTGGCTGCCATCTCTGCTGCTGCTCCAGGCGTTAGTATTATTATTATTATTATTATTATTATTATTATTATTATTATTATTATTATTATTATTATCGTCATGCTAATGTTATTAGAAAGGTTACTCCTGTTACAAATCGGGCGTCGGGTTAACGAAAGAGCCCGTGAATGCTACAGCGTTAAGCGCTGAATAGTAATTGAAAGACGTTGGAACAGAAACGACGTCTCGGATACCTTAGATCGTCCGACGCCTGTGTCAAGTGACGACCTAAATCAGTAAATTATTATTATTATTATTATTATTTTTATTATTATTATTATTTTTATTATTATTATTATTATTATTATTATTATTATTAATTCTCCATAGATTTGGGGACAATTATTATTTTTGAAATAAGCGTCTGGTGGATCAGGCCTTGTCTTCAGGGCCCGTATGCACATGAGCAGGCATAGGCTACTCTAAGTGTAGTCTGAGACTGAACGGTCAAGCGGTATTATTAGTATTGCCATTATTATTATTGTTATTAACTTATTTCTAATATCGTTGTTGCAACTTGTTGTTGTAGCAAGTACTTGCAACTTGTTGTTGTGACTTTTTGTTGTTAGCATCTGAAGCGATTTCGGATGAGAAGCGATTGATCAAGCACTTGTTGGATGATTACGAAACGGTTGGAATTGTTGGTAGGCCAGTCTTCAACCAATCACAGACGATCAGCGTGGAGTATGGTTTGGCGCTCATTCAGATTCTAGACTTGGACGAAAAGAACCAAGTACTTACCACGAACGTTTGGAGTCGCTATGTAAGTATGGAAGCGGATTTCAAATGCATTACATAATTCAATCAATCACGCAATCAATCAGTCAATCGATCAATTAGTCAATCATGTAAGGAAGGAAGGAAGGAAGGAAGGAAGGAAGGAAGGAAGGAAGGAAGGAAGGAAGGAAGGAAGGAAGGAAGGAAGGAAGGAAGGAAGGAAGGAAGGAAGGAAGGAAGGAAGGAAGGAAGGAAGGAAGGAAGGAAGGAAGGAAGGAAGGAAGGAAGGAAGGAAGGAAGGAAGGAAGGAAGGAAGGAA
Source organism: Lumbricus rubellus (assembly GCA_945859605.1). Taxonomy (NCBI): domain Eukaryota; kingdom Metazoa; phylum Annelida; class Clitellata; order Crassiclitellata; family Lumbricidae; genus Lumbricus; species Lumbricus rubellus. The sequence continues at coordinate 16,371,785 of OX243821.1, read as the reverse complement.
GGAAGGAAGGAAGGAAGGAAGGAAGGAAGGAAGGAAGGAAGGAAGGAAGGAAGGAAGGAAGGAAGGAAGGAAGGAAGGAAGGAAGGAAGGAAGGAAGGAAGGAAGGAAGGAAGGAAGGAAGGAAGGAAGGAAGGAAGGAAGGAAGGAAGGAAGGAAGGAAGGAAGGAAGGAAGGAAGGAAGGAAGGAAGGAAGGAAGGAAGGAAGGAAGGAAGGAAGGAAGGAAGGAAGGAAGGAAGGAAGGAAGGGAGGGAGGAAGGAAGGAAGGAAGGAAGGAAGGACGGACGGACGGAAGGAAGGACGAACGGACGGACGGACGGACGGACGGACGGACGGACGGACGGACGGACGGACGGAATGGATTTCTTCCCCACAACTGGAGAGCTTAAGGGTTGCAATAAATCGGATGCTAGGAAAACATCCGTCGACAGCTCTCGAATGGTGGAAAGAGAAGATGGAAATATTGTTCTTCTCAAGCCTTGCTTTTAGACATCCAGAAAACATAAAGACAAGATCATAGAAGATAGTCGAGAGGCAATAATGATCATGTTAAAGCAGAAACGCCAAGGACCACTGGACCATGAAGCTAAAAATTCCTACAATGACGTCGTGAGTGCCGGAGGAGATATGTAGGAGGCAAATACAAGGGTGTGCTGTCCTAACAGCCAACAATATGAAGCAGTAGAACGAGAATAGTTTGATCTTTCAGAGCGCAATATTTGACGATAGGAAATTAGAATCGGGGATTTTTTGAATAGTTTCAACGATGGATTCAAATTATAGAACTTGTCAGTAATATCTGTTAGATGCGTCACTGATTGATGCTTTTGTGCGTCATCTATTGATGTGGTTATACGTCATCAGTTGATGCGTTTATATGTCATCAGTTTATGCTTTATTCGTCATTAGTTGATGCGTTTATATCATTTATGTCGTCAATTGATGTCTTTATACGTCATCAGTTGCTACCTTCATACGTCATCAGTTGTTGCCCTCATACGTCATCAGTTGTTGCCCTCATGCGTCATCAGCTTATGTCTTTACACGTCATCAGTTGATGTCTTCATACGTCATCAGTTGAAGCTTTGAGGGAGGTGTGGGTACCTTAGAGATGTATTATATAATAAATATAACACTGGAGAGAGTATCACGTCTATAATTGAAATCGCTGTCCAATTGTGCCGACCAATCAAATCACACGCCTAATTGTGCCGACCAATCACAGGCGATTTCTCATACCGTTTGAATCAGACCAACGTAAATTTACGACGTAAATTTTCGAATTCAATATCTGATTGCAGGGCAGATACGTCATACTCTCTCTAGCGTAGGCCTATATATTTTATATATATATATATATCGTACATCTCAATGGTGGGTACAGTCACATAAAGTAATTCACGATTGTTTTCCTGGATAGGTCTGGATGGACATCTTGTTGGCTTGGGATCCGGAAGATTTTGGCGGTGTCGACAAGGTCCGAGTGCCGATCGGAAGGATCTGGTCCCCGGACATCGTACTCTACAATTAGTAGGTGACATTTAAATCTTCATTTAGTTTCAAACTAACGCAACGCATAACGATTAACATTTATTCAGATCATGACGGATGATCACAAGTTATTGGGCTACATGAGTCAAATTTAACTGTTGGCAGCCGTGCAAGGCGTCCATAACGCCTTACTATTCGGGGTGGTGGCCTAGCAGTAGCAGTGACATTAGCTATAGCAGTAGTATTAGCAGTGGCGGATTTAGGTTTTATTGCACGGGGGGTCGAGGAACATTTCAAGAGGGCGCCTGTACTTAGGGGAAGTAGGGGCGAGACGGGCCCCGTAACGGATTGCGGGTTTTAAGACACCATAAACGTGCTTCACGAGCACAAATTTTTTGTTACTCGTAGCTTATGCAGTACCTTAGCTAAGGGCAACACAAAATTAATTGCATCTCTTTTTGATAACAAGATTTTAAAAATGTAAAAATTTAGTAGTAATGGTCCATCTTGCCCCCACTACGGGGCAAGATGGAACAGTCCAATAAATCATGCCCCACGCATTAGTCTTTCATCATAGCATGTTCTGATCACATGCAGAATACTATTTTATGCACAAATGTGATCGTCTATAATAATGTAAAACAGTGAGAATAACACAGAAGTTATTGGACTATAGATTTTTTCAACTTTTGGCGATTTTAATGGTCCATCTTGCCCCCTTGGTGGAACAAGATAGACCACTACAAGCATGTCTTTCGCGTTAGGCCTAATTGTAATTGTTACTGTATCAAACAATTAATGTTATAGTAATAATAACATAATAATTAATTAACATGTGAAATCGGATGAAAAAGGCGAACCACAAGAAAAATTCACACAAACGGGACAAGGGATGGATCACAATAATATTATTAAGGTCCGTCTTGCCCCGACGGTGACTGAACCAACACGCCTCCATGCATAAGGTACAAACTGTTCACCAATTAAAAATTAAATCTACTTGGTATCCTGCCATTAATTATGGGATGAGAATTGACACTCAGAGATTTAGATATCTCGGGTTAGCACGCATGGGACGCGGTGGCACAAGCTCCTGCAGAGCGACCTTGGGCAAGTTGCTTACCCATCGATGTTTGTGGGGAATGCAATGGGAAACCACCTCACTCATCTCATCCCCAGGGGGTAAAGCCAATGAACCTGCCTTCGGGCAGAGAACCATCATCATCATCAACATCAAGTTGTATTTTTCATATAGGCTTACGCAAAGCGGCAAAGGGTCATAGAAATAAATAAAAATAAGTAATGGTCGCCAGAGAAATAAATAAAAATAATAAGTAATTCTTTAAAAAGTGTCAAATTCATGGTGTGATTGCGTAGTCAATAAAAGTAGAATATAATAATCTGGCAAAGGTATGAGAATTTACTTTCCACGAAGGACATTTTATAGGTTTAAGTAATAAGTATACCGGTACGGTCCGAGGGGGCGCCATTTTTTCCCCAAGGGGGCACGGGGGGGGCGAACAGACCCCCGGGCCCGTACTAAATCCGCCACTGAGTATTAGTATACCCATTACCCACCATTACATTAAGCACAATAATGACCCAATCAGTGGCGGATACAGAACTGTTCGAAGGGGGGGCAAAATCTTTAATCTTTGGTCTTGGGACAGAGAAGATTTCGGCATTGGTCATTGGTCGCCCCAAAAAGTTTATGACCTTTTTTTAGTCGTCCGGCCGAAAACTGAATGGGGGGGCATATGTTCCATGCAATTTTTTCATGGGAGGGGCCAATATGCCATGACACTCCTATTCGTATTGCTAATTTCGAACCGAATGGGGCCACGTCCCATTACATTTTCAAATGTGGGGCATGGCCGGATTGGCCCCCTGGATCCGCCCCTGGACCCAATAGAATATATTTTCTGCCGTCTTTCTTTCAGTGCCGATCAGCGTCTAAAGGAGCAGAGGGAGGCGATGGCTGTTGTATCAAACGATGGCACGGTGCTGTGGATACCTCCGGCCATCTTTCGCAGCACCTGCTCCATAGACATCACCCACTTCCCTTTCGACGTCCAGACCTGCCACCTCAAGTTCGGATCGTGGACATACGACGGGTACAAGCTGGACATCAACTTCTATGGCGACGATGCCTCCATCGATATAAGCGATTACGTGGAGAGCAACGAGTGGGCGCTGGTCGGTTACCCAGCGAAGAAGAACGTCAAGTACTACACCTGCTGTTCAGAACCATTTCCAGGTATCCAACATAACATTCATCTTAAATATGCCTAGCTGAAAATAATTCATTTGCTGCTCCTAGTAATTCACAATGTCATGTGCAAACTAACACTCATCCGCTATAATGCCCCACTGAAATACCTAATCTACTGCCCAAATAATTGGATTCCATGGATTAGAATGGATTGAATCTAATTTAATTGGATTGGATTGGATTAGATTCATAGGCGTACGAGGCGGGGGTGCAGGGGGGCAATTGCCCCCCCCCCCCCCCACTTTCGGGCAAGTCTGGTTGGTTTTTCGGGCAAAAACAGACCAAATGACTAAAAAAAAAGCTCAAAAAAAAGATCGTCAACTTTTGGGCGAGTCAGGTTTTTCGGGCAAACACAGACCGAATGACTAAAAAAAGGTCGTCAACTTTTTGGGCGGTTTGACGGATATATTTTTCGGGCAAAAGTTCAATCTTTGCCCCCCCCCACTGCTGAAATCTCCCGTACGCCTATGATTAGATTATATTGCATTTAATCTAAATAAATTGGATTGAATTAGAATATTTTAGAATGGAGAAATTCGATATGACTAAATTAGATTGAATTATATTAGCTCATATTAGTGTAGCCTAATGTAGATTTGATTATCTCATATGTAGGCCTGTTATTGCCTGCTGTCCAATGTTTCATGATGATATCTGTCCACGTGTGTAGATCTGACGTTTACTGTGCAGCTGAAGCGGATCGCCGCCTTCTACAGCTACATCATCGTCCTGCCTTGCGTCCTCCTCTCCTTCCTCACGCTCGTCATCTTCTGGCTGCCACCGGAATCACCCGCAAAAATGATGCTAGGTCCTCACACCATACAATCATTTCTCATATCACCATCATTGTTAGCTGTTGAATGTTTGAGTTAAGTTAAGAAGTATGTATTGTATGAATGTATGCATATTGTATGTATATGTATGTATGTATGTATGTATGTATGTATGTATGTATGTATGTATGTATATATGTCTGTATGTATGTATGTATGTATGTATGTATGTATGTATGTATGTATGTATGTATGTATGTATGTATGTATGTATGTATGTATGTATGTATGTATGCATGTATGTATGTATGTATGTACTGTATGTATGTACGCATGTATGTATGTATGTATGTATGTATGTATGTATGTATGTATGTATGTATGTATGTATGTATGTATGTATGTATGTATGTATGTATGTATGTACTGTATGTATGTACGCATGTATGTATGTATGTACGTACGTACGTACGTAGGCCTATGTATGCAGGTGTGTGCGTGTGTGTGCGCGCTCGCTCGTGTTTATGTGTGTGTTTCCTTTTTCACCATCGAAACTATCTGTTGGATATTCAAGTAAGTAAGTAAGTTAGTACAACTATTATTACTTCATTAGCTAATGCAAAATGGTTATTTTCATCATATTAGGTCGCGGCGGTCCATTTGGCTGATGGATGAGCATTGCGCCTATTTTACTATTGACCTGCCTTAAAGGTCTCCCAACAATTCTTTGGAATTTTTATTACCTTTTTGCTTGGGTGGCCCGGTAGCGCGTATTGGATAACACGCTGACATGCCTGGAGAGCGAGAGGCAACGTTCTATAAAGAAAATATTAGGACTATATATTTTTATTATTATTACATTCGTTGGAATGTATTAATCATCTTTGCATTAAATTTCATCGACATGCTGAATGAATTCAATGGCCATAAAAATTATTGACAAGACCTGCTGAAACTGTACACCCGGCGCCACCACTGTAAGGAAGGAAGTAATTCAGTACAACGTTTATTACCCAGTACTCCGTGCATTAGCAAGCGCACAGTGAGATATCGAAATCGAATGCGAAATAGCACTTAGAAGTGCTAATAGCGTAAGCATATAGTTGTAATAATGCAACAAAGTGGCGGCAGCTATAAACAGGATATCCATTCCTAGTGTAGGATATAAGAATTAAGCAGCATACTAGACGCCAACCATCAGGTCGATGGCGTAAAGTGTTGGAGAAAATGGTGGGTGTGAGAATTGTGGGAAAATAACTGGGGGTTGGACCATTATCCACTTGGAATTGGGTTGTAAAAACATACTTTAACATGGAGCTCTAAGAAAGACTGGGGGGTTGAAACCCCCCCAAACCCCCAGCAATTCTCACCCTGGTGGTTCATGGGTTAAAATTGGGGGGGGTAGTTCGTTGTTTTGTTCACGCACATGTTTTAAAAATTAAAAGTAATTGTTCCACTGTAGGAATGAACGTTTTCGTCGCCTTCTTTGTTCTTCTTCTGCTTCTCGCAGACAATACGCCTCCAGCCTCAACGTCCATTCCTCTGATTGGTAAGTGAACTATGGCCACAAACACCTCCAAGATCCAGGGCTATTTTAAAGGAATTTTTAGAACTGCACAATCACTTCTTTCCTTTCCTATTCTCTATGGCATATTACTTCCAATCGGATGAATATAACCTCTTTTAAAACTATTTAAAACTATTTTAACTGCACAGAAGTGCATAAAACCATGTATAGCCTATATTATAGAACTGGAGGCCTATATATTTTGCCTAGAACTTCACGCTACAAAAATACAATTAGCCCTCAGGCTACCAAGCTTTTTTTGTAACACTGACTACCAAGGGGGGTGGACCATTATCCACCCCCCTTGGATTTTGGGTTTGGTTTGAGATATCATAACTTGTAATACATCAATGGATTCAGCATTCATTTCTGCACAAAATGGTATATTTAGGTTTGAAATATACGAAAGCACCCCGGAATTATGAATTTTTTTCCGTAGGCACCCGTCGATTTCACAAAATGCATACTTTCGCATAAACAAAATATTAGATACTGTGTGTTTTTAACATAATTTATTGATTTAAAAATAGTTTACATATAATAAAGTCCAATATCCAACCATAAAACTAGTAATAAGTTAGTTTTAATTACAATAAAAAGAAGAAAAAATGTATTAGCTGCTGAAAAACGTTTACGCAGACTTATCGGTTTACGTTGTAAAAAACCCAACATTTTCACACATTTAAATTTATTTTGAGCACTTCCGGTCATCAAATGTCATATTAATTAGTATCCAAAATAGCCCTAAATGCCCTCTATAGAATGGCATAATTTACTTTTCTTGAAAAATAAATTATGAATAATTTTTAATAGGAAAACATGAAAATGTTATGAAAATAAAACACCTTTATATATATTTTAATTTATTTTGAGCACTTCCGGTTGTCAAAAGACAACTCTGTGACAACCACAATGTAGCCCCACATTCCCTCTACAGAATGGTGTAATTCGTGTCTCTTCATGTCAAAGGACGGATAAGATACAGCCGATAATCTAAGGGGGGTGGTATCCACCCCTCTGGTGCCTCGGGTATATCGGGTACCCGTATAACTTTTTAATGGTATGGTATATCATCACACATTTTAGCTCAAAATGTGTGCAAATGAATCCTCTACAGCTACCTAAAACGTCAAAATTTTATTCCAAACGAAAAAAGTTTGATTTGGAAAAAGCCTAGGGGGGTGGATACCACCCCCCCGGTAGCCCGAGGGTTAATACGCGGCCGAATATGACAGTAGCCTACTTTACTACTTTCTCTGTCTCAGAATCATTTAGGCCTATAGTAGTAATCAGGACTATCACAAAGAGACTGAATATGGTGTTCAACAAGGAGAAGATAGTGGTGTTTGTGTTGGAAATGGTGGTGGTGGTGGTGGAGGAGGAGGTGGTGGTGGAATACATATATAATTATAGGGGTGATATCGGTGATATTGCAGATATTCTGGTGTTACTAATAGTGTCGTAGGAGTGGTGAAAGTCAATATGGTCACTCGAGATGTGCTTTTCAAAAAATAGCTAGAATGAGTTTTACATGTAGTTTTCGCGGCTTTTATTTTTCTTTTGACAGGAGCCTACTTCTGCATGAACATGATACTGATAACACTATCGACATTTCTAGCAATCATTGTCATCAATACGCACATCCGCGGAGATAGGAAGAACAAGGTTCCAGTTTGGCTCAAAAAGGTGTTTAGCATTTCCTTTGTGCACTTCATTGGTAGAATGGTCAGCTATCTGCATAAATTTCATCCACTCATTATGTTCTACTGACCGCATGAGCTTGATTCATTCAAGAACTTCGATAGCACCTCCTCTTCAAGGGGACTACTCAGAAGCGCTCCCGACTTTAGCTCGACAAAAAGCAATCCTGAGTTGAAAAAATCCTTCAGTAAGATCCGCATGATTCTTTCAGCGCTGAGCAATTGCCAGTGAAGGACTTGCCCAAGGTTCCTACGAGGCGGCTTGAGGTTAATTCGAACCTGCAACCATCTGGCTGCAATGCGACGAACATACCCACTACATCACCGCGCCCCACAAACAAGCATACATACAAGGACGTGTTTTGTAATTGGTTCATTCAGCTGACGATAGATGGCCTGGCTCGATTCCTCTGCATGGGTGAATACCTCGATGGGACTTCAACCGTAACAGTTCAGCAGATGGAACAACAGAAATGGAAAGAAGTGGAGGTATCACTGAACGAGAACTCATCTCTAACCTGCCGCAGCCTCCCAAGAAACGGAGGCACCGTCCATCAATTCCTCACCAAACCATCGGAGAACAACCACCCACCGCATCACCTCCAGCAGCATCAGCATCATCAGCAGCATCATTCTCGCCGCTTTCATCCCCCCATCTCATCCCCAGACACGACGTCATCACCGTCGACGTCATCATCACACCAGTCGTCATCGTCCACTTCCGGCTTCTGTAGCGCCGTCGATCGGGTGACGTCCAGAGGACCTGGATCGTCCTCGTCGCTGGAGTCCGACATCCGGGAGATCAGGACCCTGTTGAGATCGTTCATGGGTCGGTTGAGCGAGAAGGACGCTCAGGCGAAGGTGACGAAGGAGTGGCGGATTGTGGCCAGGGTCTTCGATCGACTCTTCTTCTTCGTCTACTGCTCCACCATCATCGTCTCATTGGCTACCATATTCCCTCGAGCCTAGGGTTTTTTTCTTTTTGGCCGCGCTGGAATCGGGAGTACCTATTAGTAGTTTTCTTGAAGAGGTGCTATATACATGATGATGATGGTTCATTGGCTTTACGCCCCTGGGGATGAGATGAGTGAGGTGGTTTCCCGTTGCCTTCCTAACAGACAATGATGGGTAAGCAACTTGCCCAAGGTCGCTCCGCAGCAGCTTGCGCCACCGCGTCCCAGGCATGCTAGCCCGAGATATCTAAATCTGTGAATGTCAACTCCCAGCCCGGGGCTTGAACCGCAGTCCGTTGCAACCAACAGATGTACGCCGCTCTCGCTCACCTGTGTAGCTAACTAGGTTAGTTAGTTTTCTTGAAGTGGTGCTACATGTATATAAATAATTTAATGAATGAATTAAGTTTGTACAAATACATGCATGTGTGCTTTCGTGCTTCGATGTGCGCATGTCTGCAAGTATGTAGGCCTATTGTTGAGTGTGTATGCATAGCATATAATAATGTGTCTATGTGTGTACACTAATTTTATACCAATGATAAATAAAAGTTTGATCGCTATAAGCATCTCTTAGGAGAACAAGATTTTTATATACACTCCGAATTGTCCGGACACCGCTACTCCACTAGACGCCTACTACTATTACAACTTCACTACTATAACTGCTGCTACAACTACAACAAATTTATAATGTTGGTAGAAATATTTTTACTTCATGTCCTACGAATTTCTGTGATTTAATTTATGAAACATACTTCTAGCAATGCCATGTTTCATTAGTAGGCCTAACTTGAACTATTAACTTCCGTTTATTTCTTAAAATGAAACCTGTTATTCCTCTAGGTAAGATCTAGGCCAGCGGTTCCCAACCCGTAGCCAGCGGGCCAAAAGTGGCCTGCCAGTTCTAAAAAATGTCTCACATCTCTCAAAGAATTTTTAAAAAATATGAAAAAATTGACAATTTGGACAAGACAGTTATTTTAGTTTACAAATTATTTTATTCTGACATCTATAAATGGCATCAAACATTCTATTTTGATTCAATTATAACAATTTTATATGCTTATAAGTTATTAGTTAATTAAATTTTAGCCTTGAGTTAATTACAATGTCCTTCAACTAAGAAAAAGTGGCTCTCTTGTCCTCCAATTTAGAAAAAGTGGCTCTAAAGTCAAAAAGGGTTGGGAACCACTGATCTAGGCATTCTAGAGATTCAGAGTGGCCGCTATATGCTACGTAGATCTACTCTACAGCAGTAATTATACGTCACTGTTTAACCCTCATCCGAACAAGCGAAAATTCAACTTCATTTGAACAAGTGGGGGTCTGGCCAGACCCCCCGTTTTAATGTAGGTTTTTCATAGGTAATAGTGTTTTTTTATATGCCAATATTTTAGGATGATGTCAGAATGACTAAAACAACAATGTATTAGTCTCTCTTTGCAACATAAATCGTTTTTATGATGAATTTTAGACTGGACCCTCTTTATGTTTAGTAACATTAATTGCGACGGTTTGTCAGACCTGTTTCATGGACTCAATAACTGTCTATCTATAAAATTTGGAAAATCAAATAAAGAAATCATAATTCTAGTAATATTAGTATTAGCCTAACTGCTGTTAAATTCAAAGTCATTATGACTGTTTTATATAAAATATCTATCAAAAAATTAATGGAATAATTATGCCTTCACCTAAAATTAATTGTAAGCATGTATCATAGTCCGGGTTTGTATGTCGAATGATGATGTCTCTCATCTCATTGGTTAGGAAACTGTCAAAACTATCTTGAATATCCTCATATAATTTGTCCGAATTCTTTTATTCCACATTTTGTGCTTACTACATTGTTCAACAGAGCACATCCTTTTGGCAATGCATTTGTCTGCCAAACATATCCGGATTTGTACTTGTATTCAGGCCTCTCGGCTTCATCCGTATCAACAGTTTCGTCATCATCATCTTTATTAAGTCCAGTCTCATCATCATGTTCATCATTATCATCTTCAATTTCAACACTGTTTTTATCATAAGAAACACCTGAAGGTTGTTATTCAGGCATTGGTATCTTTCCACGTTCACATTCTCTGTTATTGCTCTTATTGTCGAAACTGTCAACATCATACAGTATCCGTCAGTATTATCTTCAGTATCTCCTTATCACTCAACCGATTTGGCCGCTTAGATGTGCTAATTGTAGCTCATCCATATAGGAACAAAGTCATAAAAGCATTTTGAGAAACTACCACTTTAAAAAAAGTTATGCACCAAATATCTGAAGGGGGGTCTGGCCAGACCCCCCTTGTTCGGACTAGGGTTAACCTGAGCCTTAAGCATCGGCTTCAACCAGAGAGTAGAACTTGCATTGCAGTGCTATCCAACCCACGAGCTGACGTTAGGTGGCCTGTTCAAGACTAACTTGTGTAAGACTAAAGCAAAATAGTCCATAATGTAGTCACTGAGTTAATTACAACTTTCTTTGTACAAAAGTCAATTGAACCATTTATCATAATGACAAAAATTTGTTGCCATCTTAGATTTTTCCACTACATGCACCTCAATGCAAGCTTGTCACTTAATCGTCCACTCTATAGTTTTACTTTGTCATTGTTCACCTTGCTGATTACTCAGGAAATGGCCACTTGGCAAGACAAATTGTAAAAAAATGTATCCAAAATAAATTGAACAAGCTCAACGTAAATCACTTAACCCTTTCGTTACGGCGCGCACCCCCAGGCGCCGTACGGGGAACTCTTAAGCCCACAGGTACTGCACCCGTCGCGGCAACGGATGCAGTACGGCACATGGTTTTGGTATCCCGTCGCCGCGACGGGTCCAGGGGCAAAAGGGTTAAACTTTTAACGATCAAAAGTCAATTAATGAATCACAAAGTCTGCAGACCAATTTTAATACAACACATTTAATACACTGGCACCGTATTGTAACATACCGTAATTCTAGTAACAAGTTTCAGAACTGAATTTGTAGTCAGTCAATTTCAAACTCTGGACATTAGATTAGAAACATTGATTCAGCTCTACGTAATGTCCCAATCAGATCATTGCAGTTGCACAAGTCTTCACCTCAGATTAGAGTATGTCCAAATATTACGTATACCGGGAGGGGTCACTGGATATAGCCGATTTGCATACAGTGCGCACGGCAGGAGGTTCTCAAAAGTGTATGTACGTAAAAAATAAATTTCTAATCATGACGTTTACATTGGCCTAAATTTATAACTCTGTATTAGGAGATGAGCGCCTCCCTGTGTTCCACATGGAACTGGATGGACTTTACTTATTATCCTGTAGTTGTTTGATGGAATTTGATTACATTAAAATTAAATTCAGATCTAAAAGGTAAACTTTAAAAGTGAATAAATGTTAGCTAGCAAATATGTTTATTATAAAACTATGTTGCAGCATATGGAAAAATAAATGTTTTATAGATGACTTTAGCCATTAACTCTTGCAAGGTGTATAGAAAAGCTTATTTTCATGTACGCATTGGGGGGGTCCTCAAAAGATGCAACAGGGGAAGGGGTCCGAAAATAGCATTTTTTCGCACGTAATATATGGCTGGGCTCTAGCACATCAGTTCATTGTACTTAATCTTTATCTGAGGTTGTGTCAATCGTTTTTTTACATTGCTACAGACGTGAAAAGTCATTCACAGATTAAATCCAAAAGTCAAATCGAAATGCAGAGCAAAATGGCGCAACGTCGTCAGTTCATCGTGACATAATGATCGGGAAAGTTGTGCATGAACCGGACCGCCTTGTCGTAGCCGTCCATATCTACAAGAAATAAATTCAGTTCATGCGATGATTACTATATAATTCATTCTATAATTCACCAATAATAAATTAATAACATAACCAGGGGTGTGGTGTAGGGGTAATGCTTGGTGCCTTTTGGATTGCAGGTTCGAATCCACCTCAAGCAAGTCCTTCACTCATGCACTTCAGCATGAAACTCCAATTCAGTGCCCACGTTGTAGTCGGGAGCAACTCTGAGTAGCAATCTTGAAGGCAAGCTATAACGAGTGTGCATATGTACCGTACATACGTGTGGGGAGCAAGCGGTGGCATAGTTGGTATGCTCGTTGCCTTGCAGCCAGAGGGTTACAGGTTCCAATCCACCTCAAGCTGCCATGTAGGGACCTTGGGCAAGTCCTTCGCTCTAAATAGCTCGAGTTTCGGCGTGAAATTCTGATTCAGTGTCCGCGCTGTAGTCGGGAGCATCTCTGAGTAGAAATCTTGAAGGGGCGCTATAATGAGTGTGCATACGTACATACATATATAATCAGCATCTATTATTACTTAGTCTAAGGCCAAGCGAAACATCTATGGTTTTAAACTCAGCATGGCTCTGTTACATACAAGTACAAAAACTTTCCTTACAGCTGCAGTTCATGCTAAAGTTTCAGTAAATGTAAATACATATTTAGCTTTATAATGTGTACTTCCACCATCAGTTCGCTCTGCCTTTCACACTAGTATACAGTCTTTCCTCATCTTTCTCTCGCCTCATATTCTGCCTTTCTCTCAGGGTCGAGAGCACTGGGAGCGCTCCTGAAAGGCTTTTGATGAGAAAAGCGCTATATGAATGGTCAAATACAATACAAAACAATACTTCATAAAACAATCTGCACATCTCATGATGTTTGTGTTTGCTATTAAGTCTGAATTAACTACAGACACAAACATGAAATATGAAATGGACTCAGAGTGATCCCGCACTGTAGCTCACCAAAGTTCTCTGAGGCTGATTCGGGGAAGAGGACATAGTTGACGCACTGGACCTCACCCTTGGTCGTCACGGATCCATGCACCTCGACAAGACCCTGGATCAGTTCCTGCAGCTACCATCAACAACAAAAATCAATCAATTAATCAATTAATTAATCAAACAAACAATCAATCAATTAATCAATCAATCAAATAATCAATCAAACAATCAATCAGCCGTTTATTGACATAACAGCAACAGAAAAAATGGAAAAAATACCAGAAAGTTTGAAATAAATGTGCAGAAGTCGTCGACAGGAGAATCCGCTAATGCAGTGCTTTCCCTTTTTCATTCATGTTGTTACAAATGGCTAAACAATCTGCTATGATAGTGTGTTTATAGTCTAAATGTCAATTTTATTATAAACAGAGATAGTAAATAAGTATATATATATAAATTATTTGCAGCTCAAAGGAATCCATTGGATCATATTCTATCAGTTTTCATACAGCAAATTTTATCAGTTCGAAAATTTAGAGTCAGATGAATTTTCAGACTTACAGGCTCTTGCATTCGAATTGTCACGTTCTTCTTGTCGCTGGTTGTCATCTGAAATGACATTCCACTGCGGTCCGCCTAAAACGTGAAGTTTCACATTTCTTACAGTATACATGAAAAGTAATAGGCTATAAAACAAAATGCTAAAAAGTGTAAAGTATTCTAGTAATGAAACCTGAGGTCAGAACATAGAATTTTAAGGTTATGTGAACAAGGTCGGAAAGGGTGTTGTGATTCGTGAACTGGAGGGAGTAAACCATGGAGGACATGTTCATGGTAGCCAAAATAGTGGCAAATAGAGCACGTTCTGCTTTAACGCACTCCGACTGTAGGGAATTGGAGGGCAATAAGCCAAGAGCTGTATAATACAATACAATACTTATAAGTTTTCGTATAACAGAATTCAGCCGCAATAATATCAATTCAGGTGCATTCGACCAAATGCTCAAAGCATGGTCGGACTTCGGGTACGGGTGAATTTCCATGGTCGAAAAAATAAAGGTAGTAATCGTTACCTATAGCCCATTCATAACTACACTGGTTTAACTCAAATTAGACAGGTCTATCAAAGTGATTTCTCATTGCGTTGCACCATTGTTGAGAAATGGTGAATGCCTCAAATATCGTTCGTCGTTTACTTTTTCAAACGAAACCAAATTACACTAACCGACGTAGCTTTCCCAAGAAGGCAGACTTCTTTTCCTGCAAAGTTGGCCAAAAATAAGCCATTTACTCTAACTCGAGCTTGATTCTCGTCCATTTTTAATGAAAACTATCAAAACGAATTACCGCCGTAGTGAAAAGCAAGACCGAATTCTACACAGGACTGGAAAATTTTTATCCTGATCAGTGTTGCCACTGAGGTTTCAGAAAAAAACATAGATTTCCTATTTAAAAAAACACAGAAAAACACAGACGTCGCCCGGCCGAAAAGTAAAGAAAATTTTATATTTTCGCCGGCAAAAAAGTTGATGACCTTTTTTTTTTTTTTTTTTTTAAGTCATCCGGTTTGAAAAGTCAAAAAAATTCTATTTTCGCCGACAAAAAAGTTGATGACCTTTTTTTTTTTTTTTTTTTTTTAGTCATCCGGTCCGAAAAGTAAAAAAAAAGCCAGAAACCCAGACGAAAACGGAAAAAAACACAGATTTTCCAAAAAAAACACAGAAACCCAGACGAAAACGGAAAAAAAACACAGATTTTCCCCAAAAAACACAGAAATCCAGACGAAAACGGAAAAAAACACAGATTTTCCCAAAAAAAACCCAGAAACACAGACGAGAGCAAAAAAAACATAGATCTATGTGGAAAAACACAGCTGTGGCATCACTGATCCTGATCCACGATTAAACAAAGATGTCACCGCAGTAACTGTTGTGCAAATTGTGGAAGTTGTGCAAATTGATTTCTAATAATTATTATTTTAAATATAATTTTTATATCTCGACAGGTTTTTACTTCAAAAACATAATTATTTGTCAATCTGCCTTCGTAAAAAGTAGTAAATTGAATGTGTTTGATGTGCAAAACGATGTACAATTATCTTGAAGTGATTAAGAGCGATGATGATGAAGATTTGCAGGCTGTCTGTCCAGTTCGTATAGTTAAGATTTGTGTATTCTGTGATCTCCGTTCTTGTGAATTGTTTAAACTGCATAATTGTACACTATAACCGGTTGCGGTATGTCAACCTAGATTGTTTCAATAAAGAGAATATTATAAATATAGTCCGCAAAAATTTATGAAATATAGTCGGGCTGTCTAGTCACTAGTGTATATGCACGGTCTCCAAATTTCATAAAATAATGATCGACAAAGTCAACAAAGTCACATTGTATTGAGTTGAGGATTGTAGTCTTCGTCTGGATTGGACGGATAAACATAATGTGACAAGTGAGGATAAAATAGGAAGGATAGAGTTTCTGTTACAAGGCAGATTTGTAAAGTTAATTCATATTATTTTCATTCGTGCTTGTATGGGAAGCCAGTCTATTCATGTTTAGTCTAAAGACTCTAATAGTTGCACATCCTTTGATGAAACTGTCGCGGAAATGAATGTGCGCATGCGCCGTAGCTCTTTAGATTCTTAACATTACTTCCGTCTCTTCAAGAGGTAGGAAAGAGATTTCGTGTTTTGCAAATTTATTCTCTAAGTTGTTAGATTTGTGCAACGAAACTGAGTAACGTATTTTCGATGAGTTAGCACTCTCATATTCTTGATTGGATGAGATGATGCTTTTCAGTGTGCTACATACTCTTGCTGAGTGTGCTTTGCGGACCCGGATGTGGCGTGACTGAAATTCCTCAAGGGATATTTCTGGATAGAATTAAGCAGTCCCCGACGCATATAGGCATTCCGTACCCGATTTCGTAGCATTGTCAGCCTTAAACGCCTTCTCATTGGCCGATCCCATATTATGAATATTCATAGCCAGTGACATCATCAAGCACGTTTTGTTTACAGACTTTGCGGCTTGCGCTGGCAATATCAATAATCTTAGGCTATTATGTTTAATAACTCGCAGCCTAGTAGGCTATATGGCAGTTACCTGCTAAGATTTTTAAAGTGCTTTAATAAATAGATAGCCTAAACCAAAACAATTTTGCATATAATGGGATAAAGCTGCGTTGCGTGATTTATTATTAGGCGGATATATGCTTTGTAACTAAGTGCTTTTAGCTCCCTGTAGCTTAGTGCAGGCTGTCTGTTCAGCTAGTATAGTTGAGATTTATGTATTCTGTAATCTGAGTTCCTGCAAACTGTTTCAACTGCATAATTGTAAACTGTAACCGATTGCGGTCTTTCAACCAGATTGTTGAATAGGCGAAAATTATTATTATACTGCCTCACCCAAAATTTTAAACACCCGATTTTAGTTTAATAATTGTATTTAAAATGTAAGCAATTGGCAGGTAGGTAAAGCTGTAAATGTTGGGACTTCGCTATGTCTGAATGGTTACAAGTTGTCATTATAGTATAGGTTGCGGCCTGTCAACCGTATTGTTGAATAAAGATAATATTATTTATTGATGAGCAATGATAACACAGTAACGCTGATGTTTTTAGCAAATGCTTTTCTATTATGTAAAGCCATAAGGCTACTTGCATTCATATTAATGCTTTTATTTTCAGGCCTACTTAGGCTATTCATAATTCAGCAGTAACGTTCACTCTTACAGGACTGTTTTAAGGACAATTTAGAACTGCATAACGCCACAACCCCTTCTTTCCTTTCCCATCCTCCATGGTAAGTTACTTCCAATTGGAGGACAATGACCTTTTTGATAGTTTTAACTGCACAGAAGAGTTTCTACAAATCTATTCCTGTCAGTAAGTCAGAACGTGGACTTAGAAGGTCTGTGGACGTGGATGCAAAGGGTTCTGATTCATGATTCAAAATAATCAAATTTGAATAATTTGAATGAAGATAACTGTCACGCATCTTAATAAAACGTATTTAGGCCTATATGCAATTGCGCATGGACTAGGCTACACATAGGTTTAAAATATTATTTAGGATGATTTTCACTAGAACTGAAATTGACATGAACTAGCCTACTGTACTTAAGCTAGAAATATTGCTGGTTGTCGAACAGTAGGCATGGAAAATGAGACAGTTCACGAAAACTGAATAAACCTAGATCTTTTAAAGTTACAATTGGGAATGTGTGGAACACTAATTTCAACTGGTGCGAATTTAGGCAACTGAAGTCTAGTAAAATTTAATGTAATGACTTCTGTAGCGCAGTTTTGATTTTTGGTATCGCAGGAGGCGGTTGATTCAACGAAGCAGACGCCTGATGCATCACATAGGTCTATAGCTGTTGACCACATCGTATTATTGAAGCGATGAGTTGGTGGATGACATATTTGTTGGCACCCACGTAACAACGCGTAACCTTTGCATTTTATTTTTGCTCTGATTAGAAGTCTACCTTCACACTTTCGATTACTTCACTATCGAATGGAAACTCCTTATAACTTTAAGCGCACCGCAATCGGCCATTTTCCCCTGTATGCCAACAACAGCAGCAACAACAGCGCACGAGAAGGCACTAAACACGTCATTGGTTATGAATATTCACAATCTGGAACCGGCCAATGAAAAAGCGTTATGGCTTGCAATGCTACGAAATCGGGTACGGAATGCCTATATGCGTCCCCGACCTCTTGACCTTTACTTAATGGATATGCACCTTTCTGCAGTTACTCCTGGCAACGCAAATATTGGAATTTAATATTATGAGTCTGGTTTTTAAAAATATATTAATGACCGAAGGCTTCTGTGTTAGATATTAGATGTACAGGCAGTGTTAAAAGGCGGACTATTATGTGCACCAAGTATGACTGGTTTGGTGATATGATCGGGGAATGCATCGTAAATTAATTAATTAATGGGATTGTGATTTATGCAGATTTATTTTAAGAAGTGTTGTATTTCTAATGGGAGTGCTTTTCTATTGGAAGTTACTTGTAACCCAATAGCTGAAGTATTTCATACATGTATACAGTTTGTCTTCTTACTTACGTATGTGTTGGGACGTTGTTTTGTCTGGTGTTAGCATATTATAATGTTTGTTTAATTGCGGTGTTTGGACAATCTTTCAAATTGTGAGGATTACTTGAAATTGCCAGAAATTAAGAATTGAAGTTTATTCAGATTAATTCTTTACATCAGAGTGCCTATTATTGTAAGACGTATTCTGTGTTTATGACGTCGGTTGTGTTTAGTACCCGTCCAATAAACAGTTTGGCCGCCCAAAAATTGTTAGAATAGAGCGGCCTTCGTTTGGAATTTTACATTTACTCGTATCTACTGCATATTTTCCCTCATTTATAATTTTATTAACCTTCAGGACCATTTTACTTAGATCTCGTTTAGATTTTTACTTATTGAGCGCATTGTATCATGGGATACGGCTGATAAGTCGCACGCAGCGCTCTATTTTAGCTGAGTCGTTGGCAACCATATTGTTTTGTTTTACGGGCAGGCATGCAGTCTTCGGGATTACCTTTAGTTTTACTAATCGAGACCATCTGCCGTTGTAGGGTCTTTAGTTTCATAGACTACGTCATAAAATCCTGCAATAATGTCTGGTTGGGATGCATACATCGACAACATGTTGGCGTACTGTCGCGACGCAAGCGGTGACTCGCACTGTGACCGAGCTTGTATTATCGGCTTAGATGGTGGAGCGAAATGGACGAGCGATACTCATCCCAGTGTAAGTTTATCAATGAGAATTATTATTATTATTAAATGAATTTGTAGTGCATGCAGTGACGTTGAAATTTCATGGACAGAAATGAAATTTCACAGACATAAGTGAAATTTATTAGATAGAAATAAAATTCCATTTAGATAGAAATGAAATTCATTAGATAGAAATAAAGTTCCATTTAGATATAAGTGAAATTCATTAGATAGTTCTAATAGAATTCCATATAGATAGAAATGAAATTCTGTAGGTAGAAATGTGAATCTGAGGTCAGCCACCAGAGTGGTGCACTTAGATATCCAAATGTTGCTTGAAAGCTTTGGAGAATAGTTGGGTTTGACCCATTTTTGAACGAAGAATTTGAATTTCAGCCACACATAAATTTGTAAGTTGATTGCATTCCCTGGGTGCACAAAGTGAGCATGTTTTTAAGAGATCTGTTTTCTTCCAGGGCTGTTTTTAAGAAATTTTTAGAACTGCACAACTTCTTTTCCTTCCCATCCTCCATGGTAAATTACTTCCAATCGGAGGACAAATACCATTTTTTGCTAGTTTTAACTGTGCAGAAGTACTTGTACAACTGCACAAATCCATTTAGAACTGCACATTTTGTGTACAACTGCACGTTAAAAAAGCCCTGTAGCATGTTTTTAGACGTCTGTTTTCTTCTTCTTCTGCCGAACAGGCTCTGAAGCTTTCCGCCGGCGAAGCAGTGACCATCGCGAGCTGCTTTAAATCCAAGAACTTCTCAACTTTCCAGGAGTCGGGCGTCGTAGCAGAGGGCGAGAAGTACCAGTTCCTCCGAGAGGAAGACGGAAAATTAGTCCTAGCGAAGAGAAAGGGATCAGGGGCGCTAACGTTGCAGGCTACGAAGACGGGCAAGTAGTGATGCAAATAGTTTCGCTGCAAGTTTCATTTGTGATAACTTGTTATTGTTTTTATTGGCAGTTGCTGTGAGAACTTGTTATTGTTTTTATTGGCAGTTGCTGTGAGAATTTGTTATTGTTTTTTTTGGCAGTTGCTGTGAGAACTTGTTGTTTTTATTGACGGTTTATGTGATAACTTGTTTAAAATTGTTTTTATTGACAGTTGTTATGAGAACTTGTTATTGTTTTTATTGGCAGTTGCTGTGAGAACTTGTTATTGTTTTTATTGGAAGTTGCTGTGAGAACCTAAATATTGTTTTTATTGGCAGTAAGTTGCTGTGAGAACTTGTTTTTGCTTTTATTGACGGTTAAGGCGAGAACTTGTTATTTGTTGACCATTTATATATTAAGTTGTAATTAATTGACAATTGTTTAGAACTAATTGTTTACTTGTAGCCATAGTGACCGCTCATTGTCCAGAGGGCAAACAACAAGGCAACGTCAACAAGGGAACTGGCATCATCGCTGACTATCTCGAGTCTCAGAATATGTAGAACTCCACTTGTCTTAGAAAACGGTTGGTGCTGGCGATTAATTGTAAATGGTTTTGGGAAATCCTCCGGCATTAAAGGGTTAAGATCGATTGTGGCTCTACGCAAATTGTGCTTTTCCATAGACAGTCTTAGTGATTGAAATTGAGACTTGATATCTCAGCTGTGTTAAGGAAACCAATGTTGAGTCTTGGTTTAGCCATGTGTGATCTCTTTCGTGAAGGTGATGTATGGCTGCATTATTGCAAATATGCCTTGGCTTCAGCAATTATGATGATAATAATATTAATTATTATTATTGTTATGACAACAATTTCTAGTAACAGTACATGCTTTTCAAGGGTGCTATGACCTACATATAAGCCTGATGGTCAGTGTGATAGCTATTACTGAGTTTTCTAGAGGACACTAAAACATTGAAATACGTTTCTACCCTGTGTGTTGTACAAGTTGAATCTCTATCTAGTGTGCCAACTGCTAAACTGTTGCACACCAACAACATATTAGACAATATATTTATTTATTTACTGTAAATTTGATATAGCTCTCCTTCAATGTACTACTCAGGAGCGCTACCAGTCCAACCTCAGTCGAATGAGACAGTCTTAAGACGAGAAAGAAATGAAGTAGAAAGGCAAATATGTATTTGACGAAGGATAATAGATAATAATATACTGCTATTGTTTTTAATAATTTGTTATATATTGTAAATGCCTGTGTTTTGTTTTGCAGAGTAGAGCTTATTTGCTGGTGGGAACGATAGACGACGCTATGGTTTATAGACGAATGTTTTATCCACTTAACTTTCCTTCGATAATAAATAACGAGCTATATAGGTTCTGTTGCCGTGCGCAAAATTATGTTACGTAAATCCATACATAGCCTTCTACGCTAGTGAAATCATGTTTGCTGTCACGCGCGCTTCTAGCTCGTGTGAGATTTTTACTGTCGGACAATTCCAGTCTGCCGCATTAGAGTTGAAGAGCTCTCTTTGGGCAGATATGTTCTGTGATTTAAGAGCATATCTTCTCTTGTTTTTGTTAGGATAGGCTGTTTGAAAATTTGATGCCAATGGTGGTAGTTTGAAAAGATTTCATTTAAAAATCTTTTCTTGTCTTAGTTATGGTAGACTGTTTGAAAATTTTATGCCAATGGCAGTAGGCTGAAGAGTTTTCATTTAAATATATTTCAAAATTATTCAAACATTTCTTTAAATGTTCAGCAGAGCTGCTGAAAAGTCCAATGTTATAGAATTTCTAGCTTTGGCAATGTTTTAAAATCTAGTAGTTTTAACTTTTTGACATAACTAGCAGGTATTAACATTTTGCTTGTACCTCTTTGTGTAATGGATGAAACTTGCCATTATGGGCAATTTAGTAGTTTATTTGCAGAACTTGTTTTAAGTCAACTTGCCAGTCTTTGTCGTATCCCGTGTAAAAGGGCACTTTATTATCCTAGTGGTTAATCGGTTGGGTTTAACTTACTCAAGAAATTCTTCCAAATTCAACAAACTCCCTGTTCTTATGAAATATATATAATATAAAGTTATTCAATATCATTCATATGCACAAACAAATAACAATCCTATTTACCTAGTGTGGCGAGTTACTTAGGAAATATTATATTTGCGCTTATCTGTCGAGTTGTATGAAACTCGAATGTCTTCGGCTCTCTCCGTCGTCCGATTCTTCGCAGTCAAGAATGTTGATCAGACGGTTGAAATGTAGTCATGGAAGCAACCACACCAATCGCCTTACTCGTATCTTGCCGTGAATCAGTTGCACACAAGATGAATCGTCGCATTCACCTCACAGCTCTTCTCCAGTTGACCAAACGTCCCTCGTACTTCACACGCCGAATCAGCTGTTCGCTAGCCGATTCAAATTACACGACTCTTCAGACTGTTGCCTAAGAGTTCGTCTTCTTCGCAAGTGTCTCACACTTCACACGATGATTATTATGCACTAACGCAAATTTCTCATTTAAATTGCGTTGCACTTAATGCACAATACTTTGAACTATCGGTTGATCGTCCGAACAGTTCAATTACCTTCGTCTCTACTCTGGAAATCACAACTTTGGATTGATCACCGCAGCGAATCAACCACCATTTCCAGATATACCTGTAGAGAGTCAAAAACTTAACGTCCACTTCGCTGACGTCATTTTTAACTCGTCACGTCATTCGCTTCCAGTTTGCACCAATCACGAATAGGATTAGCGTCCTTTGTTGTCATGGTAATCTTGACCACTCGTTATTACGCTTAGCTGCAGTCATTGGTTTTATGTATTAATATTTTATATGTTGCCACACATATTACCTAAACTCGCCAATTAAATTGCCTAGCTTAACTTCTACCTATAATTAATAATTATACATGCATAGCAAGTGTTTAATTTGATAATCATTTAATATAACCACGACAAATACCCTTTCTTCAAAAGTCTGTACACAGGCTTTATCAACTTATCTAATTATCAAATTACAATAACTGCTTATGCCTATGCTTATACTACTTTACACAACATCACAACCTAACACAACTACTTCTTATCTACCTATAGTATCACCATTGATTTACTTAAATCTTAGGTCAATCCTCTACTTAAATAATCAGACATTACATTATTACATCCCTTAATGTAACGTATTGTAAAACAATAATTTTGAAGGGCGAGGCTCCACCTCATGACTCTTGCATTCTTCATCCTCCCTTCTTTCATATACTGTAGTCCACAATGGTCAGTCTCGATCACAAACTCTTTTCCACACAAATATCGATCAAATCTACTGATTCCCCACATTATGGCTAAACATTCTCTTTCCTCAACTGAATATCGCATCTCTCTTTCCAACAATTTTCTACTCGCATATGCAATCGGGTGGTTTATTCCTTCATACTGCTGAATAAGAACACAACCTATCCCTTTTCCTGATGCATCTGTCTGTATTATAAATTCTTTCTCCAAGTCTGGTAACCTAAGGATTGGTGTCTTAGCTAGTGCTTCTTTCAACTGCTTAAAACTTTCACCTAACTCTTGGTTCCATTCAATATTGTTAGGAGCTAACTTTTTAGTCAAGTCACTCAACGGTGCCATCAATTCTGCACAATGTGGAATAAACTTTCGATAGTAATTTATCGCTCCTAAAAAGCTTCTCACTTGCTTCTTCGTCTTAGGCTGTGGCATTTCCACAATCTTGTCAATAGATTCTCCCTTAGGGCTTATATCGTCGTTGTTCAATGTATGGCCTAGGAAATCTATCTTGCCATATCCTAGTGAACATTTCTTCGGTTTCAATGTCAAATGAGCTTTTCTCACTCTTGTGAAAAACTCTCTTAACGTCTTCATGTGTTCGTTCCATCCTTTCGTATGAGCAAGAATATCGTCGACATAACTTTCTAGATTTTCAGTTCCATGTAATATTTTCCGTATCAAGCGATTATAACTGGATGCGCTATTGACTAGTCCAAATGGTAACACATTGAACTTATATAATCCGCTTGCACAGATGAATGTGGTTAAGTCTTTTGATTCTTCGCTCATTGGTATCTGCCAATACCCTTTACAGAAATCGAACTTGCTATAGATTTTACTTCCACTGAGTTTATTGAAAATATCCTCATTCGACATCATCGGTTCTGGATCGAATACTGTCACTTTGTTGAGTTGTTTATAATTACAGCAAAGTCTGTTACTTCCATCTGACTTTTTAACAACTACAAGCGGCGCTGCATACGCTGCTTCCGATCTTTCTATAATTCCATTATCTAGCATCGTCTCTAATTCTTTGTTTATCTCCGCTTGAAGATGATATGGCGTTGGATAAGCTCGTAACCGAATTGGCTCATCACTCGTCAGATGAATCTCATGCTTTACCATATCTGTCCTTCCTGGCTTATCACTGAATATGTCCTCATGTTCTCTCAGTAGTTCCCTTAATTCTCTTTTCTGTTTTTCCGTCAATTTAGGATTGATATCCACATCTTTGTAAGTCTCCGTTTGTTTACTTACATATAAGCTCAATATCTCTTCTTCTTCATCTTCACCATCTTTACCATCATGTACTATCGCCGATATGTATGCTGACGTTTCTACATCATTACCTTCTCCATTTCTCTCGTAGTACTTCTTTAGTATATTGATGTGATATGTTTTGAGTTTTCCACCATCAATTTCCACCTTGTAATCATAATCTCCTATTTTGCCTCTGACCACAAATGGTCCTTGCCATTTTACAAGCATCTTATTGTTACAACTGGGTAACAGTAATAAAACTTTATCTCCTATCTTCAACTCTCTGTAACGTGCTTTCTTATCATAATACTTCTTGTTCTTTTCATTTGCTTTATGTATGGCCTTCTGTGCCATATCACATGTTTCTTCTATTCTTTCTCTCAAATCGGTCATGTATGTATAAACATCTTTTACTTCATCTTCCACTTTCTCATTTGTCCAGAGTTCCTTCAATATCTGTATTGGTCCTCTGCATGACCTTCCAAAAATTAATTCAAAGGGTGTGAACCCATGACTTTCGTGTACAGTGTCTCGTAACGCGAACAATAATGGTGCTAAGAACCTGTCCCATTCCTTGACCTGTTCTCCTATTAGCTTCCTCAACGTTGCTTTTATTGTTCCGTTAAGTCTCTCCACACATCCATTTCCCATAGCATGGTAAGGACTAGTGAAAGTGTGCTTGATCAACAACATCTTGTTAACATCAGCCATCAGTTCTGAAGTGAATTGGCTCCCTCTGTCAGTATGGATTTTCTGAGGAACACCCATGCGACAATAAAAATTGAACAAGGCTTCCGCCACCTCCTCTGTAGTTATTCCTTTCAGTGGAATCGCTTCTGGGTATCTGGTACTCAAATCCACTATCGTTAATATATAGCGATAACCTCTTGATGACATAGGTTCTATCACTCCGATAATGTCTACACAGACATGTTTGAATGGTACATCCAGTACCGGAAGATGTCCCATCGGTGCTCTGTGGCTCACCTTTAGCTGACCTTCATTTTTATTCTCAAGGTCATCGCCATCATCTCTCCGATCAGTAACCATTGTACTTGCTGCCAACTGTATCGGTAATTCCTTCTTACGTTCTTCCTCTTTTTCAACTTCATTTAGTTTCAACTCTTCATTTGCTTGCGCTATCTTGTACGCCCTATTCTCATATACTTGTATAGCCGCCGCAGTATGTTTAACAACTCCTTTTTGTTTGTGTGAACAATCATATGACTTGTGTCCGGTTCGGCCACATGAGAAACAAGTTATCTTATGTTCAGCCGCCTGTTCTCTTTCTCTACTAAATCCTCTATTCATACTTCCATTATGATTCGTCTCCCTGTTCTGTTTCATGTCTCCTCGTCCTCTATTTATATTTCCATTAAACCTCTCTCTTGATTTATCGTCGAACGGTTTCACATTCGGCCTTTCGTTACTGAATTTCACTGGAGGCCTTAGATTACTTTCTGTGTATTTATATCCGTGCGCCTCGATATAAGACTCGGCACAGTTTAATGTGTCCTCTAGACTCATCTTGCCTCTTTCTTTGAGGAACATCTTAAGTTCATTGCTACACGTAAGGTAGAACTGATCTCTTAATAATAAGTTCTCCATTCCTTCGTAGGTTTTCTCGAATCCAGCTTGGAGTAGCCACTGCTGCATATATCTCCTCAATCTATGCACAAAATCTGTAGGTGTTTCACCTGACTCCATTTTACTCATCTTGAATTTGTTACGATATCCACCCTCTGTTAATTGAAACCTTTTTAACAGATGTCTTTTCAAACACTCGTAATCTTGTGTCTCCTCAGATGACATTCTTTGATATACCTCTAAGGCTTTTCCTTCGAGATGCTTGGCTAGCATCAGAGACCAATTCTCTGTTGCTATCTCGTATGCCGTGCATGTCCTTTCAAATCTTAATAAATATGCATCCAAGCAATCTTTATTCTCATTGAATATAGGGAATTTTATATCTTTCATTCCTCTGTTATGGTTACTGTTTCCTTGATATGAACCATCACCAACCATTGTGAATGTGGCCTCACCACGATTCTGATTATTCCGAGAATCAATTTCTCTCATCCTCAATTCACACTCAAGCTTCTTGACCTCAAGATCCATTTCTCTCCTAGCTTGACATTCGGCCGCTTCACGAACTAATCTCGCATCATTCGATTCTCGTTCCAGTCTGGCGTCATTCGCACGACTTTCCCGTTCTCGCTCAAGCCTAGCATCAGCTATTCTTGCTAACTCTAATTCTTGTGCTCTGGCTGCTTGTGCCTCTTCTCGTGCTCTGGCTGCTTGTGCCTCTTCTTGTGCTCTGGCTGCCTCTTCTTTAAGCTTTCGATCTTCTCGTTCACGCAGTCTGTCGTCTCTTGCTTCCTGCTGTCTATCACGCACAAACGTTTTCAAGTCATCACCTTCCATTCCCATCTCTTTAGCGAGTTTAACCCACTGTTCATGTTCTCCAAGTGACGACATAGTCTACTTACTTGTTTACTCAGTTAACAAGTATTTCCAATAGCTTTCGCTATACAAGAATTAAATTCTTCCAAAAGATAATCTTAAATAAGATTAATAAAATGTTCCCTCTTGAAATGCGTACTCTATGGTTACGCGAGGTTAATCGTACTAAACAATTCGCATCGAGTAAACGCTTATTAATAAAGTCGTTCTTTCGCAATCGCAAAAGCGATAACTTTAAAACTATACATTTTCAATACTTGAGATTATTGTTCGTTGATATTTCGAGTGTTAGTTAAAATCCAGTTTTAATATTCCGGAACGTAGGACCCCATAGTTGTCGTATCCCGTGTAAAAGGGCACTTTATTATCCTAGTGGTTAATCGGTTGGGTTTAACTTACTCAAGAAATTCTTCCAAATTCAACAAACTCCCTGTTCTTATGAAATATATATAATATAAAGTTATTCAATATCATTCATATGCACAAACAAATAACAATCCTATTTACCTAGTGTGGCGAGTTACTTAGGAAATATTATATTTGCGCTTATCTGTCGAGTTGTATGAAACTCGAATGTCTTCGGCTCTCTCCGTCGTCCGATTCTTCGCAGTCAAGAATGTTGATCAGACGGTTGAAATGTAGTCATGGAAGCAACCACACCAATCGCCTTACTCGTATCTTGCCGTGAATCAGTTGCACACAAGATGAATCGTCGCATTCACCTCACAGCTCTTCTCCAGTTGACCAAACGTCCCTCGTACTTCACACGCCGAATCAGCTGTTCGCTAGCCGATTCAAATTACACGACTCTTCAGACTGTTGCCTAAGAGTTCGTCTTCTTCGCAAGTGTCTCACACTTCACACGATGATTATTATGCACTAACGCAAATTTCTCATTTAAATTGCGTTGCACTTAATGCACAATACTTTGAACTATCGGTTGATCGTCCGAACAGTTCAATTACCTTCGTCTCTACTCTGGAAATCACAACTTTGGATTGATCACCGCAGCGAATCAACCACCATTTCCAGATATACCTGTAGAGAGTCAAAAACTTAACGTCCACTTCGCTGACGTCATTTTTAACTCGTCACGTCATTCGCTTCCAGTTTGCACCAATCACGAATAGGATTAGCGTCCTTTGTTGTCATGGTAATCTTGACCACTCGTTATTACGCTTAGCTGCAGTCATTGGTTTTATGTATTAATATTTTATATGTTGCCACACATATTACCTAAACTCGCCAATTAAATTGCCTAGCTTAACTTCTACCTATAATTAATAATTATACATGCATAGCAAGTGTTTAATTTGATAATCATTTAATATAACCACGACAGTCTTATTTATGATTGAAAAGAGTTAAAGATGCGGCTAAGATTACAGACAAGTAGCGCCTTCCACGGCGAGTATTGGCTGTAGTAAATTTCCGCGCTATGTTTGCATTTTTCAGCTTAATGCTTTGCCTTTCGAATTTGATTTTCGTAAGGCTTAAAAATTCCTTGCTTATTACTGTATGATCCATTGGCAAAGCAAACATCTAGATGACAGATGACCTAGATCTTGATTGACAGGTGACCTAGATCATGATTGACAGGTGACCTGGATCATGATTGACAGGTGACCTAGATCATGATTGACAGATGACCTAGATAATGATTGACAGGTGACCTGGATCATGATTGACAGGTGACCTGGATCATGATTGACAGGTGACCTAGGATTTTGAATTACATACTCAATCATTCTTTTGCATGCTGCTAAGTTGTGTGTGGAAGCGAGGCAGCCTGCATGCCTTAACGTAAAACTTAAAACGTTCTCTGTGTGAAATGACGTTGCTGAAAAGACATTCTGTTTTTAAACGAGTTCTGCTTTTTATGGTATTGCCAGTAAACTTGTAAATCGTAAGATGTACATCATGAAAGACTATGTATTCATGGAATAAGATCAGAATTGCATGCACAGTGGGTTCATTAACTGTGCAAATGTTGAGGTCGGGGCCGGCCTAAGCCATATGACAACCCAGGCAAAGCATACATTTATCAGCATCTGATTCCTCACTAAATTGTCCACCCCACGTCACGACCCAATGATGAACCAAACAGAGCTTTACACTCAACTAAATTATTTTTTTATGTTTATTAGTAGGCCAGGGTCTACACTCAAGTCTGGATAATACTCAATTTTGGGGCTAAAAAGGTTAGAAAATCAAACTGTTAGCACATTTTTATGAAATGGTGCCCCTAGAATTTTGCGCCCACAGACAACTGCCTGCTTTGCCTGTGCCTAAGGCCGACCCTGGTTGAGCTTTGGGTTTGCATTTGTGACTCGTGACTTGGTGGTTGGCCAATGATATATGCTGCCTGTGGTGGTTTGAGTTTTTCTTTCATATCACGTGACTGAGTTCTGGTCACCAGTTTTATTGTTTTTCTGTTGAGTTTACACTGCTTAATTACCGATCATACGATTCTTATTTTTACGTGCTTACAAGTGGAAAAGTTGCGGAGTTATAAGTCTTGATTTCTGTTTTTGATCTGGTGTGTTGGTGACGTCTTGGCCTCGTTAAGGAATTTTGTGCATTCCAAAATAATCCTGTGAAATTTGTCCAAAGTGAAGATGTTTAAGAGAAAGATTTACTATTTACATGAAGTTTATGTCCTGGCTTTTTTAAATGGAGCATGGCCGTGTGGTATTCTCTTGAGTATTTCTTTGCATAAGAAATCTTTAAAGCCCATTGTTTGTGTGCGTATAGCCGCATTGTGTGCTTAGATATATAAAACAGCTGGAATGATTTGGCATAGTTTCTCTGCTCATTGCAATATTAATTCCATTCCATTTCTATTTGCATATCATATTTTTCATGCATGCAGTTTTCAGAATTTTTCCATCGAAAGTTAAAACTGAGGTTTTGAAACAGTGGCGGGGCTGCTACCATAGGTCTCGGCAGTCAGTGCTTAAAGTGTAGAAAAAGAATTGCCTGGACGCCCCTTTCTTGGGTGTGCTGTCCCAATAAGGCAGACGGTGTGCAGAGATTTGAAAACAAGCGCATGGATGCCGTCTATGACCGTCCAGCCACAATTTAAGTCATGTTGGCAAGTCATTTGACATACTGCCTATTTTATTCTTGTTCTTCCTTATGACCTATCAAAAATTCTTTTGGAATTTTCACTATTTTCCCGTACATTTAATTTCTTTGATCTGCTGAGTAACTCCCAATACCAGGGCACAACCTGCTGAAATTGTATAGCTGGCACTGCCACTGGTTTTAGATATTGTACTGAAATCTGAAATAGTTTGTTTTTTTCAACGAGTTACTTTAGCTGTGGTAACGAAAAATGTTTATCTAAGTCGTTTTATTACTATCTAATATTACTATCTAGTTTCCCGTACGAGTATTAATTTGATTCTGCTATTGCCAGTCACTATTTTGAGTAGTCAGTCATCTATCAGTTTTTGGTTTTTAATTTTGTCTGAGTTGAGTTGAGATTTAATTGCGTACAGATTACTGAGTATTTAATTTTAAAGTCACTGTAGTTACGAAGTATAATCCTGTTATCAGAAAAAGTGTTGTTTCTTATAAAGTATCCTCTTATCAGAAACAGTTTTCTTGTTGAAATGCTCGTGTATCTTGGCTGGGACTTTATACGAAATTTGTAACACGGCGTAGAATGAGCGAAATTGTTAATAAAGATAACAATTTTGTAAATTAGTTGATAGCCTTTTAAGTATTTTAGCCTTTTTAATATCGTGACAGAATGAACGACGGGCCAACTTATTGCAATTTCCTGTTGACATTTTACGATTGCTTACACACGATAGGCTTGCTATTATATATAGATCTACATGTATACTCTATGATCATTATGGATCTTGATCAGCTTTGGTTTTCGTGTGCCGCCCGTTGAAGCCTTCGTGCATTAGGCATCGGTTATTACTTACTATTATTAATTACTATTATCATTAGCCTAATTGGGTTATTAATTACTATTATTAATGACTATTATCATTAGCCTAATTGGGTTATTAATTACTATTATCATTAGCCTAATTGACTTTCAACGTGTAGACGCGGTCAGCATTTATTCAAATAAATCCTGTCAACAGTTAAAATGTTTTCTGTTTTAAGTTCACATCGACTCTACTTCTAAACTTACTCGTGTGTACGTCTTTTGAGAGTAGATACGTTAGTTATTAGTTATTTCTCCATTTCTATAATAATAATAAGACAATTTATATAGCGCCGTAGCTCAGCCGAGGCCGAAGGAAAGGGCGATGTACACGGGATAACATGTTGCTGTCGATAATTATACGATTGTTTATAGCGCCCCTTCAAGCTCCTACTCAGAGGCGCTCCTGACTACAGATCAGACAACTGTATCAGAGTTTCACGCCGAACGCACGAACAATTGTGAGTGAAGGACTTGCTGAAGGTCCCTACGCGGCGGCTTGAGGGTGGATTCGAACCTGCAATTTTTTGGCTGCAAGGCAACGAACATACCCACTACACCACTGTGCCCCACAGTATTTGTCTCCCTCTTCTGCTTGTCTAACGTGGCCCTTTCACTCAGCTAGCTTGTTGTTGTTTAACGACACTGCCATTTCAAAGATTATTAGTGTTTCCCTCCTACTTTATCCAGGCTTGGGACTGGCACTGGTGGAGTGCAACCACTGGCGGAGTTGCCCCTTCACTCTGCACTTCTGTTTACCTTTGCCATTCTTGTATGTTGACCGACCTTCCTCCCAGTACCTTATCTCTAACACACACACACACAAACACAGCTCATCAAGAACACAATCCGCTGCTCGGGTTTGGCATTGTTGAGTGAACAAATAAACACTTCAATTGTTCAATAAAACAATTAAGTGTGACATAAAAGCAGTCAATGTGCATTCAGTTACAATGGATAAACCCTTTGCTATCTTGGTCGCCTATTACTCATAGTCATTAGACAATCATTTTTCAATTCAATGTCCCATACTACATAATTATTCACCTATAAATCTGGGTATAGTGTCCATGAATAGAGGACAAGGTTATTTTTCAGGAAACAAGAAAAAACCCAAATAGGGTCCTAACAAACAAACAAAAAACACAAAAGGAAAGAGCAGGTTTAGCGTTCTCTTTGGCTGTGCTCTGCTGTCCAGCGTCTGTCTAAGCAAATGCTATTAATCAACCACAGTCGTTAAAAACTAGGACTTATGGCTGTAGACTTGATTCTAAGTTCACAACGTTTGACTATTGTACATTGAAAAAAATATGGAACGCTTCACGAATTTGCGTGTCATCCTTGCGCAGGGGCCATGCTAATCTTCTCTGTATCGTTCCAATTTTAGTATATGTACTGCCGAAGCAAGTACAACATGTACGTAGGTCTCCCTGCTTTTATAGTAACCTAAAGATTTACACAGAAAAGAAGGTGTCTTTCAAAAAAATCTTCAAATCACAAGTGGCCTATAATACGTCGTTCTATCATTTCTAGCTTTACAATGTAGTTTACTTGAAATTTAGTCAAATTTAAAAGCACTTTAAAGATTCAAATAGTGAAGATAGTTGTTTAAAAATGCTGGTTTTAAAAATAGTTTGTTACCGCTACACAAATAATTATAATAAGAAGGAAGAGTTGTTGCCAAAGTATTCGACAGGTGTCGTATTAAGGCCGATGCAAACACTTGCTTAGAACTTGAAATTGTGTGGGCCGTTATTTTGTGGACTTGGAGAATCTTGTCGATAAACGCCACGAAGTAATGAGAATCCTTGGAGTGACAAAACTCGGATAATCAATGGTTATTTGAAACACATTTTCCTGATATTTATAAATAACCAAACCGCATATAGGCTAGTTTTAGCCTACCAAAAGATTTACAGGGCCTAGCCTACAGTGACAGATTGAATATTTTTGGCCACAATTATAGGCTATTTTCACTGTAATCGTAAGTTTTGCACTTCTAAACACCTACTTTAAAGCAGGACTTCTAATATGCGAAGTTCTGCATATAAGGACCGTTCTCAATGAATTCGTGCAGCTGCAAAAACATATGATTAAATTATGGACTTTAAAATAATGTTGAATGTCGTTGTCACCTGATTGGATATATATATATAGGTCTATATATTTATGGGATTATTTAATTATTCAATTATTAAATAAATTGAAATAAAATATTAATATCTAATTCATTCAAAAGGTCAATGTTTGGAGCGGACTGCTGTAAATCACGTGACTATGGTCAGTCAGGGATGCCACCTTGAATTTAAAAAAGGTCAGATCCGATCGGAAAAAGTAGAATTAGAATTTCTCTGTAAACTACATGGATTTTTGAAAAATGCATTTCTCTGGTTTGAAATTTTGACGACCTTTTTTAGTCATCCGACTAAAATTTTCTGCTATTCCCGTTAAAATATTCGATGAATTTTTAGTCCTTCGCTCAAAAATCTACAATTTTTGATAATTGTCGACTTTTTCACGTCTTTTGTGTATTTCACCCTCCAAAAAATCTGTTTTATGCAAAAATATCAGAAAATCCGCCGCGAGAAAATAAAAAGGTAGATCCTGCCCATCGACGTATATTGATACGTCGATGATCCTGCCCCTCGAAAAACTATAAACCTAGACGACTGAAAAAACAAAAACCTAGATCTAGGTTGAACAAGCTAAGAGTGGCATCCCCGTGGTCAGCTAAACACCGTGCAAGGTTTCCGGTTCGTTCGTTTCATGGTGGTCGTTAGCGAAAGTCGTCGTCATATTTAGATCAAAATGACGGATCCGCGAAGGCGCAATGTCGGCGAACGCAGCAACATCGTTAGTATTGTCCGCACGGCGTTTCAATTGCTGGAATGGATCGGTGATTTTGATCGTTTGATCACGGCAAACAGTTACTATGACGATGATCGATACTGGGGCGATAGATAAATTCTCTGTTGCATTGATTCGTCTGTTCAACTCTGTTGGCTTTTTTCGGCATTACGTCTGTGACCAGCGTGCCGAAGGAAAACTTAAAAAGCAGTAATCTGTCACGGCGGTCGCACGATCAAGATAACGAATAATTGTTTCCTTAGAGCGTAGTTGATGATATGGAATGAATGATGATCAATCTCAGAAATTTATATAGCGCCCCTTCAAGATCTCTACTCAGATGATATGTGATGGATGATATGCCTGCAAGGGTTCAAGCCGAAACCCGATTTCCTGAAAGCTATATTAAAAATTGCATGTGCTGTATTACGGCGGTGCCATATAAATTGTTGTATTCATTCATTCATTCTGATAATTTATATAGCGCCTCTTCAAGATATCTACTCAGAGGCGCTATTATATTATATTAAACTCCTGTACTAACTTGTGATCACCATTCCTAATTTGTTCGGTGCCTTGGAGCCAGAGGGTTCCAGGTTCGAATCCACGTCAAGCCGCCACGTAGGGACCCTGGGCAAGTCCTTCAGTCGCAATTGCCCATGCGCTTCGGGATGAAACTCCAATTCAGTGTCCGTGCTGTAGTCTGAAGCGCTTCTGAGTAGATACCTTGAAGGGGCACTATAACAAGGGCACATACATATGCACCAATTTTTCAATGTCTGCCTTTTGTTTTTGAAGGTGTCTGACGTTGGAAAAGACGAGAAGTCAGACGAGGATATAGACGACATTCTTCGGGTCGATCCAGAACCATCTGCGTCGGCATCTTCGCTTCAAGACCCTGGAAAGCAAGAGGCTCTTGAGTCCTCCACTAAGAAGGACGTCAGTCCAAGGTCAGATGCTGTCCAGTTCAGAGATCGTCTCCAGTAGTCAAATTGCTAATCATTTAGAATTAGCTGCAGAAATTGATAAACTATTAGAATTGGCTAAGTACTGAAATTGATAGACTTAGAATTAGCTAGTGATATTGCACTCAACAATTAGAATTGGCTAGTGATATTGCTAAACTATTAGAACTGGCTACTGATATTGCTAAACTATTAGAATTGGCTTTTAATGAAATTAGAATTGGCTAGTGATATTGCTAAACTGTTAGAATTAGCTGCAGAAATTGCTAATTTTTTAGAATTAGCTACCACGATCTGCTAATCTTTTTTAAAAGTAGAATATTGCTTTAATCAATGGTAAAATCTTGTAGCTGGTCAATTGCAAGTATATAAGCATGTAGTCTTCACAGGAGCACAGTAAGACTGCAGTTACGTAATGAGAAAGAAACATAAAAGTTATTAGAATTAGCAGAACTTTTAAAATCTAATCTGTTCGCTAATTTATTGGAATCTCATGGATTTGTTGCCAATCTCTGGTTTGATTTATGGTGCTCTAGTGTTTACTAGATGAATTTATGCACAGTTTGAACCGCTGGTTTTGAACCTTCTTTGCAGTTATGGACCCCATAAATAGAGTTCTAACTGATTCGTGGAATCGACCTTCAAGGCTGTAGCCAGGATTTTATTTCGGGGGTGTTTTCTCGACTTTTTCTTTTGGGAGCGAAATTTCTGACAACCTGCTTTTGGTTATCGCCTGCTTGTCTAACCTTTTTTGGCCATATGTAACAACATTCATGGCGGTGCACAAAACACTATTTTCCGTTATTTCCGACTATTTTCTGATCGAAGTTACATTACACATTGTAGTTCTTACACCATGTGCTAGTAAATGCACTATTTCATTTTTACATTATTTCATTTGGGGGAGGTGTTTAAACACCCAAAACACTCCCCTAGCTACGGCCTTGTCGACCTTGTTTTCCCTGTCTACTTTTTTCAAGAAATAGATGTATTTGCGACTTCATCTGTTTTCTCTCCTCTCCATTCTATCTATGCTGGTCAAGACTATTCTTGTTTTAATCAAGTCTATGGATTACTTTTGTTTAGTACGCCGAAATGCGGGTAGCAAATGTTTGCCAATTAAATAATATTCTCTGCTTGTCTCTTCCGCTAATGTTGGGTATTTCCGACAATGTGATGAGCCTATTTTTAGATGGTGGAATTCCAATGGGTTGGGAGCGCCTCTGAGTAGCAATATTGAAGAGGTGCTATATAATGACTGAAGCTGTGGAGAACTCTCCTCATTGGTTGCCCTTCATCTTACCTTTGCGATCTCTGTCGCCCAGTCTCTGACATTGAAGCATGTCAGTCAGGCTCTTCGCTCTGCTACGAAGGGGCAACTTTCTCGGTTGTAGGGCCATCCATCTGGAATGACCTCCCTTCAAAGCTGCATTATTTCATCTGACCAATCAGTTTCATTGTTTAATTTTTGTGGTTTTTCTGTTGCCGTGGCTTGGTTGGGAGCGCTCTTGAGTTGGTTGAAATCTTGAAGTGGCACTGTATATAGGTCCATTGAACGAATGGATGAATGAATGCTCACCCTTTTGTAAATTCATGGTGTCTGAAAATAATATTGTATTGAACTGCAGACTTATCCTTTGGTGTGGACTCAATATCACAAACTCATCTTGGTATATGTCTTGTGATATGTATTTTTTTATTTCTTGTATTTGCTATAGCGCCCATTCAAGCTCCCTACTCATAGGCGCAGCTAAAGTGGGAGGGCATTCCAACCACAGTCAAAGCACGACATATGTATATGTTCATGTGTTCATGGCTGTTCTTTTCTAAACACTGACATGATTGTGTATCAGGTTACTTAGTATGATGTATTATTGTATATACAAATTTGTGTGTACTACTGGAATCTCTTTATATTGCATCATTGTTTCCAAATATCCTGACTAGAAATTGGGTCACAGAGTTTTTCCCATGGGATGGGCCAGCTGATCATTTAGACTGTGTGCTCCAAATATCCTCTGCCTTTGTTTACTCACTGCCACATACATGGGCCTCAATTGCCTTTGCAACAAAGGACAGTTCCGGAAAATTTAGCATCTTGTTTACAAAATAAAAGCATTCAATTAGTAATACATCTATGAAAGCATATTGACGAATAATTATGTTTGGGAAAAAAGCTATTGGAGATTCAAAATATTATTGTTAGCATTAGCAAGAGAATTTTAAGTGGGACGACATCGTCAAGTGGATGACCACAAAATGTTCGCAAGTAACCAGTCCTGTAATCAAAAGTACTTGAGCCTGAAAAATCAGCAGTCTTAGTTATACGTATGGCAGCCAGGAAATAATGTATAATTAAGTGAATAAACTTGTGCATTTGTGATGTGCATTATACTTACTCGCTTAATTCTAAGGGATTATCAGTTGTCTTATTAGTTTAGATAGTGGGTAATGGCAGAAGCACTTTGTAGGCTGAACTTTATTATGGGGGCTGTGCTGTTATACTAGGGATGGGTATATAGCATCCTGAATTTGCCAACCCACATGGATGTGCATTGTGCACACACACGCATGCACACACACACAACACACACACAGAGGAATGCACATGCGCTATAAACAGATACACACCCACACAGGAGCTTATTTGTCAAGCTCTTAAGACCTCTTATGAGCTTATCAGGATAAATTTTGATCAAATGTGAATTACATGAATGCACGAAACACAACTTCCACCCGTGAAACCTTAAAAAAATGTTGTGCGATGTTTAGTTCAAAACTGTTTTTAGAGGTTTATCAGAAATGTTTGCAGAAAGCTTTGTTGAAAAGAAAAACTGTTGCTATAGATAGAATATGTTTCAAAATTTGATCAATTAAGATACTAGATCAATAGGACAGGATCAGGGCTTTTTTAATGTGCAGTTGTAGGCTACACAAAATGTGTAATTCTAAATGGATTTGTGCAGTCGTAGAAGCACTTCTGTACAGTTAAAACTAGCAAAAAAGGTCATTGAAGGAAAAGAATGGTTTGTGCAATTCTAAAAATTCCTTAAAAACAGCCCTGGACAGGATATGTGTCTGCTACACCTGTCAAGTTCATTAGTTAAGGCTTCGTGAGTTACGATATCTCAAAACTTCTTTATTTTCCCTCGGAATTTTGTACTGGGAGGAACTCTGATTGGTGTGCACTGTGAGATACGCTTTTTAAATTTATAGATTTACAATACAGTATATGCCAATTCTGCCATATGATAAAGTCTCTGCTCTTAAATATGATATTTATTAAATTTTGTTTTGACTAGCATAGTAGGCACCACTACCGTAGTTTGTTTTCTGGATTGGAGGGCTCTATATAAATTTCCTTAATAATAACTGAAGCTGTGTGAGTGGTTTTACAGATGGAAGAACTGGATTATACGTGGAATCTTCACCTGGGTGATGATATTAGCATTTTGCGGGGTGGTCTGGCTGGGTCCTCTGTACATGGTCCTCTTGGTATGTCTGCTTGTCTCTCTCTTAGTCTCTGTCTGTATGGTTCATTGTTGAATGTTGTCTTGCTGTTGTTGTGTTGGTTATTCGGTCGATCTTCATAGATGTTGCATGGCATTGTTGTCCTCATAGTGTTATGCGTAGTCCCTGCTTGCCATTGTCTCTCTCTCTTGCCGGCTGCTTTGTTGTCTGCTTTCTGGCAAGATATTCCCAGTTCTAGAGCTGTTGTCTTGTTCCTGATGATATATCCGTTTAGAACTTGTTCTAAATTCTAATCCATTGTAGAAACTGTTCTAAGTCCATTGCAGAACTTGTTCCGAATTCTAATCTATCGTAGAACCTGTTCTAAATCCATTGTAGAACTTGTTCTAAATTCTAATCCTTTGTAGAACTTGTTCTAAATTCCAATCTGCTGTTGCTGACACCACAGCCAGTTACAAAGAAATGATAAAAAAAATTAATTAGGGTGCAAGTGTGATAGAGGGACAATTAGTTCAATCAAATGGGTGCAAGTGAGGTAGAGGGACAATGGTTGAGTATCTGTGAAGTACTCGGGAAATGTCATATCTTTCGCCCTTAATCGGGAGTTTGAAACTATGAGGACGAGGACCATTCGACCTATGGACTGGACTCTCGGTGGGAAATGACAAAGAGGATGCGTGAGTCAAGTCGGATCACTGACGAAGTAGTCGATTTTCAATGTCATGTCCAAGAGCTTCTACGCTCTTCATATCAGGTGTCAGAAAACCAAAACTTCCCATCTTGCAATGAAAATGCTCCGTTTTGGCCGGTCCTCAGCAGTAGTTCTTGATGGAGTTTGTCAATTGCTTTATAACACAGAAGAGTAGTCCCTTAAGGATGTTTCTGGGGGGATCTGCTGGTATGATGTTAGCAACTTCATTTTCTTAAACTATTCCTGAGGCTGCCATGTTTCTCGTTTTTAACGGTTTCAGTGTGCTTGCGGACAAACTGTCTCAATGTCATTCTGGCGAAGTTAGTGCCTGATGCTGTGAGACAGCTTTGTTTTGAGAGATCTATGTCGTCTGTCTGATTGTTACATGTAGCTTGTTCTAAATTCTAATCCATTGTAGAACTTATTCTAAGATCCATCGTAGAACATGTTCTAAATTCCAATCCGTTGTAGAACTTGTTCTAAGATCCATCATAGAACTTGTTCTGAATTCTAATCCATCGTAGAACTTGTTCTAAATTCTAATCCGCTGTTGTCCAACAACGACAGCAACCCATCTATTTCTGTGCTTGGTTATGTTGCCTCATGTTGTGATTGCTGTTCTTATTGTTGTTGTTGTTTAGCATTTCCGTTGCATTTATTTACCGATGCTATTTGTCTCTTTTCAGATGGAAGAACTGGATAGTTCGAACGATATTGTCCGCAATGATGATTTCAGCTTTTACGCTTGTTATCTGTTTAGGCCCGGTAGCTTTAGTTATATTGGTAAGAGTTCTTTAGACTTTAAGTTTCGTAGTTCTCAGATTTAAATCTCAACAGTTTTCTGCTTGCTTTTTTTCGGCAGCACTTATTCACTTCAGTCTGCATTTGCTTATGATTAGTCTAGAGCTGCAGGATTTTTTAGCATGCAGTTCTACACAAAATTTGGGGCACGGTGGTGTAGTGGTGGCGTCATTGCCTTGGAGCCGGAAGGTTCGAGGTTCGAATCCTCCTCGCCGCGTAAGGACCTTGGGCAAGTCCTTCACTCACAATTGCTCAGCGCTTTGGCGTGAAACTCCGATGCAGTGTCCGCTCTGCATTTGGGAGCGCCTCTAAGTAGCGAGAGCTTGAATGGGCGCTATGACAAGTTCACATACAAACAAACAAACAAAAATGTGCAGTTCTATATGGATTTGTGCAGCTGTAGAGACACTTCTGTGCAGTTAAAACTATGGTATAAAAAGGCCATTGTCATCCAAGTGGGAAAGAAAGGAATGGGTTGTGCAGTTCTAAAAATTCCTTTAAAAGCCCTGTGGAGCTGGTGTGGTTTTGATCAATGCCAGCTGGGTCTTGTGCTGCAATATCTCAGGGATGTCATTCGTTCTCCTGCTTCTGTATCTTCTCATCGACCTCTCCATTCTCTGGACAGACCTCTGACTTGCTTGTCTCACTAGCTAGGACCACTGTTGCTCAAACTCGATCCTTTACAATCATTGGAACATCAATCAACTAATCTATCAATCAATCAATCTAGGCCATTAGATTTTCTTAAATTACATTGTCCATCCAACTCTTTGTTTGTCTCCCTCGGCTTCTCTTTCCCTCCACATGCCCATGCTGAGCTTCGGCTGGTAGTAGCCTTTTGTCCTCCATTCGTGTCAACAATAGCTTCTGCTAATGGTTGGAAATGCAATTAGGATAGGAAAGTAATGGCATGAGTGCTGAATATATCCCCCTGCTTTTGGAGAATGGGATTCCTGGGATTTATGGGAAGCTGGTAGTAGGTTAACCCTCATTGTTCTCTTTCAGCTGAGCTGTTAGGGCTGCTGTAGACAAAAGGAACAATGGTTGAACAACCCCCCCCTTTGGGGAATACTGCTGATGAATTTACAGAGTAAAGAGTCTCTGTTTATCTTGGCCTGTCTGCTTCTGTCTGTGTGGTTCTGTCTGTCTGCGTGGCTGTTTGTTCGTGTGTGTGTATGTTTGTGTAGTTCTGTATTTGTTGTCT
The DNA here is from genome assembly GCA_945859605.1 of Lumbricus rubellus. Classification (NCBI taxonomy): domain Eukaryota; kingdom Metazoa; phylum Annelida; class Clitellata; order Crassiclitellata; family Lumbricidae; genus Lumbricus; species Lumbricus rubellus. Next base: position 16,330,698 of record OX243821.1, on the reverse strand, counting down.
CTCTGTCTTTGTGTGTGTGCGTGACTGTGTGTGTGGTTTGGGCTGAGTCTGTCTGCCTGGCTTTGTTTGACTGTGTGGGTCTGTTTGTGTGAGTGTGTGTGTGTTGCAGGTTCGAATCCACCTCAAGTCACCGCATAGGTACCCTGAGCAAGTCCTTCGCTCGCAGTTGCTCATGCGCTTCGGTGTGTAACTCCGATGCAGTGTCCGCGTTTATGTAATCGGGAGCGCCACTGAGTAGACAGCTTGAATGGGTGCTATAGAAATGGAGAAATAAACAATATAAATATGGTATCGATTGTGCTGTTGACCAGTAGAACGTTGCGAGTGTTTGGATCATCTTGGCATTCGTTTTTTGAGATCCATACCTGTGCTTGATTTTTGCTTTATTTATGTTTGATTTCTTTAACCCTTTAAGGACCAGCTACACAATCATGTTTTACATGCATTTTAGTAGATGCTGGTAATTAAAAGGTTAACTTTAGAGTGATCTTAGTTAAGTGGAATCGCTTGCTTTGTTGTTGTTGTCTAGATGTTGTCACTAGAAAGCTTTGAGTGTTGCAACGTTGTACATTTCTGTTGTCTCGTCTCCAATACTCACAGCAGATTTGCCTTAAAGGGTTTTAATTGACATCTCTAATCAAAAGAAAAAAACTGTTGAGCCTTGAGCAGTATCGTATTAAAACATTTATAAAGCGCCTCTACTAGGGCGAACTGTTCAGAGGCGCTCCCAGTGTGCAAGGCCACGAGAGAAGAAATATGTTTTGAGATAAGAAAATGAGGAGGAGGGATTACCAGTTAGAAGTTGAGACTGAGTAGATGGAGACAGAGTATTCAGTTGTATGTCTATTGTCTCTTAACCGTCAGCACAGTGTGGGTCAAGCCCAGACCTTTGTTTGCCGCAAAGGATTGTAATTGATGTCTTTAATCAACAGAAAAAAGCTGTTTAGCCTTAGCGGTGGTCTGACATGTTGTTCCTTCGCAATCTAGGTCAAGGTCAAGTTAACTTGGTCAACTATCATAGGTTCAAGATCCTGGGTCAAGGTCAGGGACCCATTGTACAGGATAAACAGTAGCAGCACCTCCGTAGGTCGTGGCAGGTCATTTGACCTTCCTATTTTACTCTTGACCTACCATATGTAGGACCTGCGAAAAATTCTTTTAAATTTCAATATATATTCTTTGCATTTAATTTCTTTGACATGCTAAGTAACTTCCATGACCATGACATGACCAGCTGAAATTGTGTAGCTGGTGCTGCCACTGTTTACAAGCAGCATTCATTGTGGCAGGGAACTGTTTATTCAAGGCCTGTATGTTTGCTGAGGCTGCCTATATTTCATTGGGACTGGTAGCAGTGAGAGCAGCCCTGGTCCACCTTGAGATAAACATCTGTTGAAAGGAATAAATCAAGTGGGGAAATCACATGATGCGGCCTGAGTATCAGAATGAAAAGCTAGAAATTGGTAAGATTAAAGTTCAAGCAAACAAGTCAGATGGTGGTGTTGGTGGTGAGGTTGTTTAGTTAACACAGTCTTGGAAGAGTTGCCAGAATTAGGTCTTTTATTTGCACAATTGCTTGCTTAGAAATTAAAACAATGCACCCTTTGGAAGGGCTTAAAGTGTGCCTGGACAGTCATGGACAGTGTCCATGCACTTATTTTAAAATCTGAACGCCATCCTGCCACTTATAATTGGTCAGCAAAGCCTGGAAACTGTTTAGCTTCGTGATAAATTGATTCAAATAAGAGCTGAAGGTGGTCTATTGTAGCTTGGTGATATATTTAAAATAAGAGCTGGAGGTGATCTATTGTAGCTTGACGAAATATTGATTCAGATAACAACCAGAGGTGATCTATTGTAGCTTGGTGATATATTGATTCAAATAAGAGCCAGAAGTGACCTAATGATTTGCGTAGGAGCCAGAGGTGATCTCTAGATTTATATAAGAACCAGGGCTCACCTTTAGATTTACCTAAGAGCCAAAGGTGAACCCTTAAAAGACCCCACTCAACTAAGAGTCAAAAGTGCTCTACAGGGTGGGCCATAAAAATGACCCCACCCCAAGGTTTATTGCCAACATCTTGGCCAGAAGTAAAAATTTCTGAATCAAATTTTGCATATAATATTATACGTACAATTGCCAAATTTCACAAATAAATTTAGAACAGAATGAAAGTTATACTACTTTGCTATGGCAAATGTGAGAAATACATAAATGAATTTTAAAAATTACATATTTTTGCATCTGACATGAGCACACATGCATTACATTGTATTCAATGCTTGCATACTGGTTTATCACAAATAACTATATTGGTCTGATCGTGGTTGGAAATATAACATTTGAACTTTCAGATTCTTTTGATCCAAGTCAAATGTTTCCACGAGATCATCACCATTGGTTATGTTGTCTACAAGTCTCATGAGTTGCCATGGTTTCGAACGCTCAGCTGGTACTTCCTCGTCACGTCGAACTACTTCTTCTACGGCGAAAGTATGGTCCAGTACTTCGGAGTACTTATGTCACGCACGGTGAGTACTGCAATACACAACTCGACCAACTGCTACCATCTTCATAATAATAATAATAATAATAATAATAACGACAATTTATATGGCGCCGTAATGCGGCCATACCACTACCAGGGCGCCTCACAAACAGCTAACTTCATCTTATCGTTTTTAATATCTTCATCGTAATGTCCTTGTTGCCTTCGTATTACAATGCTTATCTTTGTCTTGTCATATTGTTTATCTTCAACTTTTCGTCTTTGTTATCTTCGTCTTGATTGTCTTTGTCTTGGTGTCTTTGTTATCTTCGTCTTACCATCTTTATCTTTGTATTGTCGTCTTTGTTAATTTTATCTTGTCGTCTTCGTGTTGTCTTTGTCTTATCATCTTTGTTATCTTCATCTTATTGTTTTGTCATCTTCATCTTTTCATCCTTTTTATCTTCATCCTATTGTCTTCATTATCTTTGTCTTATTGTTTTTGTTATCTTCTTATTCTTTTGTTATCTTCATCCTATTGTCTTCATTATCTTTGTCTTATTGTTTTTGTTATAGATCTTCATCTTATTGTTTTGTTATCTTGATATTATTGTCTTCATTATCTGTTTTGTTGTCTGTGTATACTATGTACTTGAGGAGTGCCTGAAGTAAATGCACTGATATGAAACCAATGTAAAATGTCTTTCCATAGATCTACTTTCACGGAGGCTCGAACCGGTACTTTTCTCATCACAGGACAAGGCACTCTGTCCCTTCCATATGGCTAGACTACGTAACAGAACTATCTTAGCGTGCATCCTTAATCATCCTAATCCGGCTTAATCTTCACCTGTGCCATTTACCCGGATTGTAGGTTTCGGGTGAGGTCAGTCATGATGAGCTTAGTGCAGAATTATGGCCACACCAAAGAGTATCGATTGGCAATCTGCGCTGATTAGCCATATTACTAGTGATTGGTATTGTGTGGTATGATACATGTATGTATTGTATTGTATTTTTATTCAGTGATTTATAAAACGCCCCTGGCAGTGCACCATTTCGAGGTGCCATGACATGATAATATATGGTGGGTGTGGTATAGTATGCCATGGTATAATAGTACATGTACCTGTAATCCTGTATAGTATAGTATGGTCATCATTATCATCGTGCACCATAAGCTGTGTGCTGGGTGGTGACTAATTTCAGCACTTGCATCGTTGTGCCCTTTCGAGCTTGGTAAAAGTGCAATTGTATTGTCAGTTGTATTGTGTTGTTTTGTATTGTAATATATGTCAAATCACACTGAAGCAAGTGTTGTTTAATTGTTACTGTTGTTTAATTGCCACTCTTGCTTATTTTGTCACTTAAATTGTTTAATTGTCACTTTTGTTTAATTGTCACTTTTGTTTAATTGTCTGAATTGTTTAATTGTCTGAATTGTTTGATTGTGACTGAATTGTTTAATTGTCACTGTTGTTTAATGAGAACCGTGTGGAGATCAGGAACGTTGAGCAGAGACACGAAGCTTCGACTGTACTCGTCTTTGGTGTTGCCTGTGGTGCTTTATGCAAGTGAGGCCTGGAAGACAACAGCAAAGACAACAAAACAACTAAATGTCTTCCACCGGAGATGCCTACGATCTATCCTTGGCATCTCATGGAAGGACCACATCAGAAACGAGGAGGTGCTAACAATGGCGGGGACGAAGGATCTTGAGTACATCATCATGGGGAGAAGGGGAAGGTTGGCTGGGCACATCCTTAGACTACCAAAGGAGAGGATTGCAAGGACGGCATTGAACTGGGTGCCGAAGGGTGGTAAACGGAAAAGAGGCAGGCCAAGAAACACCTGGAGACACGCTTTCAGGAAGGACCTGGAGCGGATGGAACTGGGCTGGGACGAGGCGGAGGTGGTGGCTGGCGACCGTGCGGAGTGGCGAGGACTTGTCGACCAATGTTCCGATCGGAACTGGAGGAACTAAGTCTAAGTAAGTAAGTTGTTTAATTGTCGCATTGTTGTGGTTCTTTTGTTTTCCAGGAGTTTCTGAATCCGTTTGTGACGTACCACAGATTCATCTCATTTTCGTTGTATGTCGGTGGACTCATTCTATTCGTCTTCAGTCTCGTCAAGAAACATTATCTCAAGCAGTTTACTCTCGTACGTCATCGTACTACTTCTAGTTCTCGAGATAATTATTTTGAGATTTTCCGTCTAACAAAATGTTCATCTATATGCAATTTAGCATAGTTGTAAAAAACGTTTTTTTCGTTTTTTATTTTTCCCATCGTTTTTTATCGTTTTTTATTTTTTATTTAACTTTATTTATTCATTTACTTTCTATTATTATTGTCCTTAATTTTAATTTTTTCTGATATTCCTTTTGTTTTCCGCCAACTCTCAAGGATTCAGCTAACTAAAGTCATTATTTCATCGTTCAACATCATCATTTAAGAGATAGCCTGCGTGTAGTAGGTTCCTAATTAGGGTTTTCAATGTTAAAATGCGGTTTTAGATGTAGCAAAGTCAAATTATTTTCCGTTTCCGTTTTTTATCGGTTTTTGTGGTTTTTTATTTTTTCGAAAAAAACGACTTTTTTCCCGTTTTTTATTCCGTTTCCATCGTTTTTACATCTATGCAATTTAGGATGTCATGCAATTTATTACGAATTTTGACCCCCATGTCTGTCTGTTTGTTTGTCTTTCTGTCAGTCTCTGTCTGTTTGTCTGTCTGTACGTCTAATCAATTCCAGTTCTGGAGATAATTATTTCAAGATTTTTGTTTGCACGGCTGTTTTTAAGGAATTTTTTGAACTGCACAACCTCTTCTTTTCTTTCCCATCCTTTATCATAAATTACTTCCAATCAGAGGACAATGACCTTTTTTGTTAGTTTTAACTGTACAGACGTGCTTCTACAACTGCACAAATCCATTTAGAACTGCACATTTTGTGTACAGCTACTCGTTAAAAAAGCCCTGATTGTTTGTCTAAGGCAGTGGTTCCCAACCTTTCTTGACTGTAGGGCCACTTTTTCTAAGTTGGAGGACACGAGGGCCACTTTTTCTTAGTTAAAGGACATTATGGCATTTAGGGGGCCACAATGCTGAAATGTAATTAACTAAAAGCATATAAAAATTGTTATAATTAATTCAAAGTAGAATGTTTGATGTTTATAGACTTCAAAATAAAATAATTTGTAATAGAAAATGGTTATATGTTCTATCCTGTACAAATTGTCAAATTTTTCATATATTTTTGTTAATTCTTTGAGAGATGAGTGTCATTGCTGAGGCCTGGCGGGCCATTTTGTGAGGCCTCGCGGGCCACTTTTGGCCCGCGGGCCACGGGTTGGGAACCGCTGGTCTAAGGGTAAATGAAATCACACAATTTATAATGATGCCGATTTTTGACCCCCCTCGTATTGTCTGTATGGCACTCTGTCTGTATGTCTCTCTGTCTTTCTATCTATCTGTCTCTCTCTGTCGGTATGTCTCTCTGTCTCTATCTGTATGTATGTCTCTCTGTCTGTCTTTCTGGCTGGCTGTCTCTCTGTCTGTATGTATGTCTGTCTCTCTGTCTGTATGTCTGTTTGTCTGTCTGTCTGTTCAGACCTTAAATTATGCCGAAACGGTACTTACATCTAAAAACCTAAATTTATATTGTCTTCTTTCTAGCAACTGTAATTTCTAGGCATTTGACAATAAATGCCTCCCTACAAGACCTTCTGGATATGGACCACTGGTTTTATTGGCTTCGCATTGGAAACAATAGATGACCCAGTTTTCCAAGCAGGCATATACACTAGGGTGGATTGAAAAACCCGAAATTTTGAAATTCAAAATGTAATAGCAAAATAAAGTTGTCTAATGATATGAGGTCACGAAATGTCGAAAAAGTTTTGAAAAATATTTATGTCTTCCTTTTGCCCCAGAGGGCCAAAGTTTCGAAAAATTGTCTTTTTTAAAGAAAATTTATGGTTTTCTCATGAAATATTTTTCATGCAACACAATTCATCACCATACAATATACCGTTGGAAAGAGCTCTTAAAACTGAATAAAATGATGTGTTAATTTTCAGAATAGTCCCATATTTCTAGAAGATATTAAATTTTTACGATACCCCACATTCACGACATGTCGCTATGCCTGAAAACTGTAAAACACTAATAACTTTTTTATCCTTTGAGATATTTCAACTTGTGATATGTCATTCGATTCAGTTTAAGACGGCTCTTTTAACGGTGCATTGAAACTTACAAAACCCTTCACCAAGAATTTAGAACGCTCATGAAGCCATACAAAAAGAGGAAAACTAAAGGAAAATATTGGGAAAAATATACTGAACAGGGAATAACTATGCAAACCTTTAATTTCATGTTTCTCAACATTTCTAAGTGATACAGTCATCATCAGCACCCAATATTATGAGGAATAACAGTTTTAAAGATTTGTTTTCCAATTAAATTAAATTATAGTATATTGCAAATGCATGCAATAAACGAGCATTTTAGTTAAAATCTTGCATGCCGTTTTACTCAAAAACCTTACATGTTACAACAATTCTGAGAACACCATCGTGTTCAGCACGTCAACTTGTATTGAAAACAGTCAAAGTTTTTTTGGAAATAAAAAATAATAATTTATAGTATATTTAAATATATACAATATATGACTATTTAAGATAAAATTTTGCATATTGTTTTTCTCCAAACTCTTACGTGATACAACAATTCTGAAAACACCATCGTGTTCAGAACGTCAACTTCTATAGAAAACAGTCATAGTATTTTCGGAAATAAAAATTAATAATTTATAGTATATTTAAATATATACAATATATGAGTATTTAAGTTAAAATCTTGCATATTGTTTTACTCAAAAACCTTACGTGATACAACAATTCTGAGCACACCATCGTGTTCAGCACGTCAACTTCTATAGAATACAGTCAAAGGTTTTTCGGAAATCCCCAAAAAATTAAATTTTGTTGTATTATTTAAATTATTGTATCATGATCAAGTTGGAACTCTATTTACTCTCATCGCATCTTCTGGCTTTGGAACATTTCCAATTGTCACTGGTGTATTTGCAGTCTGCAATGTCAAAAAGTTTTTCTCTACACCTTTTTTCATAGTTTTGCAATTTTTTCCAATATTTTTCTTTAGTTTCCTCTTTTTGTATGGTTTCATGTGCGTTCTAAAATCTTCGTGGAGGGTTTTGTAAGTTTCAATGCACCGTTAAAAAGGCCGTCTTAAACTGAATCGAATGACATATCACAAGTTGAAATATCTCAAAGGATAAAAAAGTTATTAGTGTTTTACAGTTTTCAGGCATAGCGACATGTCGCGAATGTGGGGTATCGTAAAAAGTTAATATCTTCTAGAAATATGGGAATATTCTGAAAATTAACACATCAATTTATTCAGTTTTAAGAGCTCTTTCCAACGGTATATTGTATGGTGATAAATTGTGTTGCATGAAAAATATTTCATAAGAAAACCATAAATTTTCTTTAAAAAAGACAATTTTTCGAAACTTTGGCCCTCTGGGGCAAAAGGAAGACATGAATATTTTTCAAAACTTTTTCGACATTTCATGACCCCATATCATTAGACAACTTTATTTTGCTATTACATTTTGAATTTCAAAATTTCGGGTTTTTCACTCCACCCTAATATACACATGGAGATATGCACAATAATTTGCACATACAATACATATTATGCTCTTGTCTTATGTAAACATGTCATAAATTGGTCCTGTTGCTTTCATAAGCGTGCGTCAGTGTTATGAGGAGAGTGGTAGTTGATTATAAATAAAAAAATGTGATTGCCACAGTGCAGGGACTTTTTAAAGTAACTTCTTCAAAGCTCTTATTAATTATTTATTAACATCTCTTTATTATTATTATTTATTATTATCTTTATTATTATTACTGTTATTATTTATTACTTAATGACTATTTTATATAGCACATCTAGATTAAGCACTCCCGGCCCAACCACAGCTGAATTTCGAGATTCTTAAGGAATGAAATGGAGTGGCCCCTGGGCAGTTTGTGGGGCGTGGTGGGTTCGGTGCCTTTGAACCATGTTCGAATCCACCTCAAACCGCCGCGTAGGGACCTTGAGCAAGTCCTTTACTCGCAATTGCTCATGTGCTTTGGCATGAAACTCCAGTGCAGTGTTCGCACTGTAGTTGGGAGCGCCTCTGAGTAGGGATTGTGAAGGGCACTTTTAGCTAATGCGATAAATAAATAAATAATTAAATAAATAAGTGCAGTGTAACAGGGAAGGGAGTTAATTCCAAATTGTGAGACCAGCTACTAAGAATTGAACAGTGCTGTTGAATAGCAGTCCAAAGATCTATGTTTGTATGCGCACTTGCTATCATAGGCGTACGAGGCGGGGGTGCAGGGGGGGCAATTGCCCCCCCAAATTCGGGCAAGTTTGGTGGTTTTTTCGGGCAAAAAAGTCGCGGACGACTAAAAAAAACATAAAAAAGGTCGTCAAGTTTCGGGCAAATCTGGTTTTTCGGGCAAAAAAAGTCGCGGACGACTAAAAAAAAAAAAAAAAAAGGTCGTCAAGTTTCGGGCAAATCTGGTTTTTCGGGCAAAAATAGTCGCGGACGACCAACTTTTTGGCCGGATAAATTTTTCGGGCAGAAGTGAAATCTTTGCCCCCCCACTTCTGAAACCTCCCGTACGCCTATGCTTGCTATAGTGCTCCTTCAAGCTCTCTCTACTCAGAGGCGCTCCCGAATGCAGAGCGGACACTGCATCGGAGTTTCATGCCGAAGCGCTGGCCAATTGTGAGTGAAGGACTTGCCCAAGGTCCCTATGCAGTGAGGTGGATTTGAACCTCGAGCCTTCCGGCTCCAAGGCAACGATGTCACCACCACGCCCCAATTGTGGTCTTAGCTCGTGGAACAAACAAGTTTGTACCTGATGTTTGTGTTTTAGTTCGGCTGGACTCATGTTATGTTTGTGTTTTAGTTCGGCTGGACTCATGTTATGTTTGTGTTTGTGTTTTAGTTCGGCTGGACTCATGTTACTCTGCTGATCATCGTTACTCAGTCGCATCTCATCATGCAGAACATCTTTGAAGGTCTTATCTGGTAAGTCCATACCAGCCGAGATGAACAATGGACACCTTACATCCTGCCATAAAGTTGAACTCAACTCATTTTTAAACTTCAGTTCGATTTCAATTCAATTTAAAACCTTTATTGGTCACTAAAATATTAGTACATTACATATTTCTGCTGCAATTGTTCATGGGTGTCAACTGTGAATTGTCGAAGGGTAAACCTCTGGGCCCCTGCCAGCGGGACCCGTCCCTTTAGGTGTGCCCTTTGTTCTCTGTGCTTTCCTACTAATTTGCTGTGTTATTTCTTCTGTTATTACAATTATTTACTGATGTACTGCTTTAAATGTAAAAAAAATTCTTGGGTTCAATAAAAATGAAATGAATGAATGAATGAATTAAATGAAACTCTAAAGGAACAATATCATTCTGCTAACAGGGCGCCCTATTCTCATTTCTATTTTTTATGTGTACAGTTGACATTAACCATTAAAGCATGAATTCAGAACAAGCAAACAAGTGAAACTGTGTGAAAGTGCTGAAATGAACAAGTGCAGTAGTGCGTACATATCAGATGAATTTTACATATCCATAACTGGATTGTTTACAATAAAACTATTATTATTATCGTTTGCCATAATATTGCATTATATACGCTGTGACTCAATCAAATACCATTTTAACTGTGTTTTAAAATGATGTATAGTAAACAGGGATGTTGGCTCACATATGTTATGCTTGCACAAATATAAGGCAGTTTTCTGTTCTAGTTCTAGCGATCTTAAAGAGGTACTATATAAATTCTCATTGATTGATTGATTGATTGATTGATTGATTGATTGATTGATTGATTGATTGATTGATTATAAAGTGTGTGAAGTTGTTGTATATTATTTTGTGAGTTGAATGGCGATCTTAAAGTGGTGCTATATAAATTCTGATTGATTGATTATTATGTTTCCAAGTCATATGTTATTTTATGAATTGTGTTGTAACGCTGGTAGTGGATTTGTGTTGCGTGCATCAGGTTTCTCGTTCCAGTTTCGATGATTATCTGCAACGACATAATGGCTTACATGTTCGGATTCTTCTTTGGAAAGACCCCGCTCATCAAACTCTCTCCGAAAAAGACGTGGGAAGGATTCATTGGTGGAGCGTTTGCAACCATCGTCTTTGGTCTCATCGTCAGTTACAAACGTTATTTCCCGCCTCGATATCAAGTGTTGTGCATTTGTTTGTTTGTATGTGCACTTGTTATAGCGCCCTTCAAGCTCTCTTTCTACTCAGAGGCGCTCCCGAGAGAAATCATCATTATTACTAAATTTTATTGCTATAATATTTATATCATTATTATTTAGGGCATAGCCGGGGGCTGAACCGGTTAACCGGTAATGCCGGTTATTTGACACCCGGCAGATAACCGGAACCGGTGATGAAAGGTCTTCCGGGCCGGGTGGGTAATTATGAATTTAGCATACCACACATCAAAGGGCTTAACAGTTAACCTGCAAGATCTCTCAACTGGGCATTGCAGTACAATGAACAGACAATCACAGAACACAGACAGCCTGCTGATGGTTGCTTTATATTAGACTATCCTATTTCAAACAGGGGACCAGCAAGAGGAGGAGGGGAGAATTTGTATCACCCTCTTCCATGCTATCTTTCCTCCTCTTCTTTTTCTTCTACTACCCCTTCCTGAGCAAACAGTGGTAGACTGTGAGGGAGAAGAGGAATATTATATACATTTAAATAGAAGAGTGGCACCCTCTTTCATGCTTTTTCCCCTCCCCTTCTTCCTTCCCCCTCTTTCTTGTCTATTACCTTTTCCTCCTGCTGCTTGGCTGTTCGAAATATCTAACAGAGAGAGACAGATGATGGAGGGGGAGGGGAGAAACTGTGGTAGAAGGTGAAGAAGTATAGGAAGGGGAAGAGTGTACATGTATATATATATATGTACATATTATATTCATTTATATATATATATATACAATGTTATACATACAGGTGCTGCTCACTGACCATAGCTACCCCAGGATATAGGTTGGCTAGTGGTCATCTGTTAATCCCTTATCTTTAAAGTCTGTTTGGTCTGTCACACTCTCATTGAAGTCAGAGAGACTACCGGGTAGGACTTGTTAGAAGGGATACCTTCCACCTGTTGATATGATTCTGCAGCCAAGCTTAACGGCCCCCTTCCCTAATATAACCAAGTATACATCTCACAGATTAAGGGATGGTGCACTTTGAAATGTATCTACATGTAGTTGGACTGCATACACCACAGAAACAGGACTGTTTATCAGGGCTGCTGACCTCTGACCTCCTCTTGCCTGACTGGACAGATCAGCATGTCTTTACTATAGAATGATTCTATCCACAGAGCTCATGAACAGATATTACTGGCACCTCTCAATCAATAACCCCTGGCAGAACTTAACTGTAGTAAAACTCTGACAGGGAAGAGTTTTACTCAATTTCACCAAAGGTAGCTAACAAACTGAGTGGTTTTCGTTTGACAGCATTCAAAGTAGAGACATACTACTCAGTTTAGAGATTAACGATTACTTTTAATACCCGACCCGGTAACCGGACCCAGCAGATTTTATTCAAACTACCCGAACCCGGTACCCGGTTGAAAAACGGCACCCGGCTTTGCCCTATTATTATTATTATTATAAACAACTTCCTTTATTGCAAAATGGACACTGCATCAGATTTTCACGCTGAAGCGCTGAGCAATTGTGAGTGAAGAACTTGCCCAAGGTCCTTACTCGGCTAGGTGTATTCGAACCCTCGAACCTTCCGGCTTCAAGGCAACGACGCCACCACTACACCACCGTGCCCCACAATTGATAATGATAATAATGATAATAATAATAATAATAACACATGTCTTAATTGCATGAGAGAATTGAACCAATTCCAAAAGTTATGGATACTAATGATCATAATAATAATAATATTGTTACAAAATGTTAGAATAGGGACGTGTCCATTTTGCAATAAAGGAAGTTGTTTATAATAATAATAATAATAATAACGACGATGATCGTTAACTCCAGAACAACACAGCTTTTAGTATTTATTGTTTTTAAAGCCTGAGGGATCATATATGCCTAGGGCGCAAAAAAATATATAACAGTAAAATTTAGTAATAATAATGATTTCTATGGCTCAGATGAGGGCAGGGTAATGGTGTTGCACATGAACTCAAAAATCATCGATTTAGTCATGACATTGTATGATACTAATTGTATGATGAAGGGTATGATTAAAAAGATGAACTGAGGTTTGAATGCAATGATCACAGGACATTTATGGTTAGAATGTTGTATACTCGTAAATTGACAATTGATTGTTGGTTATTATTAGGACGTATGCATGTACACCAGAATGCGGATATGCAATAGATTAACAAAGGATATAATTACTTAATTACTTACTTACTTTACATTCATCACAGAATGTACTGTCGCCAAATCGACTACGACTATTTCGACTATGACTCCTTCGACTACGACTCCTTTGATTACGACTTCTTCGACTACGACTCCTTCGACTACGACTCTTTCGACCACGACTTCTTCGACCATGACTCCTTCGACTGTGACTCCTTCGGCTGCGACTCCTTCGACTGTGACTCCTTCGACCGCGACTCCTTCGACTGTGACTCCGACTACGACTCCTTTAACTATGACTCCTTTAACTATGACTCCTTCGACTACAACCCTTTTGTAGATGGAGTTGTAGTTGATGTTTATGATTGTCTCATATTACCATTGTCTTCACCAAACAATTGTCTTAACTATCGTTGTAGATGTCGTACGTTCTGCTTCAGTTCGACTATTTCGTTTGTCCGATAGAGTACGATGAGTCAAAGGACGCGTTGTCGATGGACTGCGAACGCACTTTTGTCTTCAGATTGCACGAATACACGCTGCCACAGTTTCTGCAGAATTTTGGACTAGTGGTAACGCTTTTTCAGATGATCATTCTCTCTGTTTGGCATGAGGTTACCGTGGATTAATAATTTCCGTGGGCTATAAGGAGCATGTCTTGTGTTTACTCATGGGGCGCGGTGGTGTAGTGGTGGCGTCGTTGCCTTGGAGCCGGAAGGTTCGAGGTTTGAGTAGAGAGCTTAAAGGTGTTCTATAACAAGTGCACATACAAACATGCATGTCTTGTGTTCATTCAACTGTGTTTTATTGCAGCCTTAAAACTGTCCGGTTTGGCCAAAGTTTGGATGAGAGCATTCCTGTGTAGTAATCTGAAGCAGTATATAAATCACCATTATTAAATTAATTTATTAATTAATTACATTTAACAATATCTCCAGCTGATGCACAAACATTTATTTATTTATTTTTGGGGGTAGTGGGCAGTGATATTGCGTCCTTGTGAATCGGAGTTTCACGCCAAAGCGCCGAGCAATTGCGTGTAAAGGACTTGCGCAAGGTCCGTACGAGGCGGCTTGAGGTGGATTCGAACCTGCAACCCTCCGACTGCAAGGCAACGAACATACCTACTACACCACTGCACCCCACATTGTAAGCACCTCTCCATAATAATTAATTGTAAGCGCTGTTGTTGTTGAATTATTCAGTTGGGAAGAGACTGGAAGACGATGACGTTGTATCCGTTCATCCTTCACTCCATCTCGATGTCGCTGTTCGCGTCTGTCATTGGACCGTTTGGAGGATTCTTTGCGAGTGGATTCAAGAGGGCGTTTAAGATCAAGGTAATAGAGTCAGTGCAGCTGCACTTTGTCTACCCTCGTACCACTCACTACTCTTCATCCATACATAAATACCTGGACTGGTACCTCTATTATGCAGAGTCGTGCTTTTTTGTGGTTGGCCCGGTGGTATGAAATGCCCTTCCACTTGAGCTTCGCCTGTTCCCTAGATTACTCTCTGACACATTCTATAAGCACTTAAAAACTGTTCTGTTTGGCCCTGCTGAAGTTGGAAGCACCTCTGAGTAGTTTCCTTGAAGAGGTGCTATATAAATACTTGAATGAATGAATGAATGAATGAAAGAAATAATTTTACTGACCAGTTTGAGCCGACCATAGAGATAACTGTTTATCTATTTATTTTGGTTGTTAATATTGGATTTTTTCGTTGTGTCTAGGACTTTGGAGATACAATTCCAGGCCACGGTGGTTTCATGGACCGATTCGATTGTCAGCTGCTTATGGCCACATTTGTCCATGTCTACCATTCGAGTTTCATCAAGTATGTTGTCGTAGCTGTTACGTTACATGACTACCGTTTACTCTGGTTGTGGTCTGTCAACCGCAAGGGGCGCGGTGGTGTAGTGGTGGCGTTGTTGCCTTGGAGCCGGAAGGTTCAAGGTTCGAATCCACCTCGCCACGTAAGGACCTTGGGCAAGTCCTTTGCTCATAATTGCTCAGCGTTTCGACGTGAAAGTCCGATGCAGTGTCCACTCTGCATTCGGGAGCGCCTCTGAGAAGAGAGAGATCTTGAACGGGCGCTATAACAAGTGCACATACAAACAAACAGCTTTGAAAGCAATCCGATTGAATAAACTATAATTATTATTTTTATTTATTATTATTATAATATCTTGATAAATCAACCTGGTTGCTGTTGGTTGTAGGGCGATCAGTCCACAGAAGCTAGTCCAGCAGGTGCTCTGCCTGAAACCAGAGGAACAGCTGCAGGTCTTCAACATGCTGCAGGAGACGCTAAGAAAGCGCGGCCTGCTCAGCCTCAACTGAGGAGCAGGGACTCAGTCTCATTCCATCGTCGGCCACTTAACCCTTTAATGCCGGAAGGTATAGGATTTCCCATACCATTTACTACTATCTCGGCATTAAAGGGTTAAGCCTCGGCTCCTGTGGCAGCCGCACGCTTCATTATCACTGTTCAAAGCAGCCGTACGGCTAACTGTTGTCCGCTCGCTATCTGACATAAAATTAGGATTAACGGTGATACAGAAGCGGGTTTTTCGGTGTCGTTTTTTAACGAGAGCCGTTGAACTTTTAGGGAGAGACAGGAGATACGGCTTTCGCGTCACGAGGGATAATATTCTGTTTTGTACTCACTTCCGTTTCGGTTGGATGTATGTAGGTGATGACGATAATATTTAACGATGTTATATGATAGTAATAATTTGACGAAATTTGATAATAATAACAGTATTACTATTTTTGACCTGTGGTGCTTCGTTCGCCAGGAACTTAATTTTGTTTTTGTTTCTGGAATTTAAGTGTTTGGTAAAGTCTGGCCTCGTCTTCAGGATGTGAGGAGGCTAAAGTATCTTTAAAGGCGATTGGGCTATGTTTATTGTTATTATTATTATTGTTATTATTTTTTACTCTGAGATACCTAGTTCCCCCGGGGCTTAAAATTAAAATGGTGTTTTTTACCAGAGGTAACAATACAATGATCCCTTGGTATTTATAAAAAAAATGGTATTAGAAGCAGGAAATTTTTCTGGATGGTCAGGCCTTGTCTTTGGGGTTTGTTGAAAAGGTGCCTCTGAAGGCAACTAGGTTATGGCATTGGACATGTAGACATACACTATTTCATGTCTATCATCACCAATGCATGACAAGTGACAGCCTAGCTTGCTTAGAAACTCCAGAGCCAGGGATTGAATGGGTCCAAAGTCTACTGTCTGAAATATTTTATTATTGTTATTATTATTTTTATTATTCACAGATTCTAGTGTAACTTTTGGTTTCTGAGGGATTGCACTTACTTCAGATGAAAAGTTTTAAGTATTATAATAAAGGTTGTTATAGTAAACTTAACGACAATGATAATAAAGATAATGACAATCATTATAGAAAATGGGAACATTTTAGGATTGGTTTCATATCAGTTTCAGTGTTAAGTTGATATCGGGACGTTTATGACAAACAAGTATGTTGAGATTGTTTTTAGTGGCAGGTCATTTAACAATTTTCTCGGAAAAAGCGCAAAACTAATGTGGCCGCTGTCTTGACATCAGTCTCTGCATATGATAGACATTGTTTTGAATATCTTTTCATTGTTTATCTTACCTATTCAATTCTCTGGCATTGTTACCATGACATTGACTGAATTGTTGGTTGAACTTTTGCATTGTCAATTTGATTGTTTTCTGGAGTTCTGTTTAAATGCTGGTTGTTTATGATTAATGACTATTTCAACTGATTGATTTACTGATTTAACCTAGGATAAGTAATTAATTTAGGCATCTCGGAGGGGTGGGGGAAGTCCCCCATGAATGACATTCCCCAGAAAAAATCTCGAGCTGTTGTTTACATCAGCAAAGGTTGTAATTTACCCCCAGAAAAATTCTATAAGTAACATTTTCAAAAACGGTCTTTTCTCCACCCCTTCACTCTTAGAAACTTGAATCCTCCTAAGCAGGGGGGGGGGGAACTAGATTAAACACTGACCTTGGATTAGGCAGGGAGTTGCTAAATGGTTCATAGAGTAATCAAAGATTGTCTGGAAGATTATTCTTCACCATTTAATTCTGTTCAATCCGTTGTGAACAAGGTGCTACTTTCTAACAGAGATAATTTTGTTCAGTATAACTGTAGTTTCGAGGCCTGGCATTTTCAGCAACTTTGGTCAGTGTCTAATGATACCACTTTTCTTTACCGACCCTAACCATGCCTAACCTGACCCTGACCGACCCTCACGACACCTAACCTGAACCTAAACGACCCTCACAAAGCCTAACCTGACTCTTAATGGCTCTCACGAGGCCTAACCTGACCATAAATAAAGCCTAACTTGAACCTAACTGACCCTCACGGTGGTCATGAACCTGGCCTTAACTGAAACTTAGGTGCCCGATACTTAGTTTGATGTGTCACTGAAGGAAATTGTAATTTGAAACAGACAGACAGAGAGAAATGGGCAGGGCTGAGGCTAGTATTAATTTCATGCACAAAACTTAAAACGAGAAGGAAAAACTTGGGCTGAGTATCATTTATAAACATTTTTAAATTTTCTTCTAGTTCGTGCTGTGCTATGCTTAAAATAAATAATTGCTCAGCACTGCTTATTGGTGGTTGGTGGGACTTAATACATCCACATATTTCCTCTTGAGTATTGTATCACGTTGTATCTATGAATTTGTATAGCTCCTCTCGCAGTGTTGTCTTGGCAGGGTCAAGTGTGGTGTTTAGAATCACTGGATATGCTCTCACCCGATTCTGTCTGCATAAATATATACTAAGAATAATTGGTATTTATTGAGTACGCTGTTTGTATATGACTATCATGGATGTTGTCTGCATGTAATACCACTGCTTGAGCTAAGCTTCCCTGTAACTTTAGGTTATGCTCTTCTTTGAGGATTATGTGCGGAGAAAGTTGACGTGTTTTTCACTCTGGAAGCTTTGCTGGCAAGCACAGAACTGGCTTGTTTAATGTTTGGAACATCCATGAACTGTCTTGGCCAGCCAACCATTCTTTTCAGTGCCTGCTAGATGTGTACTTTTGTCTAACTTTCAAGGAGACTCAAGACTCAATGTATCAAGTTGTATCCCTAGTTTTGGGGCGATATTATAATTGGGGTTCCGGAAAATTGCACATCTTGTTTGCATGGGAGAAGCATTCAATAATTACATTAATAATTATGTTTGCAAAGTTCAAACTTGCATTTGGAGATTCAAAACATAAGCTTTTAGTATTAGAAACGGATTTTTAACCCTTTGAACCCGGCTGACCGCTTTAGCGGGACGTTATCCATAGAGTTACAGGAGCTCAGGGTTCAAAGGGTTAAGTGTTTCGACATCCATGGTAGAGCGTGAATTGGACGTACAAAACATTTTCACGAGTGGCCAGTCCTGTAATAGAGAGAGAGTCATTGGGTAACATTGTGTTACTAATGATATTAAACATTGTCTAGGCTAACGTTGAGACAAGGTGAGATTTTCCAGGAATATGGGGTTAAATCCCCCCTCCCCCAGTATGCTGCCACAAATTTTGTTGCTAAATAGATGTGACAAAATAAATACTAGTTCATTCATTCGTTCAGAGCATTTATATAGCACCCCTTCAAGGAACTACTCAGAGGCACTCTGTGCGTATTAGGAAGTACTTTTTTAGGATTATTTATTGCTGCAGTGTTTCCACCGTTAGGTCCTTCAATGTCCTGGGTGATTCTACAGTTGTGTAGGCTATAATATAGGTTCAAAGGATGGCTAAATTGAAACGATCTATGTTAACTATATATATTGGAGACAAAGGCTCGTTGTAAATGGAACTACGACAATGCTCATTGTCTTCTTAATTTCACATCTTGTTCGCATAACGGTTTTTTTAAATCCCAGGACACAAAGTGTTCATTTGGCATTATCGAATGTGCAGTTGATTGTCTGAGGTGTGCAGTGTGTAGCAGTTATGGGCATGGGTGCCAGCACATAGGGGCAAAAGTGGGCACTTGGCCCTCCACTGGAAAATTGACACTTAATTTTTTTAAATTACTACTTTTTCTTTTTAAGTAAATTTCAGTGCGATGAAGCCCTGATGATACTCGAGGTGAAACTGAGAAATCTACATTCAGAAACCACTATGGAAAATACCCTTGTTCTAAATTTCATTTTTTAAAAAGCTTTTGCCTAAAGTTTTCATTATGGTTTGCGGCTTTTGCCCCCTGCAAAATCTTCTGCGGGCACCAATACTTTAGGATTTGTTCAGAGATTCGCCAAGTCTGAGCCAATGTAATGAACTTTTAGGTTTAACATGAATAAAGGCAGCTCATAATTTTGAAGTATGTGCAGAGTCTTGTGTACTTTATGAACGAACATTCTGTTCTTTATAAACGAACGTTCTGTTCATTATAAGTACAGAACGAACGTTCTGTACTTTATAAACGAACGTTCTGTACTTTATAAACGAACGTTCTGTACTTTATAAACGAACATTCTATACTTTATAAACGAACGTTCTGTACTTTATAAACGAACTATATGTAGGCTACTTTATAAAAGAACGGCTTATTTCTGTTTGATGGAATTCATTGACAATCTCTCAACTTCCACGAACCAAAGCTGTTTTCTTTTAGCTGGGCCTTCTGCTTGCTGGCATCAAGCGACTTTTAAGTCAATGTTCAATGAACAAATTTAGTTCTTTAAATGTCAGATTTTGTCCACGGGTTCCATTTTTTGGTTAGGATCTCAGGAGACGAAATTTGCACAGGTCGTATTTTATTTGTTTTTTTAAATTAATTGCGAAATGCAGCGTTTTAATTTCATTGTTGCCAGGAATTGTTTGTCTCATTTCGATGGTCGATGTGCTTTGTGGGTTAAGAGCGTCTTGCACAGCTGCCATAATCTGTGGTAATTCCTTAGCATGAATTCGTTGGGGTACAACACTGTACGGAAGCATGTAAATAAGCGGACACTATATTATATCAGAATTACTTGTATAGTTTTGTTAAATATTAAGTGTGTAGCTGTCTGTTCAGTTAGAATTATTGTGAATTTATTCTAGTTAGTGTTCGTATCATTAATTAATGTGTAATTGTCAGAAACTGGTCAATTGTTTTAAAGCCAATTTTTTAGAAACTGCTTTGACAGCCAGTTAGGCTATTGTTGGAAACTGGCTCGACAGCCAGTTTTTGTCAGAAGCTGGTTTGACATCCAGTTATTGCCAGAAACTGGTTTGACATCCAGTTTTTGTCAGAAACTGGTTTGACATCCAGTTTTTGTCAGAAACTGGTTTGACAGTTAGTCATTGTGTTGAGATCAGTTTAGGGACTAATTACAAAACTTAAGTGTTTTATCAATGTTTGAAAAGTTAGTTTAATCACTTTCAGTGTTTCAACATCTTTGTTGTGCAATTCATTATTAATCTGTTGCTAGATTCTTCTTCATGTTTTTGTGTTTCAATGTATTTTCAATCCAATTGGATTTCTTACTGCATCGTCTGTGTCTATGATATAGCTGAGCTCAGAGTTGTCTTCAACCATATGTGTCGTTGTACTGTAATATAACTAAGTAAGTATGTGTCAGTGCTAAAAGTGTAAAATAATAAGTGCCGCGACACCCCTTACCTTTCCAAAAGAAGTGCCAGGACGCCCCTTACCTTTCCAAAAGAAGTGCCAGGACACCCCTTACATTGTCAGGTGTGCTGGCCAAATAAGTGGCAGGACGGCGTAGAGATTTGAAAATAAGTGCCAGGACGCCGTCCATGACCGTTTTGCCACACTTTAAGCCCGGGTATGTATTATAATTATGTATGTGCCCTTGTTATAGTGCCCTTCAAGAATTCTACTCAGAAGCGCTCCCAATTACAGTGCGGACACTGAATCAGAGTTTCAGGCTGAAGCGCTGAGCAATTGCGAGTGAAGGACTTACTCAAGGTCTCTACAAGGCAGCTTGAGGTGGATTTGAACCTGCAACCCTCCGGCTGCAAGGCGACGAACATACCCACCACACTACCGTGCACCACAACAATAAGCCTTTATTACTCCATTAGCAAATGCACACTTGTATTTGGACTTCAAGAAATAGCCTAATGCAATACAACACAGAAGTAATAAATTATAAATAAAGTATAGCAATAATGAATAGTAAAGTAAAAGAAATGTTAATAAGCGTAAAGCTGGTTATGAAACCCTTTCTTGTGAGTAGGTCAGAACGTGGAATTATTTCAAGGTTGTGTGAATGTGAAAGCAGAGTATTGTGATTCATGAACTGGTGAGAGTGAGAGTAAACCATGGATGTGCGTTTAATTCCGTTTGCGCAAACGGCAACTAAGCAAAACCATCAAGTCTATTCCTTGGTGGACTAAGTGGTCTGGAAAGGACTTCCCAGGACCTGCATCTGCTTCCTGAAACTTGCTCAAAACTATTCATTTGCTGTGCTGGAGTCGGGAGTGCTTCTTAGTAGTCCTCTGAACTGGCCTGAAGGCTATTGAAAGTCACGAATGAACGAATGGTCTGACATGGTTGCCATAATATAATAATAATAATAATAATATTATAACATTTTAAGTAATAATAATTCTTATTATTACAATTGAAGCAACAGTGTCTCTCAACTTTTCTGAGATGTTAAACTGCCAAGGGTTTGCACAGACTATTATTATTAGGCCCACTCGCTTTACTTCGTTGGCAGCATGCTAGTTACTTCAGTGCTCGTGAATTAGTTGGTGCTCTGCGCTTGGCTCTTGAGCGCAAAAGTAAGTAAGTAAATATTCTTGTAACTCCACTTGCAAACGTACAATCGGACATACGACACACAAGATTACTACAACATCCTGGCGTTTTAGAAAGTTGGAAAATTATGATTATGATTCCAGAATTAATAGCCTGAATTAAATGAGATAACATCCTTCTCGCAGTGCGTTTGCAGGCGTTTCAATAAAGTACATACTTCCTTACTGTTCAATTACACATTGCGCAAGATATTTACAAGACGTAATCTGATTGGTCAAACTCGTGAATGTATCACGTTTTCCTATTGGCTGTGGCATTGGCAGGCAAGCTTGTGGAGAGTACTGCGAACGGGGAAGCCACTCATAGCTTTCCCACCTTGATATAGGTTCTTCGGTCTTTTCTGGGTTTCTAGGTTTTTGTGTGTTAGGATCTAGCTTTTTTATCACGGCGGTTTTCCGACTTTTTACACATAAAAATAGACTCTTTAGGCAAACATGCGTTACGGCGCTCCGTATGCACAAAAGACATGAGAAAGTAAAAAATGCTGAATACGGACCCACAAATTTACAAATTTTGGGATGTAACGCTTAAAAAGGTCATCAGAAATTTTTGCGGGAAAAGGAGCAACTTTTGGTACGGTAGGATGACTAAATAAAAGTGTCTCAGAAATTTAAATTTCAAACGCGAAAAATAAAAATATTCATGTATTTTCTCAGAGATTCTCTATCTAGCCTTTTAGAGCATTTTTTCTTCTGGATTTGACCTTTTTTAAAAATTCAGAGTGGCATCCCTGATTGTACTGAGTACTACGAGTGGAGGAGTAAAGCTGATTATGGCTTCGGATTCTTTGGTAATAAATACTATTAACTTTCGTACAGCAACTGTTTTAATTCATCGTTGTCGTTTATTTTGTGCTGATTGATGAATCTGATCTGATTTTAAGATTTGCATTGATTCATCTGGAAAGCTGTTGCGAGTCGATCAATGAACGTTTTTTGCCGGTGTCGTCCTGTGGTAAAGGTTGCATGTGTGTCGGAGACAGATGTTTTGGAAGTTAACGTCCGGACTAAAGAATGAAAAACGAGTGGTCAAAACTAAAATGCAAAACAACACTCTGTTAGTAGGCCTAGAATGGCACAGCTGTTGAGCCTTAGAAGGTCGCATAGCGTTGGGGTGATCTGGTTGGAAGGTGAAATTTGTTAGCGTAGGACATACTCGTGTAGCGGTCTCCCAAATTCATGAAAAGAGATCCCCGCGAAACTGATGAAGCCCAAGGAAGCCTAATTCCAGAGAATTTTTTTCCGCCGATGTTCTATTTGAATTTATGCAATTTATTTTAGAGAAGGTTGGGTAAAAACTAATACTGCTAAATAGTTGGCAACCATATTGTTTTGTATACAGGCACGCAGTCTTCGGGATTACCAAAGGTTGTAATGTGTTTTTATTGTGTGTTTTTTTGCATTCTGCTATGCAGCCAAGCACGGAGTAGAGAATCCTGCTTGGTTCATAAAATTTCTTAGGAAATTTCTTCGCGAGGAAATAAGCAAACGTGTGCCGTGGTCTATTTTTAATTGGCGAAGTCCACTTCCACGAATATGATGGATTGCCCAACTCTCAAAAATCTTATAGAAAGTGTTAGAAATTCCAAAACCAGTAGTCCATGAATATCAGTTTCGGAAAATATTCCAGAAGCTTAAAAGCTTGTGCAAGTAATTTTATTTTTACTTTGGAAGCGAATTGGGAATTAGTAATTTCCAGGATTTAATTACATATATGTTATGGTTTCCATAACTGTTCTCTGTATTTATGTATATACGTATACATAATTATGTATGTATGTATGTATTGAACACGGACATGAAGTGTCAGAGAACTGACATGTACTTGGCAAGAGAATTTATGTATGCAGACTGACATGCAGTAGTGTAGAAACTGACAATAATAATAATAGTAATAATAGTAATACAGTTACGCAGTTATTTAATCAACATCAATCTTAATCACTAACAGAACAGACAACGTGCAATACATGTAGTGACAAAGAACTAACGTAGGTGGTAGACTATATGCGAATCACTGGTGTACACGTTTATTAAAAATTTCTAGGTTGTGGCAAGGTTGGAGCAGTCAGAAATGGACAACGACGACAACAACAGTGTGGCTTGCGGTCGGACATCGACTGCGTCCGACTGCGATCGGGACATGAAGCACCCTCTGCACAGCATCTGGGCGCTCTGGTATTACAAGAACGACAAAAGACACGACTGGTCAGCCAATCAAAAGATCATCACAACGTTCAGCACAGTCGAAGACTTCTGGGCGTAAGTCGGAACTTGCGTTGTTAAGTCGGAACTTGTGTTGTTAAGTTGGAACTTGCGTTGTTAAGTCGGAACTTGTGTTGTTAAGTTGGAACTTGCTTTGTAGGAACTTGCGTTGTTATGTCAGAACTTGCGTTGTTAAGTCGGAACTTGTGTTGTTAAGTCAGAACTATATCTGTTCACAAACAAAACATACTTCTTACTCTCCCATTTCCCCTGCTGTTGCACCAATACCCATGGCTGTTTTTAAGGAATTTTTAGAACTGCGCAACTTTCTTCCCATACTCCAAGGCAAATTACTTTGAATCGGAGGACATTGACCATTTTTTGCTAGTTTTAACTGTACAGAAATGCTTTTACAACTGCACAAATCCATTTAGAGCTGCACATTTTGTGTACAAGATCTGCATGTTAAAAAAGCCCTGCCAATACCCCTAATGTTGCACTGTTGCTACCACAGAATGAGTACAAGATCTGCATGTTAAATACTATATAGAATTAATAAAATTTGTTTTGATTGTTTTGCATAGGTTATACAACTACGTTCAGCCGGCAAGTAAACTTGCTCCAGGGTGCGATTACTCAGTATTCAAAGTTAGTAATAAGGTTCTTTTATATTTAAATAAATTATACAATTTGATTAATTGAGATACCTTGTCTTATTTTTTTCTTACAATACCACGACTTACCTTGTATAACTTCTTTTACCTTCATCTTGACCTCCAGCACCCCTACCTTTTTATCTTACTTTTCCTGATCTTCTTTAATCTGCTGTTTCTACTGTTTACCTTATTCTTTCAATCGCTTTTCTCTACCATGCACTTCATATAATACCTTTCTGTTACATTCTTTTTTTTACCTTACCTTCTTTATCTTGTCTTATTTTACTTTGCATTACTTTTCTACCTTGACTATGCCTTAGATTACTCTACACTTTTGACCTAACCTTTTGTCTTGACTTTCTAAACATTTCCTTTTGTTATGTAGCAGTAACTCATAGTCGAGAAGTTAGAGCGATAAGTAACCTATCCATCGTGTTACATAGCTCAACATCCGACTGCAACCTCCTCTCTTATTATCTTGTGGAAAACATGATCTCATTGTGATGTGAGCAAGGATTGCTTTGGCCAAAACTCAAACTTCTGCACTTTGGAATCATCTCTCTTCATTGAAATGCTCTTCATTATTAACTGGAACCCGCTGTCTCAGAACTACTTTCTTCGTGGGTTTTTGCATTTTTGTGCACTGCGCTATATAAATTGTTAGATGCATTACAAATCATTATTGGCAGTGGCCTTGTGTTTTGATGACAATGGCTTTGTTCTGTTTGTCAGGAGGGAGTTCGTCCGATGTGGGAGGACGATCACAACAAACGTGGCGGTCGTTGGCTCATCAACCTTGATCGACGCAAGCGAGGAGCAGAACTCGATCGCTTCTGGCTTGAAACAGTGAGTTACAGTGATCAAGGGATTGGATGTATACATGTAAATTGGTCGTATGGATGCTGTCATCATTGTATCATGATATGATACAATGATGACAGCAATACAATACTATGTATTGTAAATTTACAACAGTTTCTATAGCATCGTCAGTAGCAAGCTACTTGGATACTTTACACACTGCCAGCTTTAGAGTTAATTGCAATTTTACTGCTTTTTAACCCTTTAATGCCGGAGGATATAGGATTTCCCATACCATTTACTACCAGCTCGGCATTAAAGGGTTAAAGGCACAAAAGCATTTTGACTGTTCATCCATCTGAGTGTTCCAGTGGCAGACCAATTGGGGAGGATGGCATCTGCGTTCACGAAGCCTGGGTCAATCCGGGCGCGCCCTCCCTGTGAGTACCTTCGGGGAAACCAAGGATGCCACCAGCTGACCGAATTCATCCGAATCCCGGTCCACGCTCCGACAAGACCTGGAGCAGTAGCATACGCGAAGAAGAAGAAGACCAATTATCATTTGTAGAAATCCAGATTAAACCGATTATCAGTTTTTAATGGCCCTGTAGAAAATCTGTTGTTAGCGTCAAATGAACAAGGATGATGGCAGCTGGGATTCATTGTATTTTTGGATGTGAATAGTGTTTAAAATTCTGTTATTAGCTCATCTTGTTTCACTTTCAGCAATTTTTTTTATTGGTTTTCATTTTCACCATCACAAATTTATGTTGAACTTTGGCGAAATGCTTGGACGCTCTTGGTCACAAATTTCTTTCCTTCAGTCATTGTTGCTTTTCAATGGCATTGTTATTTCTCAATGGCATTGTGGTTTCTCAATGGCATTGCTATTTCTCAACGACATTGTATTTTTTCAATGGCATTGTTTATTAACAATGGCATTGTTGTTTCTCAGCTGCTGTGCCTTATCGGTGAAGCGTTCGATGATCTTAGCGACGAGATCTGTGGCGCCGTCGTCAACCTCCGAACGAAGGGAGACAAACTCGGTGTGTGGACGAAAGACGCTTCAAACGCCGAAGCCAACATTCAGATTGGGTAATGGCTGTTTCTGATTTGTGATAACGACATTTTATATGGTGACCTGTAGCAGAACATATTTTGCCATATAATTTGTCTATATTATTATTATTATTGTTATTATTATTATTATCATTATTATTGTTATTATCACTAATGTTATAATAACGGCAATTTGTATGGCGCTCTAGCGTGATCATGCCGCTACAAGGGTTCCTCACGAACTGTAACGTAGGCCGTAGCAAACAAACAGGATTTAAGTTTACTTTATTGTAAAATTTTGGATATTTATATTGTTCCACTCATAGAGCTAAGCTTATCATGTCTGTATGTCCATTCCTTTAAAATCATGGGTGCTGCGCATAGGGGTAAGAGGGGCACTTACCTCTGGGAAATTAACACCTATTTTTTGACTATAACATTTTGGTTTTTAGCTAAGGTTCTGGATCTCTGTTTGGAACTTCAGTTGAAATGCTTTTTAGGGAAAGGTGATGACGAAGGATGAATGAGTGAACAGAGAGATAAAGAGAAACTCAGGAATGGATGGATTATATAAATGCGATGTTGACTATTCCTTAATTTAACTTGTTGCAACATTTTCTTTTCAGGCGAATGTTGAAAGAGCGGTTAAACATACCACCGGACATTGTTCTAGAGTATCAGGTAATTTTTATTTTATTTATTTCTTGCATTTGCCATAGCGCCCCTTCAAGATTTCTACTCAGAGGCGCTCCCAACTACAGCATGAACACTAATTGTTTGCTCTGGTGAAATCGAGAACAATAGGCGTTGCCAATATCTACATGCCATACATGGCTTACTTTTGTTTGAGCATCATTGTAGCAGCACCACAGAAATTGTCGTTGTTATTTTTCATTCTTGAGTTTTTATAGTGCCCTCTTTAAGTGCACTACTCAGAGACGCTTCCAACTCCAGCGCGGAAAAAAGTACAGGTTTGAGTTATTATTATTATTACAGAATTAGGCATTTAACATCGTGCTCAGGTTTGTTGCTTTATATTGGACTGTTTCCTTACTGTTTTGAGTATTGTATTGTACATATATGAGAATTTATAAAGTGCCTTTTACATTACTAGCTATTTTATTTTGCTACTACAGAATAAAGCGTTTAACTTCTTGCGCAACTGAGCTACAGACACACAATTTGCTCTGATGCCATGGAGATTTGCATGTTCTTTGCGTTTAATGCATTGTTTCCAACTGTGTTGATTCCAGGCTCATACCGACACAATGCTTCTTACAGTACTAGCTATTTTATTTAGCTAAATATTGCAGAATACAGCGTTCAACCCTTTAATGCCGAGATGGTAGTTAATGGTATTAAACCTATACCCTCCGGCATTAAAGGGTTGACTTCTTGCGCACATTAATTCACAACTAAGCCACAAACACACACATTACTGTGCTCTCTCATGCCATGGAGATTTGCAGGTGCGTTTGATGCATTGTTTTCGACTGTTAAATAAATCTATAATAATACTTGTTTAATGGTCATCTACAGCGATTCTCTTGCAAAAATAACCAAATTTCTTATTTAAAAATCTATGATGATAGCGAAGCATGAGCAAACTGATCAGAAACTTATTTATATCTGCTAATTGAGGTATGTTGGCAATTACTGTGCTCTGATGCCATGGAGATTTGCGTTTGATGCACTGTTTCCAGGCTCATACCGACACAATGCTGAAGACTGGTTCCATGGCTAAGCACCGCTACGCCGTTTAGAGATCGATCTGTCTGAGTTGGATGGTGAAGAGAGGCAGACACATCATCATCATCATCATCTGTACTGCCGCTCCTGATCTTTGACCTTCGAGAGAACTTGTTTCATGTAAAACTGCTTGCACCTGGTCTGACTGACTTGAGATTCTCGACTAGTTGCCCGTCTTTTGTCCGTGGCGCAATGGCAATAACCGTGGGGGAATGCGGACAATAGTGGGCAACTGCGGCAACTGTGCTATTGTATTGTTTGCGCTGTTGTTGTTGCTGTTGTTGTCCGCACGGTTGTTTCTAGTGTTGACGGTGTTGTCTGGAATGTTCTGATCGTTGTCGTTGTTGTTATTGTGACTGTTTGAAATTGATTTGTTGCACTGGTCGGTTGTTGCTTGTGTGTGTGTGTGTGACCCGTCATAACGAAATGAGTCGGAAGTCGACAATGCAGAACGCTGCAAATCACTTTTAAAGGTGTTCACCCTTCAAATTATTAATTTTTCCCATTTTTTGGAATCTACATTCTATAATGTCTCAATAAAATATTAAAACTGACTTCATTTTGCTGTTTTTAAAATGCTAATTGTGCAGATTAAATGACCAATAAGATTTAAAACCTATATAAAATTCAGAAGATCGCGTCTTCCCAACATTTTCTGTTGGGCAGGTTGATCGATTAAAAAATTTATAACTCCACAAGCATTTGGTCGATTTTGATGCGTAATAGCTCATTTTTAAGGTTATTTAACATGGAATACATAACTTAAAATATTCAAAAAGGGCCTAGCGACTCATTTTGTTATGACGGGTCACATATGGTTAGAATTGCTTTTCTTCCACTGCATTATGTTTATGCTGAGCAAATGATGGCGTAGAAGCTTAGATGCGAGCTGCATTGAAATTAGGCGATCGTAATCAGATTTTTTGCTGTTTTTCCTGTGAATGTAGTTGCTAATTTATTTGGCATGTCCAGGGTTTGAATTGTGAAAGTTTATTTGTGGTTTGGAAAATTCTTCCATGTTTTGTTTGTGTTTCCAACAGAAAATCTTGTTAAATTGTATCGGGTGTGGGTGGGTGTATTCGGGTGTGGGTGGGTGCATTCGGTTTTTGGTTTTTGTTTAGAATATTTGAACAATGAAGAATACTTAATGAGAAATTCGTTAATTTTATTTTCAGGAGATTTACGGTTCTTTACAGTTCTAGCAAAACCTATGCTTAAAAACATTGACATGCTACGAATGTAAACTGAGAAAAAAACACAAGGTTTTTGTTGTTAATTAAGCAAATATGAAATACATTGAACCAATGTAATTTGTGAAATGTAATTTGTGATGGGGATTTAACTTAACCCAGAAGATAAATGTTTGAATGGGAAAATAACTAGTTTCTGAATGGATTAAAAATTAATTGGGACAGTTGGAGCCTCCTGGACAATTCAAATCCTGCTGAACGTGTCTAAGGTAAACTGCACAGAGGTACTTCCCATGGGTGCCCGCACATAGGGGCACAAGGGGCCACTTGCCCCTCCCAGAAAAATCGGTTTCCAATTTTTTAAGCTGCTATTTTTTGTGTTTAACAAATTTTTGCACTAAAGCGCTAATGTTACTAATTATACACAACGTTAAACTGAGAAATTGACATTTGGAAACCTCTGTGAAAAATATTAACCGTGTTCTTAATTCTCTGCTAGGCATTTTAAAGCTCTTGCTAAATAATTGACCGTGGCTTTGCCCCCTCCTGTAAAAATTTCTACGGGCGCCCATGGTACTTCTGACTTTATGGCACTGTTCTGTGATGAAGCAGAATGTTTGTAAGTACTGTAAATATTGAGGATTGAGCCATATACCTTGCCGCCGCTTGCCGTGTTCCTTAGGACAATTCTGGTTCCTTGCTTCTGCACTTTGATCCATTAGGCAATTTTTGTGTCAGAACTTACCGTTGTAAACAATCTTTGTTTTAAATTTACGTACTTTTTCATTTGATTTCAGTCCGAAAACTTATTTTCTGTACGATTTAAGTCACCGTTGTTTAGATCGGTCAGGTAACCAATATTATGTACAAGCTGAGCTAATTGCAGGATGCTTTGAAGGCTCTACATAAATGTTTTGTTCCGTTGCTTGTATGGTTACTGCTGTTTTTGTCTGCACAATCTGTTACATTACTAGTACTTTACAGCGTTTCTTGATGCGCTTCTGTTAGTTTGCGACTCGAAGGCTGAGGTTGCTATTTAATTTGTTCACAGGTCTGTTTAGTACCCAAAAAGTTATAGACAACTGTTATTTCATGTATGATAAACGATGTTTAAACTTGATGGTGAGATACTTTGGTGCACTTATGCCGATGTGGTCGCTTATGGGGATGCTATGTTATGATGGGTACACTTGGGTAAACTCATGTTATGCTGGTGGTATGATTAGCAAGTGTACTTAATCTGTAGCCGTGTTTAAGGAATTGTTTCCCAGCAGAAAATCTTGTGTGCTTAAAGCCGGTGACGTGCTAAAATATGTATCGGATGTGAGTGTACTCGATCCTTAAAGTCTGTAAAATTAGGTGAGGAATACTTATTGAAAAACTTGTCACTTTCGTTTTCAGAAGATTTATAGCTGTAGAAAAAATTATGCTTAACAACAGGCATATGAATGAAAAATGAGAAACTGATTTTTATACATAAACTTTGGCTTGCATTTGGACTGTGTGGCATTGCATTTCCTTTTGGCCAGCAACTCTTTTGTGTACCATTATATCAACACTTGAAGGCTGTACTCTCTAAGCAGACTAAGGTTACCCTCTAAGTCGTTGTTTCCCAACCTTTTTGTACCTTAGGGCCACTTTTTCTAAGTTGGAGGACAAGCGGGCCACTTTTTCTTAGTTAAAGGACATTAGGGGGCCACAATGCTAAAATTTACTTAACTAAAAGCATATAAAATTGTTATAATTGATTCAAAATATAGTGTTTGATGTTATTTATAGACGTCAAAATAAAATAGTTTGTAATAGAAAATAATTTTGTGTTCTATCCTGTCCATAATGTGAATTTTTCATAAATTATATTTTTGTTAATTCTTCTAGAGATGATGGCCATTTTTGAGGCCTTGTGGGCCATGGGTTGGGAACCGCGGCTCTAAGTAGACAGCTTTGGCAGTATCTGAATAGATGACGGAGTCTCGGACATACGGCGTGTTGATATGATCGTACGAATTGTTACCTGAAGTGTAATGTATGATTTTTGAGGCATGTTAATTATTACTTTGCACCTTTGAATCTTTTGTCGTTGAGTAAATCTAACTACACTTTGATGAAATAAGTAGTTGAACTTTCTGCTCTTCTGCCTCTTTATCCTGTTTTGACTTTATCTGTGTACCGTTCTAAGTCAGAACTGTTCTTAATCTGACAATCGAAGAAACTTCTGAAGTTTAAGTTTACCATGCTTTATTAATCGTACTGTGGTTTGTTTTCTTTGTGAATGTTGACGAGTGTTTGTGTCTCATTGTTTATGGTGACCTCGTTGTCATGGTAACCTTGTTGTCATGGTAACCTTGTTGTCATGGTGATCCCATTTCTCACTATACCCTTATAGTTGCCCTCTTCTTCCTCTTCCGTTCTTTTGTGGTCTGAAGACTCTGCCAGAACTTTTGTTTCTTTCGTGAATGTTGATGAGTGTTTGTCTTGTTGCTATGGTGACCTCGTTGTCATGGAGACCCTCCCTTGTCATACCCTTCTGGTTACCTTCTTCTTCCTCTTCCTCTGGAGACATAGGCGTAGGGGACATTTCAGCATTTGGGGGGGGGGGGAAATTAGACTTTTGCCCGAAATTGTTTTGTCGTCCGGTCGAAATCTTAATAAAAATTTCCGTTACGTTTGCCCGAAAATTCTGACAACCTTTTTTAGTCATCCGGCCAAAATCTTCTGAAATTTCCTGTTACGTTTTGCCCGAAAGTTCTGATGACCCTTTTTTTAGTCATCCGGTACTTTTGCCCGAAATTTTTTAACTTAAAAAAAATCCGGGTCTGCTTGCCCGAAAAATCACACTTGCCCGAAATTTTGGGGGCATTTGCCCCTCTGGACACCCGTCTCCTACGCCTATGATTGGAGATTTGTTTGGCGTTTGCAGATATCCTGCCATACTGTGTCTCTTGTCAGTTTCGCACGCAAATACATGTAGGTGTCTCATTTGTAAATATGCTTTTATTATATTCGGTAATACTCTCGCCCTGTATTTAAGTTTTTTTCTCTCGATTGCGTGGCAACCAGCTTTTGAGTTTTGCTTATATGACGACGTTTGATGTAGAGAATTGAGATTGATACGAATATTATATTATGTGCGTGTGTTTATTAAGATTGATCATACAAACGTGTTTGTTTAGATTAAGTTTTGTTTTGATGTGATGATTGATTCCTGATTGAGTCGTTGTACAGGGTGCGCCAAAAAAAAATACCCCCCCTAAATTTTTTGCCAATATCTTGGCCAAAATTAAGAATTTTCGAATGAACATTTACAGGCTTATAGACAATTTATATTTACATATGATGGCCAGATTTTATCAAAATATTTCAAACAGAACAAAAGTTATGCCACTTTTATGGAGGTCACCCCCGTTTTTTGAGGTTTCAAAAACGAAACGCAGTTTTTTTTAGGTTTTTTGCGAATATCTTGGCCAAAAATAAAAATATCGAAATGAAATTTTACAGTCTTATAGACAATTTATATCTACACATGGTGGCCAGATTTCATCACAATATTTAAAACTGAACAAAAGTTATGCCACTTTTAGTGAGACCACCCACCGTTTTTTGACGTTTCAAAAACGAAACGCAACAAAAAGTGACAAAAACACGATTTTTAAGTCTCATCACAAATAACTGTTGTCAAATGAACTTGGTAGTGCTTCACAACTTGTGTTCAATGTGCCCACCACCCGTGCCAAAACTTATTTTGAGTCTCTATGCAGAGTTCTTGATGGACATGTTGACTATCTGACAGATTCCTTGTTATTTCTAATTTTAAGAATTTGATTGTCATCTTGATAAGTGACTTCTCAGTGACGTGCAGCTACGCTGGTACCCTGTTTATTTTTTAAATAGTAATAATAATGATCATCTGTCAATATCAAGGCTATTTTATAATAATTATTTGAGATGAGACTTAATAAAATCGTGTTTTTGCTGCGTTACGTCTTTGAATTGTCAAAAATTGGGGGGTGGCCTTACTAAAAGTGGTATAACATTTGTTGTTTTGGAAATATTTTGATGAAATCTGACCATCATATGCAGATATGAATTGTCTTTAAGCCTGGAAAATTTCATTACGATATTCTTACTTTTGGCCAAGATATTGGCCAGAATAATTAGATTGCATTTTTATTACTTTTTGCTGCGTCGCGTTTTTGAATCGTCAAAAACGGTGGGTGGCTTCACTAAAAGTGGCATAACTTTTGTTCTGTTTGAAATATTTTAATGAAATCTGGCCATCTGGTGTAAATATGAATTGTCTTTAAGACTGTAAAATTTCATCAAAAAATTCTTATATTTGGTCAAGATATTGGCAAAAATCTTAGGGGGGTATTTTTTTTTGGCGCACCCTGTATATAAATTTGTGCTTTGCCGGTGTTTTTTGCTTCACGATGGATCGGTAAGGGTCTGTCCAAATCTTACGTACGCAGGGGTCACCAGAGATTTGCGTACGAAGTAGGAGGGGTATCTACAAAATGTACGCTTACGTGTGCAAAGTAAATTTGTAAATCTTCTTCTTCTTTAGGTTCTCTGCCAAGCGGCAGGTCCTTTAAACGTCCAATGTCTCCACGTTTCCCGCTGTTGTGCCATGTCCTTAAGTTCTTTGTATTTCTCTTCCATCATCCCATCCAGCAGTTTTTGTGGGAAAATATACATCCATATTGACCTTATTTTAAACTCTCTTTTAACCCGTAGTCGTGCGATGGCTTTTGATTACGATGTAATTGAATTCTGGTCAGATCTAAACGGTAAACCATAACAGTTAAATTTTTGTAGCTAAGGTATATAATGTTTAACAAATAAAAAAATAAATGTTTCATAGTTGCCTCTAGCTATCTGACTTTTTAAATGATGGGGATAGAGTAGCTTATGTGTAGATTTCGTATGTGTGTAACTGCGCATAGAGGGTTCCACAAAATTGCAGCAGAGGGGGAGGGGGTTCGAAAATATGATTTTTGTGTGTTTATGGATGGACCTAAGGCGCCATGGGACGCCATATCCATCTGATTAGGGTGCTCTGTCTGTCTCTCTCTCTCTCTGTCTCTCTCTCTCTCTGTCTGTCTCTCGATCTCTCTCGAGATCTCTCTCTTTGTCTGTCTATCTCTCTCTGTCTGACTATATCTGTCTCTTTTCATCTGTCTCGGTATTTCTGTATCTCTCTGTCTGTCTCTGTCTGTGGCTCTCTTTTTGTCCGACTGTCTCTGTCTCTTTCTATCTATCCCTATATGTCTGTATCTCTGTCCTTCTGTCTCTGTTGTCTCTCTCTCCCTTTTCTCAGCTTTTGATGCCCAAGTTACTTAAAATTAAATCGTATTTGTTAAGTGTGTTATAAATTTCTGGTAAGGTTTGTATTTAATGAGACTATGTACTGCAGTATTTTTAGTCAATTTCAATTGACGTTGATTAAATTTGCTCGTTGCAAACGCCAGTGCTTTTTGAAGAAATAAATATTGAAATTCATTCAATCAAGTTAAAACCTGTTCCTGAGCAACTGAGAAAATAACTGGTACTCATAACTAATTTAATTACAACAATAATATAATTCTGACTCTGATTAACTAATACTCTTAACAATTCTTAACAATTCAAACCATTTTGTGTGAAACAAATAATGTTGTCCGTTCTATAATAATAATACAACTACAACTCAATTCCTTGTGAGATGCGGTGGTGTAGTGGGTATGTTTGTTGCCTTTCAGCCGGAGGGTTGCAGGTTCGAATCCACCTC
The DNA here is from genome assembly GCA_945859605.1 of Lumbricus rubellus. Lineage (NCBI taxonomy): Eukaryota > Metazoa > Annelida > Clitellata > Crassiclitellata > Lumbricidae > Lumbricus > Lumbricus rubellus. The sequence goes on along the minus strand of OX243821.1, from coordinate 16,295,499 downwards.
AAGCTGCCTCGTAGGGACCTCTAAGCAAAATGTCTCCATGCTCTGAATTTTCAAGCTCTTACTGGCAAAATTTAACCGCGACCACTGTGCTTCGCCCCATGTAAAAATTTTACGGGCGACCATGCTCCACAGCATGACTCCATTTGACTTACGCTAGGCCTACTGTACATGGCAGTCGAGACGTCATTGATAGCCGGCGGCTTCTAAAAGTTCCAGACAATTGTCTGCGACCATCTTTTGTCTGTCTAGTGGCATTGTCATCATCCACGACTGCGAGGTGGCCGTCGAATTAGTCCGATGAACACCGAAGATCCCATCTGAAGAATTTGCCGATGTCATCTCTCTGAATCCCACCAGGACCTCCCTCGGGGCCTCCTCGAAGCCGAGGAAACGGTAGACCATCTGGACGACAGACTCAGGTGACGCTGCGAGATCCTCGTAGCGAAACTGGAGGCAGCGATCGGGGTACAGAACACGAAGGCGTGAAAATATCACCCAATCGTTCAACATCCTCTTGCACATGAGTCTAGCATCTGCCTCGAACTCTCCGGCACCGTAGATAGCATTACGGATTTTTAGGGCGATTTGTCCACTCGTCCACCAGGAGTTGAGCATTCCGCGGGGATCGCGGACCATGTAGACCAACCGGAGCGTGGCATCTCTCCGTAACAACTCCTCTGCCAGATCCATCCTCAGCCGGATAGTTTTGACGGCTACGATGCTACTACGTCGACACCTGGGCGGAAGAACGGACAGGCATTGCTGGCGATGTTGTGAAACATTGTTCCGGTGATATGTGTCCTTGGTTTTGAAGTAAGAGTGTGGCATGGAGAGGCAGCGGTTGTAGTCTGCGAAGGCGGTCAGCTTCAGCAGCCAGCGGGAGATGGGCGATGTGAAGAAGACGGGACTGAGGGCGGTTATGTTGCAGTCGTATATGAGATCGAGTGGAGACAGGAGCGTCTCGTGTAGGTCATCCAATGGAATTGACCTCGTTACAAAAACAAACGAACACTTGATTTTTGCATTTACGATTATTGGTGTAGGCTATTATTATTGCTGCTACTGTTAGTAGTCTATAATTAATATTGAGTATTGACCTGTAGGCCCCTACTACAACAACAACTACAACTGTCACCACCACAGCTACTACTACTATACTACTACTACTACTACTACTACTACTACTACTACTACTACTACTACTACTACTACTACTACTACTACTACCACTACTACTACCACTACTACTACTACCACTACTACTACCACAATAATTATCATGACAGCAATAGTAGGCCTAATAGTGATAAGTGTGACAATGACAATAGAAAGAACAAAATAATTGGCAGAGTCATCAATTACTTTTCGCTCCCGTTGTCGTGGTGATAGAGGTTTCTCGGGGCTATCTTGTCGTCGACCCACCCCCATTTCGTGGTTGGGACGGCCAATGGTTCAAACCAGTAGAAGGCATCGGGGTTCAGGTTGAACATTGAACCGAGGAAAGTTGATCCGGAGCGATAGTAGGAAAACAGCAAGACGCCAACGCGTCCATCTTTCCTTTTTATCTGAAGAGAGTAATCCAGTATTTAGAACTCGAAAATATATTAGGAGAAAATGGCTTTTTTTCACGAAGAAACTTGAATCAAATGACTAAAAATGGTCGTCAACTTTTTGGCAGAGAAAATAGTATGGTTTTTATGAAATATCGACCCGATGCCTAATGAAAGTCATCAACCTTTTGGGGGCTGAGGAAAAAATTCTGAGTCTCCGCCCAAACCAAAGCCCAAGTTTTAGTTTTTAGCCCCCCACCTCCAAACGGAAACCAAATTCTGCCCATTTATTAACGAGATGTTGATGCAGCTTATTCTCGCCGTAGCTTTTCTCTAACGATTTTCTGCGCCGCTTCAAACTTACCGCGGATCTGCTTGGCTTATTCGTCAGCTTAATCCAAAGAAACAGAGAGGATGTGACGCAGAAGATTACTGTGACTCTGAGCATCCATCTTACTGTTGGTTTCTCTCCTTTTCCGCAGATCATTGTACCGGTAGTCTATCTCAATTGCCATTATCATCGGTTTAGCCTACTGACGTCATTCTTTCAGCCTCGTCAACCCAAGTGAATTTAAAAGGTCTCAACACCTGTTGACTCCATTAACTGCCTATATTGACTTAAGCACATTGTCCGACAGCTACGAGATATCTCCTAGTTAAAATGTCTCCGTCACACGCCAGCTACGAGATATCTCGTATTTGAAATAAAAGGCGATAGCTGCGCCATACGCAAACACTGACGCACGCCCAATAATTATTTACCGAGTCACCCCACAATTTCCTGCCAACACTAATTACCGAAGAGGGGCATGGTTGGAGGAGGTAGAAGGAGGTAGGAGGTGGAGCGTATTGAGGGAAAGAGGGAACGGGATGAGGCTTAACGCTGAAATTAATCCGGAAATTCCGCTTACCCAGAGGGTAAGCGGAACAGTTAGACTGTGTGAAGTTGGGTAAAGTGGGGTGGAGTTGGGGGTGGATGGGGTGAGCCAGAGTGGGGAAGTGGTGGGGCCAGGTCGGTTGGAGTCTAAGTGGGATGTACTGGTAGGGCCAAACTAAAGATCAATATTTAGTCCAGAGGGGTATGGACCGTGTTGAGTGAAGTTCGTTTTTGTTTGTAGGCCTATGTGCATTTGTTATAGCGCCCCTTCCATCTCTTTCTACTCAGAGGCGCTCCCGATTGCAGAGTGGACACTGCATCGGAGTTTCACGCCAAAGCGCTGAGCAATGGCGCGTGAGGGACTTGCCCAAGGCCCTTGCGTCGCGACTTGAGGTGGATTCGAACCTGCAATCTTTCGGCTGCAAGGCGACGAACATAACCAATACACCACCGCGCCCCGTGTGTTTGTGTGTGGGGGTGGGGGTGTACGTGAGTGTGTGTGAATGTGTGTGTGCGCGCGCGCTAAGGAAACCCGTTCTATAAGAATTTTTAAAAAATCTGTCCTCTGTCACGCTACCTGTGCCACACCTGGCAGCAATCGACTTCCAGGCTTTGCTCTGGTCGGAAACACGAAACGCGAAGATCGATCTGTCATTCAGTTCATACGGCGTTTAAAAAAATAATATACATTTAGCCGCCTACAGGGGCGGATCCATGGGAAGCCAATCCGGCAATCCCCCCCATTTAAAAATGCCATGAAACGTGGCCCCCCACTCGGCATGAAATTAGCAATATGAATAGGGTCTCATGGCATATTGGCTCCTTCATTAACGAAATTGCATGGGACGTGGCCCCCCCATTCGGTTTTACTTAAAGGTCATCAACTTTTTTGGCGACAAACGACGAAATGTCTCCATATACCAAGACCAAAGATTTCGCTCCCCCCTTCGAACAGTTCTGGATCCGCCACTGCCCGCCTAGCGAAATGGTGCGACACGAAGTCAGCGAATGAGCGGACCTCCGCAATGAGCAGACGTCGTGTTGTTGCTCACCACTGATGCTCTGCCATTAAGCTTGCTCGAGATATAAAACGGACTCGCTATTATAATAGTAATAATCTTCGTTTAATTAGAAAATTAGACCAATCAGGATGACACACCGCACCCAGTTACACGTCAAAGCACGTTAAATATTATATAATAAACAACAACAAAATAGTATGAACATAACAATGTCATTAATGGGTGGCAAAGAGGACCCTCGGAATAAAGTTTCTAACATCCTTAAATGGAAGAACAAAAGGATGCGGTCAAGGGCGTAAGTTATAGGCGTTTTTTGTTAGCGGTGGAAAAGATTCCTCAGGACGTAATTGACATAATTTTAGCATTGCTTTACGAAGCAGCCCAGCACCAACTCCAGCAACTAATTTCTCCATGTTCGGGAACATCGCGGAAAAGAATCCAAATAATCGCATCCGGTTCAACATTCGTTCTAACTTAGTTCTGTCGTCGATCATGGTGAACCTCCACCAGGCTGGGGCAGCATAAACCATAAAGGATCCTCGCGACAGAAGTGGCTCGAGCTATACCTCGTGGGATATAACTGAAATATTATACTGGACCCACAAAAGCGAAGTTGCGGCAAAAATTTACAGGCGCTCGCCGCTGAATCAGAAGAAAGTTGTACAATTTCAAGGTTTAATCACATTATCACAAGCATAACTTCTGTTCAGACCAAGAAATATTTCAAGATGGCTGGATGGATCTGATTTGACCCCTGTCAGACTGTCTATAACAACAAAGGCCTTTACCCTGGACAGAAATTTGCTTGGCATATTACAGCACTTAATAAGCATTTTTTTCTTCTTTTTTGGTGATTCCACCAAGGATTATACGTTCGTCGTTCATAGATACTACAAGTATCGATAGGCAGTGGGTCAAAATCCGTAGATTCGGAAGGGGAGAGCATAACATTGTCTGAGTGGAAGAGCTGCTTTACGCACTACGCAGTGCCTGCTGGCAGATACCATCGTCTCTTACGAAGACCACGCTGATGTTCGAGTTAGCCTTAGAATACGTTAAAGTTAAGATACTGTTTCTGGTTAAATTAACCGAGTTGAGTTCTTCCAAGTTCACGCGGAGCCGAAGAAGCTGAGTGATGATGTTGTGTAGACCGATGACAATAGCCTTGAGATGGGCTACAATGGGTTGCGGAAGGAGAGAGAAAACAACAGTAAGATGGATGCTCACTATCGCAGTCCTCTTCTGCGTCACATCATCTCTGTTTCTCTGGACTAAACTGACGAATAAGCCAAGCAAATCCGCGGTAAGTAGCCTATGATTTTGAATACGAACAGAAAATCTCTAACTGGTTCGCTTAGCTACATCGGTAAGAGCGCTGGCCGCGCGTCGTCTGTACGCAGCTCTGTGAAAGACAGCGTGCGGGCGGCGGTTCGCTTCCCGAAGGTGGCTATTTCAGAGATTCAAAATTCTCGGGCTAGCACGGTCCGTCCACGGAGACCTAAATGGCGCGGTGACACTAATCATCTTTGAAATGAAAGTGTCGTTAAACATGTAACAACAGCTATAGGAAATGTATGGTGAGAATTGACGGGGATTGAGGACTTTTCAGCCTCCTGGCCTACTCAAGGTCTCTGCGCGGCAGCTTGAGGTGGATTCGAACCTGGAACCCTCTGGCTCCAAGGCACCGTACCAACCAATACACCACCGCGCCCCACAAATTGTGTTTTGCCTTCCGGTAGAAATATCTGCGGGCGCCTCTGGTTCTAGATTACATAGGCTGCGGCATTTGACACACAGCTGGATATCAACAATATTTCTTTTTCTCTTCTTGCGATTGCATTTATTTATTGTATACTATTACTGAGGAACAGGGCCGGATTAAGGCATGTTCAACATGTTCGGCCGAACAGGGGCCCCCACACTTTAGGGGGCCCCCACAAAATGCCTCCCAAATTTTTTCCCCCAAATTTCGACCAAACGACTATTTTGCCGAAAATTTTGCCAGATGAATAAAAAAAAGGTTATCAACTTTTTGGGCGGATGAAGCGGTATAATTTTCCCAAAATTTCTCCGGATGACTAAAAAAAAGGTCATCAACTTTTCCGAAAATGACTAAAAAAAATGGGCCCCCACAAAATTCTCCCGAACAGGGCCCCCACATTGCTTAATCCGGCCCTGCTGAGGAATTTATACAGCGTCAGAGAGGTCAATATCCTGAATTTCAGGGCATAACGCTCCATAAAAGTTTGGTCAAAACGTAGCCTGTAGGCCTACTGCAGCGCGTTTAATTGGCCAAATCCCTAAATTTGATTCTTTTGTCCAGCTATAGTTCATGCTGGAGACATTGCGCTGGCTTTCTACTCAGCAGCGCATTGAATTTAGGATCGCTGCTCTAGTTAGGCAATGTAGCTTGGAATTGCAACTGACTACTTGCGACAGCTTTGTTGCTCCACGAGTACCCAGGGCCACCGCCCCCTTCTTTCACAAGGGATTGCTCTTGGTCCCATTCGCACGAACTGCAACGATGCAGAATAGAGCCTTTTCTGTGATCGGCCCAGTTGTCTGGAATGGGCTCCCACGGCAGCTACTGTACGTCTACTGGGGGTTATTATTGAAACATAAAAAATTAAAACTCAAAACTGTTCTGTTATGCCGTGCTAGCGTCGGAAGCGCTTCTGAGTAGTCTCTTGAAGAAGCGCTAGGCCCCTATATAAATTCTTGAATGAATGAATGAATGAATGAATAAAAAATCGGCAGGTCGTAACTGTAGACAGCGTAGACAGTGCCTTTGCTTTCTATAGTGTAAGCCGACAATAGGTTAAATAAGTAAGAGGCATAAAAAATCAACATCTCGTGATATGGTTGCGTTATAAATATCGTCAATATCACCAATCAGACAACAGTACTGTCAAGTTTTGTCAATATTTTCATTCGGTCTGAATGACTCTTCGGAGCATGTGCTTGATAATAAAATCGATACTAGCTGTCTGTTGATTAAGTTATCACGAGTGGAAAACGCGCATTGATAAACAGAAGCATAAGCTGTGTGTTGATTAAGTTATAATTTATCACGATTGCAAAACGCGCATTGATAAACAGAAGCTTAAGCTGTGTGTTGATTAAGTTATAATTTATCACGATTGCAAAACGCGCATTGATAAACAGAAGCTTAAGCTGTGCGTTGATTAAGTTATAATTTATCACGATTGCAAAACGCGCATTGATAAACAGAAGCTTAAGCTGTGTGTTGATTGTTGATTAAGTTGTCACGATTGCAAAACGCGCATTGATAAACAGAAGCATAAGCTGTCTGTTGATTAAGTTGTCACGATTGCAAAACGCGAATTTATAAACAGAAGCATACGCTATGTGTTGATTAATTAGTTATCACTTCTGCAAAACGATGAACAATTATTGATTTTTCAACAAGTTTAGGTCAACTTTCAAAAGAAATTTATTGTTGGTAAATTTCTGTCCTAAATAGGGCCTACTGCATTGTTTTCTTCAGATAAAAAGAAAAGACGGACGCGTTAACGTCTTGCTGTTTTCCTACTATCGTTCCGGATCAACTTTCCTCGGCTCCATGTTCAACCTGAACCCCAATGCCTTCTACTGGTTTGAACCATTGGCCGCCCCAACCACGAAATGGGGGTGGGTTAACGACAAGATAGCCCCGAGAAACCTCTATCACCACGACAACGGGAGCGAAAAGTAATTAGTGCCATGTCCAATTATTTTGTTTTTGCTATTATTATTATCACTATTATCACTATTATTGTTGTTGTTGTTTTTTAAGATTATTTTTGTCGTTGTTAATATTATGGTCAACAATATGATGATAATAATAATATTATTATTAATATATTTATTATTGTTATATTATTATTATCATCATATTGTTGTTCTTATTATCGCTATGATATTAGGCCTATGTTTATCACCATGACTGTTATAAGTCAAGTTCTAATTAAGTATTAAATGAAAGTACGCATGAATGATTACTATAACAATAATAATAGGCTAACAATAATAATAATAATAATAATAATAATAATAATAATAATAATAATAATAATAATTATAAATACGACGCAATCACCCGGACACATGACTTCGTGGCGGTGGCATTGGAGTGCAGCGGATCCTGGAGTACGGAAGGACTGGACTTTGTCTTAGACCTGGGACGAAGGTTGACCGAGGCGACACAAGACAAACTCGAGACAAGCTACCTTCAAAGAATCTCGATAGCAGTCCAGCGGGGCAACGCCATCTGCTTCTCTTCCACATTGCCTCTGTAACAATACTATATAATCCGACTGTTATTATTATTATTATTTATTATTATTATAATAATAATAATAATAATAATAATAATAATAATAATAATAATAATAATAATAATAATAATAATAATGAGCAAAAAATAATACATTAATAATAGTTAAATGCAAAAACCAAGTGTTCATTTGTTTCTGTAACGAGGTTAATTCCCTTGGCCGACCTCTACGAGACGCTCCTATCTCCTCTCAATCTCATCTACGACTGCAACATAACCAGCCTCAGTCCCGACTTCTTCACGCCGTCCATCTCTCACTGGCTGTTAAGGCTGGCCACCTTCGCAGACTACAAGCGCTGCCTCTCCATGCCACACTCTTCCAGTGCTTCACAACATCGCGAGCAATGCCTGTCCGTTCTTTCGCCCAGATGTCGACGTAGTAGCATCGTAGCCGTCAAAACTATCCGGCTAAGGATGGATCTGGCAGAGGAGATGCTACGGAGAGATTCAACTCTTCGCCTGGTCTACATGGTCCGCGATCCCCGCGGAATGCTCAACTCCTGGTATACAAGTACACCCATCGCCAAAACAATCCGCGTGGGTCGCTATGGTGCAGGAGAGTTCGAGGCAGATGCGAGGCTCATGTGCAAGAGGATGTTGAACGATTGGCTGATATTTTCACGCCTTCGTGTCCTATACCCCGACCGCTGCCTCCAGTTTCGCTACGAGGATCTCGCCGCGTCACCTGAGTCTGTCGTCCAGATGGTCTACCGTTTCCTCGGCTTCGAGGAGGCCCCGAGGGAGGTCATAGTGGAATTCAGAGAGATGACATCTGGGAATTCCTCAGATGGGGTCTCCGGTGTTCATCGGACTAATTCATCGGCGACCTCGCAGTCGTGGATGACGAAAATGCCACGCGACAGACAAAAGATGGTCGTAGACAATTGTCCGGAACTTATGCAAGCTGTGGGCTATAAGTGACGTATCGTCTAATAATAGTAATAATAATTTTCGTTTACAGGAACTCAGATTACAAAATACACAAATCTTAACTATTAAATGAATGTGTCTTAAGTTAGGCGCATAATTATCAGAATGTTTTCAGTCGCTTTGTGTATCCAATGCAATTTAATTGAGATTGGGGTTCCGCCAGAACACATGAAGATGCGAAGGGTTCGGAGCCAAAACGTTTGGCAAACTCTGTCAGACGCAGGCGAAGAAAAGAATTAGTCTAGATACCGATACAAAAGTTTCAAAAAGACCCAGCGTTTGACCCATGGGCTAAGATTTGGACAGAGACTTAGGGGGGAGGGGACGAACGAGTGACGCCGAAGGAGGGACGCGAGATTTTGGGCTGACGAATGGCTGAGTCGCCTACGAAATTTTCCTCGACTTTTTTTGTCATCCGACCGAAATCTCCAGGAAAAATACCCATTTATCCCGTCAAAAAAGTTGAATACCTTTTTATAAATACCCATTTTTCCCGTCAACAAAGTTGACAACCTTTTTATAAATACCCATTTTCCCCGTAAAAAAAGTTGATGACCTTTTTTAGCCATAACACTCAACGATTGGGGGGGGGGACAAATACATGGGCCGAGACAAGAGAATAATAAGTTAAAAATTGAACGGAAGCAAGAGAAGCGAGAAAGAACTCGAAAGACGTGTAAACGGTTTCACTAGGGTAATCATGAGGAAATATTTTGTATAGTCCTTATAATCTGACAGAAACTATATCTAGGGTCATTGCCATAATATGACAGCCCGTTAATTAAGAAAAAATAAGTTGACCCTGGAGTTCAAGCTGTAAGAGCTTGTGGTTATGCATGCCCCTATGACTCAATCTCCGTGATTATAGAAATATCAGACCGAAAACGAGTATTGTTTTTAATTTTGGAAATAGACCGAAAAGATAAAATATTACAGCGAAGTTGCTGTGTTGTACACCTATTTCAACCGTAGTTTTTTAGGCGATTTGTCCATTATGCCTTTGTTCGTATTATCTACATAAGATCTACCTGATTGGCTGATAAAAATTAACGTTTTCTGATTGTTGGATAATAAAAATAAAAATACTCTGATTTAGTCAGATTTTGTCTGCGCCTGCACACAATCGTAACTATGGCAACATCAAGTTTTACTTCGCCGCGTTATGAAAAGGTAAGTAAGAATGCTTTATTTATAGACTACAAAGGGCTGTTTTTAAGGAATTTTTCAGAACTGCACAACCCCTTCCTTTCCTTCCCATCCTCCACGCTAAATTACTTCCAATCGGAGGAAAATGGCCATTTTTTGCTAGTTTTAACTGTACAGAAGTGCTTTTACAACTGCACAAATCCATTTAGAAACTGCACATTGTGTGCATCCTACAACTGCATGTCAAAAAGCCCTGAGACTATCAGCACACGCATAGTAGGCCTATATTTTAGAGAAGAAATCATTAATATAGAAGCAGCTATGTATAGTCCTGCAACATTCTCATAAATCATAGCCTAATAAAACTTGAGTCTAAGACTGTATTTGACATTGCGATTGTAGGAGTGCAATCTGCTGATAATTTATGACTTCTAGGCTATATCGAAAAAATGTTGTGTCACTGCCTCAAAGGTTCTTGGACAATTATTTTTGTCTAAAAAGATGGGTGAGGGGGAGTGGGAGGTGGAGGCGGAGGGGGAGGGGAGGGGAGGGGAGGGGGAGAAGGAGGGGAGCCTCTTTTTGAGCCACAGCAACGCGTGGCCGGGTTCAGCTAGTTATCTATATAAATAAAAATGTAACGGCGTACGCACCAAATTTCGGCAAACAGGATCTCCCAAATTAACGGGCCGATTCTTTTCAAAATCTCACTAAAACGTTTCATTCCAATACGTGCGTGTTCTTTGAAGGCTTTTTTCCAACAACCGCAATCTTTAACAACAATATTTGATCAAATTCTTTGGCTATTTGAGCTATACAATTTTACACGTCGCCGGTAATCAACACAGCGACCAGACGACACATAGAAAGAGATCCGGACGGAGCGGGACGAAGAGAGTGGGGAGGGAGCGGAGGGGAGCGATGGAGGAGGGAGGGATCCAGGAAGGGGGAGGGGAAAGGAGGGGAGGGGGAGAGGAAGGAGAAGGGGAGTTGGTGGGTGAGGGGGAGGGGAGGGGAGGAATGGGGGAGGGGGTTGGGGAGGGGAGGGATGGTTGGATGCTCTTTTCAGCCACAGCAACGCGTTGCCGGGTTCAGCCAGGGCTGAAAGTGAGCCGGGTCGGTTCGGCATCGATTTTCGAGATCTGCTGTTGCCGGGTCTCAGTCGGGTGGCACAAAAGGTCGCCAGGTGCCAAAATTAGGTAAAAATGGTAGGATTTTGGATAATTTTGGGCAAAAGACTAAGGAAAACGTGACAAACGTCGTCAGAAAAATGTACAGGTCAAAGACGTGCTCGTCCGCCAAAGTGAGACCCGGCAACCTTTCCAAACCACTTTCAGCTCTGGGTTCAGCTAGTTATTCTATTAGCTGCATTATCTTTTGTCTATTAATATTAGCGTTTAAATTAAAACTTTCAGCTAGGCCCTATATAAATTTGGTTCTAAACATTGAAATTACTTCAGCACTTTGTCGCTAATGATCTTTACTGAAACTGCTACTTATTCACGTCGCTACGGTCGCTTGCTATAATATTATAAACATTGATTCTAAGGATCAAGGCAATGCCTCTTTCTGCGCAGTCCTTTTCTGCTCTAACCTACCTGACTTTTTGTCAATAATGGATGTAAAATAATTGATCCATCTGGTATCGCGAGGTTAGCCTGTGGCCTTCCTGAACCACCCAATGAGTAGGTCAAAGAACCACGTTGTTTGGCCTGTGGAATATAATTCCAGTAGATTTTGCCAGTAACAGTTACTGTTGAATCGTATGAAGCACGTGAAGTCAGACAGATATTTAGAGGCACTAAATGTTTTTATTACAACCAAAATTCAGTTTCAACTCACAAAGACGATTAGAGTTTCGTGAGAGCAATATGAGATGGAGTTTATAGCCTACTGTAGCCATAGGCGTTAGTCAGGAAACATTTCTGAGGTTCCATTTGGGTGTTCTAACAGACAAAGTCGCAAAATAATCAAAATAATCGGTGTTGAATCATCCGAAATCATTTATTTCTGAGGGTGGGGGGGGGGTAAATTGTAGCCCCTAAATTCGCACATGGATAGGCCTAATTGATAAGATCGCGGGATATTTCGGATAGGGTCTATGTAGAAAAATATAATTGAGTTTCATCACTGGGGTTTCAAGGCACCTGGAAGATAATCATGAAATCAGTTTGAGTCAAAGATTTTCAGAGAGATGAAGATGGATCACTGAAGACGGAACTGCGAAAGTGGGAGCGTGATGCATTCTGGTCTAAATATTTAGATTTATCACCCTTTTCGCCAGAGCTTAAAGTGCCACTGGACGGTATAATGGCCGGCATCCATGCACTTATTTTTCAAATCTGCACACCGTCCTGCCACTTATTAGGCTAGCACCGCATGAAAAGGAAGGGGCGCACAGGCAATTCTTTTTCTACACTTTAAGCACTGCTTTTCGTATAATAAACGACTTTGAGCTTAACTATTTTAACATTGCAGAGATAGGAACCTTTCGGATTTTTTCTGGATAGACCAGAATGCATGATGCGCCTTCATCTTCCCTGTACCCCCCCCCCAGCTAACATTCTTTAGGTCCAACAGGGTCATCTTCCTCCCTCTGAAAATCTTTGCTTTGAGCCGTTTCTATGAAAATGTGATCGGCGTGGTCACTGTCAAAATGCCGCAATGACGTCATTTCCGTTTTTCGTGACGTGGACCTTGATACTTCCGGTGACGTCAGAAAGCTGCTTTGACCAGAAGCCGACGATGATTTCCGTGTCGCCCTCCTTCTGCGGAGACAGCTTCGTGCTTGATTTGACGAGGCAATGCGGAAGAAAGGCGCTAGAAGAAAAAATGACCACATCATCATTATTCATCTGTTGTTAACTTAATGAGTGCATTTATTCACCTGATTGTATGTTTATGTAAATTTATCTGTAAAAATGGGCGATTATGCTGTATGAGTAGGCCTATGTTTACATGTATATTGTAGGTAAAATTTTGACAGTTTTGAAACCTCAGGAGCAGTATAAAATAAATTTTAAAAAGATATTGATAGTGGTTAGTGATGATATTATTAAAGTCAATTACTAAATAGTCGACTTTAGCATGAATGAGATACAAAAAGAAAGTCAATGATCACCGATCACCATGACATCCTTGTATTCTTTCACTGACAGTAGTGTATCTAAAGAAAGTTGTGTGCTCATGTTTTTAATCTGGCATCATGGAGTCTAAACTTGTGTGAGCACCTGCTCCTTTGGCGGCCTGACACTGTACATAAGTTGGCATAAAGTGGAACTTACGCGTGTGACAACTTGATCGGTCTCTGGAGACTTGGAGCCTCGAAGCTGAATTCACATTGTGTTAACGTCTTAGGCAGAGGATTCGTAAACGAGGCTTCGATCTCGTATTCTTCACCCAGCTTCATCTCAGCTGGCACCTGCAATTCATAAACATCCTCATTATCATCATCTTCTTTAGCATCAACATCGTCATTGTCATCGAAATGATGACATCATCGTCATCATTGTCGTCGTCATCGTCGTTGTAGTAATGGTCCTTTTTTAATCAGCGTCGTCACTCAGTTTCAAGAAATGCCTGGGCATGCTGGTCCTACCTTGATGTGAATGGTTGGTTTGGTAAGATGGAAATCGTCTGAGTCGCAGTGGAATTGTTTTGTCTCTTCCACTTGTGACATGGATGCGATCTTCATGTGACACATATCTGTCACTCTGTCAACGTATTCTCTGACGAACACTGTCATCTTCACTTCATCATCTGTTTTCAACAACACTCATCTTAGCGTAACTCAACGAGACTGTATTACATTGCTATCAATACATTTACATAGCGCCTCCGTATGACTATGCGAATCATGAAAAACTCTGGGAAAATATACTTAGTTTTCAGCATAAAGGGAGAAACTTTGCGTGCATATAACTACGCCACTTTTTTAATAATTTATTTGTACAGTATGCGTCAAATGAGTTTAATATTAAGGTAGGCCTATGTGACATTTCACACTTGAATATCAGTGCTCAGTTGAGCAGGCCACTGGAAGATGCTGTCACAGCTAACCTTTGTTTGGTTTAAGTGTGACCGTCTTTGAAAAAAAAACTTGGATGGATGGATCCAGATTTGACGAAGGTCTATGAAAGCAGCCTCGAAAAAATTTGCTTGACATAATACAGCACTTTAAAAAAAGGACTTGATGAGGGCGACACGCTACAAAACGGAAACTCAAACTAGAAGAGGAAGTACTGGTATGAGGACAATGACAATCGAGATCAAGCCTAATTGATATTCATAGACCAGGTCAAACCTCATTAATATTCATGACAGAGTACACATATCACAGTTAGGAGTGGGTGTGGCTGCCAACCTGTGTTTGGTTTTAGTGTGACCGTCTTTGAGAATGACTTAACGGAGGCGACTGTGACACCGGTGTAGTGAACGAGCGTTGCTGTTAGCGTTGTTCTTACGGTTCTTTTCTTGTCCGTGTTCTTGCTGTGAATTTTTAGAACGACGTCGAATGCTTCACCGATCAATAGGTCGTCTTTGTGGACCAAACTGAAATCGATATCCTACAAATTCACATGTGAAATAATGCATATCGATTAGCACATAACTCTCCTTGTATCTATTTCATTGTTGTTCGAATCTTAACAATTCGCCAGTGCAGGGCCGCCGATAGGCCCAGGGGTCCCAGCGAATTTTAGGGTATCTGGATAGTTATATGCATAGGCTATATAAAGTTCATGATTTTATGCCTTTTTCAATATAATAAGTTATTACAGAGAAGTAACTAGGTCTACAATCAGTTTAGACTTCAAATGAACAATTGAATTTAATAATATTTTATATATAAATATAACGTGACTCCTCGGCCTAAGGGCCCGGAATTTCTGTCATCAGCCCTGTTTACGTTAAACACTGGTCGAGAAATTGTGGAGTCTATTACTGCTACGAGTCAAACGCATGTATGTAGCAGCCACATGACCATCGTTTTAACCTTCTACGAGCAAATTGGAGGCTGGCAAGGCCTACACACGAGCAGGCCCTTTCGGACTATGGGATATGGCTGAATGGTAAGACGCTGACACGAAGATCATAAGAATGCGGGTTCGATACCCGCCAGACCCCATAGAGTTGACTCAGCGTTCAACTCCATAGTGGCGAAAGTAAAGTATGCAGTGGGGATAGACAAGAACCTTGAGTGCTGTGTTTAGTATACTTGAAACACTGTCACCACTTACCTCTGCCTCCACTTGGTATAGTGTTTTACGAGTAGAGCTCGTCGCTACGGCTCTCCATACAGCTGTCCTCTCTTGTTGAGATCCTACGGGAATAAACGTATGAGGTTTTAGACATCACTGGCGGAAATACAACGATTAATAAATTATTATCACAATCAGGAAACAGCCAGTCTTAAATTGAGGTGGATGTAACTTCATTGGATATCGATGAGGAATACCGTAAACATCCATGTAGTCCCTAAAGTACCTGGATAATGATTATATTTTTTATTATTATGATTATAATTATAATTAGGCCTATTATTGTTTTAACATGTCATGCACTATTATTATTACTCCAAATTATTATTAATGTGAGCCGATTTATTAATAGCAAGGTTGATTTACCAATAATGAATCAGAAGTGCCTAAAATAGATCTGTTTGGAGGAAATTTTAGCCCTGATCTTTCGAGCACGCCAACTATGACATCATCGAGCACCCCAAGTCCCCAAACCCATACTAATGAGGTTGTGTCTAATAGAATGGCGAGAAAATCTGTGGCCTGTGGGCGTTTTTACAAGTGGAATTCGTACCTTCGGAAAACTTGTATAGATTTGTGATGTCGAGTCTGTCATCTCCATCTGGGCCTTTTGTGCTGATATTCTTTCCTATGCTGCAACACAGAAAGAGTAAGTAAGCAGATAAAATCAGAAATGAACAGTAATAACAAAGCTTTTACTAAGCTTACATACATTTATACTAATGCATTCATGTCGCTGCATATAACAGTAACTAATGTCGGACTGATCTGGGATCACTGCTAATATTATTCGGCCTACTTACTAGTAGGTGTAGCATGAGAATGGTTAGAAAATAGCTTGGGGGAAGGCTTTTATCCACGTGGATGTGGGTATGCCGAGAAGTGGGTGGTTGAATTGATTGGTGAATGAATGAATGGGTTGGCGGTTTGATTGTTGGGAGAGTGATTTAGTGAGTGAGTGGGGGTAGATCGGTTAGTTTGTTGGTGTGTGTGAGTGAACGACTATGTAAGTGCACGAGTGAGTTAGGAGTGAGTGAATGAATGGGTTGGTTGTTGGGTGGGTGGGTTGGTGGGTGGGTGGATTGGTGGATAGGCGGGCGATGAGTGATTGCCTGAGTAAGTGAGTGAGTCAGGTGAGTGGGTGGGTTAAGTAATTGAGTGAGTTAAGTGATTATGTGAGTAAGTGAGTGACCGAATCATTAAGCAAGTGAGCTAAGTCAATAAGTGTGTAAGTAAGTGAGTGATTACTAGTTTTCCTGGAACGTGTGTTTCCATGTTCCATCCTTCGTCTGAATGCAATGAACTCTGTCTGCGTTGACTTCAGCAAAGATAAAAGTTCCGTCGTATGGAAATTGGACGAGACCGTTCTTGACGGCTTCCACAGATGCTGGACCAGTGCAGTAGACACCTAAACCAATAATTCCCACAATGTGTTTGTTTGTTTGCATGTGCACTTGTTATAGCGCCCTTCAAGCTAATTAATGAATGCTGTTTTTAATTCCCATCGAAACGTTCGTAAGTCTTCTTTTAAGCATCTCTCAAGCGAACTCTCCACATTGCTACGTGAACTGATATAAGAAAATGACCAGAAATAATTATGTTGTGTTAAATAATATGCAATTATAATAGGGATCTAATTATAAATTTCAGATATGAGCCATGGGGTCTATAATGCATTATAGGCTATAAACAGGGTAGGTAAAAAAAGAATGCCAAAGGTTTTTCTGTTAATATTTTCCCCCAAAAGTAAGAATTTTTATAGTAAAATTACAGGCCTAAACGCAATTCATATTAACGTACAAAGACCAATCTTCAGAAGACATTATGCTAAAACAGAACAAAAGTTTAACGACTTTTAGAGAGGCAGCCCTCCATTTGTTGAATGTCCAGAAACGTGTAACGCAATAAAATGCACCAAAAATGATTTTTGATAAAATTAATCACATCTTAAATAATTGTAGAGAGCCTTGAATGATGGATCGATATATGAATTAACTTAATAGGCCCTATACCTTCGCTGGTTTCCTGAGGAGTGGAATCGATCGCCTGCCATCCACCGAATCCACTTGGTAGGTCCGGTCTAGCCATCCACACTTCATTCCATACGTGGAAGTTCCTGGGAAAAGAAATAAATGCAAAGATTAGCATAGAAAGTAGGATTTTTTCCGCGAATTTATATAGGGCTGCTTCAAGATATCTTCCCACAGATTAATTGCACTCAATGACCTTTTGACCTACATTGGCCCAAAGAAAGGGCGCGGTACTTGAGTAGGCTACTGTTCAGGAAGCTAATTACAGTCAAATGATTGCTTAAAACGATAATGTACTGATACATTCCAAGGAGCTTAAATACACAAGAACGGAATCTTCTTATTTTAAGTCGTTTTAGAAGTATTTTGGACGATAATCGGTGCTCAGGAAAATTTTACATGTTGTTTACAAAACAGTGGCATTCAATTGATTGCATTTATAAAGGCAGATTGACGAATAGCCTAATGATGCTTGCAAAGCAAAAATGCATTTTAAGATTCTACGTTATCTTTAGCATTGAAACGGAATTTTAAGTGGGGCGACCTACATTGTATAGTTGAGAGTTAAATAGACGTAGTCCCTACACAATACCTTAATAGTTATGTATGTGTGACCTTCCTTTATGACTACTCCTACACCCTGGGACTTCACCAGTATCCGTCAATACCAAACTTAGACATGTTCTTTTTCGGCGCGCTAGAGACGTAAGCTCTGTGTAGTTTTCTTGAAGGGCGCTATATAAATTTCCGAATGAACGAATGAACACGTTCACGATATTCCAGTCCTGTAATACTAGAGAGTCATTCCTACTTACCAGACGGAATCCTGGTTGTATTCTTCGAGAGGTTTTCCGTTTTCATCCCAATGCTCGTCGACCGTTAGACTTCCGTCAGTGTCGTGAGCAGACACGAAATTCGTGACACTACGACACGGAATACCAAGAGCTCGACAGACTACAGAAACAGAAACATAGGTCTAGGCCTATCACAGGGCTTTTCAGATTAGATCCAAAAAAGTATAAGGTAGGAAATTGTGAATATTCTTTAATTGGCCAATTGCTTTCCGAATTTCGGGGCTTTTAGCGTGCAGTTCTACAAGAATGTGTAGTTCTGAATGAATTTGTGCAGTTGTAGCAGTAGCCTACTTCTGTGTATTTAAAAATAGTAAAAAGGTCATTGGCGTCCGATTGGGAGTAATTTATCATGGAGGATAAGAAGGGAAGGGAAAGAAGGGGATTGTGCAGTTCCAACAATTCCTTCAAAGAAGCCGGACGTATTTTGATGCATGGACATGACAATAAGCGTGCACCACCCGCAAAGCCAATCAAAATTGAAATGTATCAAAATAACACGCATGTTGCTAAATATTTTCTGGTATGCTACCTATAATGATATAAGGGGACCCTGGCATTTGGAAAAAACCTTCTGGTATTTGTTCTGAATGAATGAATGAATGAATGAATGAAGAAACGGATGAGTGGACACCACTCATGGTTGAAAAAAGATATCACGGAAGAATCACTGACTGGTGGTAACAATAGCTGAGAAGACCCAGCATTGTCCGTATCTGACTGGTTCTCTCGTCTTCCAGTATTCCTCCAGAATGGCAACGCTTCCGTTCCAGGCAACTGGAGAAGTACCATCGGAATAATCACCGGACCAATTACCGACCAAAACACCGTTGTCATCTGGTGCGTTCGTCTACGTCAGAAACACAGAGAGAACACAGAAGTGATAGATGAGGTTCCTTGACCTAATCACCTTGACCTGTGGCTTTGACCTCTGACCTGTTTGAGTGCTTGTTAGAGCGCCCATTCAGATTAGGCCTACTACTCAGAGGTGATCCTGACTACAGCATCTTATTAGCTTATTCACTTGGAGGGAGACTCTGTCACGGGACACCGGCCTGACATTCTGCGCATGCGCACTGTGCAGACATTTCTATGCACGTGTGATATCTTCGTATAAACTCGCCTATCTTCATACGCTCATCTCTTCATATTCCTATGTTTTCCAAATGTCTATCTTTCGTCTATTATAATAGGACTGCGGTATATCATAATTTGCCCATCTCTTCATTCATCTACGGTGGGCTGTTTTCACCCATTCAATACGACTTTGATTTCTGCTTTGTCTATACTCACCATTGCGGAAATCTTTCGGACGACGTGTATTGAATTTCCACGAAGACTGGAGTTCATACCCGACAGATCCAAGAGGAGCATGGCGACGTCAAGAACGAAATCCTCGAACTACAAAAGTCAACACGAAACTCTCATTATACAATGTACTCTAGAGAAGGACCTGGTCCATGTAATTCTGAAACTGTTGTCAACGGTTTATGGTTAAAAAAATATATCGTCTGCCCAAAATTACATGCCGAATCAACATTCTGCGCATGCGCAGACATGCCACCATGCTTATATAATATCTTCATACACCTATAATCTTCATTATGCCCACTCCTTCATATGTCCATCTCTTCATAATTATGCCTATATCTTCATAATCACAGGAAGACTATTCCAAATATTCCAAAGCCTACTATCTGTTCCAACGCCCATCTAATCTCACCTGTCCAAAGTTCCAAGGCATCGGAGAGATGTGCAACCTCGTTCCGTAGAAGATTCTTCCGCAGTCGTTCAGGACGTACTCGTTTCTCGCCAATTCATCTCTGAGGAAAACTTGATCATCTGTAGAGAAAACGCACCCACAACCCAACAGTAGGTACTCGTCCAAGAGCTCGCTTTTAATAACGTAAGTAAATACATGTAGGTAAGTGTAGCCTTTATTACTCCATTTGCAAACGCACAATGAGACATCGGCAATAATGCAATATAACACATGGAAGTAATAATAAAATATAGTAGGCCTAATATAGACCACAACGAAAAGCAATGTACAACAAATGTTAAATAGTGTAAAGCATTCTAGTAATGAAACCCATTCTTGTGAGAAAGTCAGACTTTCGTATGAAAAGACTGTTAACAAAGAAGTCACGTAGAACTTGTGTCATAACCCTTATTACGGGCCAGAATTAAGCCCTCGGGGTCGGTGCCACGGGATATTCTACTCCCAGGCTATCCGTCATCATTGAGACAGGAACTTTCATATTTTCACCAGAATAATTAGACAACTATCTCAGGATTGAAATGGTGTTTGAATTGTAAAAATCGATGAATGTTTACTATTTGTTTTCGTATTTAAAAAAATGATTCCTGTTTTCCGGATACAATGTATATTATATAGGCCTATAGATATATTTGTAGCCTATATATGTATTAGGCTATATATGTATTATATACATAAGTGTGTGCACCATCAAAGATGGTTTATATTTATAAGAATATTAGTCGAACAGATGGTAATGAGTAGCCCATATTTGTTGAACAGACAACATCTACATGTATGCTGCCTCACTTGATATTCTCTTACAAGATTGATGACAGTAACCTAACGAATTCAGATTCCACTGGTTAAGTCGTTCGCTTTAACATCATTATAGTTATTTCGAATACCATGTGCTTCTAATTGGCCCAACATATGACAACCACGCGTCTTAGAACAGCAAGAGCTTAGCCTGCTGTTTTTCACAAGACAATCAAGCGGTTTTTGCCACATAATTTATATCCTCCTGTCTAAGGTTTTCGATCACCGGTTACCAGGGCTGTTTTAAAGGAATTTTTAGAACTGCGCAACCCCTTCTTTTCC
Organism: Lumbricus rubellus; assembly: GCA_945859605.1. Taxonomy (NCBI): domain Eukaryota; kingdom Metazoa; phylum Annelida; class Clitellata; order Crassiclitellata; family Lumbricidae; genus Lumbricus; species Lumbricus rubellus. The sequence goes on along the minus strand of OX243821.1, from coordinate 16,274,642 downwards.
TTCCCAACCTCCATCGTAAATTACTTTCAATCGGAGGACAATGACCATTTGTGCTAATTTTAACTGTACACAAGTGCTTCTACAACTGCACAAATCCATTTAGAACTGCACATTTTGTGTACAAATGCACATTAAAAAGCCCTGCCGGTTACTGCTCATCTCAAGTTCTCCTACTGACAGGGACGTTGCCAGCCGTTAGAAAGTGGCGGGTGGCTATGAAAATTGTGATGGTTGGGAGTCTAGGTCCCCCACCCTTCCACTCGCATACCCGAATGAAAACTCAACTGATTTGAAAAAATTGTGAGGTTCATATTTTTCAAAGTGGGGTGATTAAGTCCACCCCAAACTACCCCGTTGCGTGCCTACTGAGTCCTACATATTCAAACATGTATCACGTTTCTGGAAGAGAACGAGAGAGAGAGAGAGAGAGAGAGAGAGAGAGAGAGATGGATATAGAGATAAAGACAGACAGACAGACAGACAAACAGACAACAGACACCATACAGAGAGACATATACATACAGATATGCAGACAGACAGACAGACAAACAGACAAACAGACAAACAGACAGATAGACACATACAGAGAGACAGACACAGAGACAGCCTGTGCCCGCATGTAGACTAAACATCTTTAATCAGATCTCTGAATTTCACACTTTTTTGCTTATTCAACACTACACGACGGCTCTGAAACGATATAATTATCTCCTGAATTCCGCAATTTTTCGGGTCTTCCGCCATAACTACTTATTCAACATCACCTGCCTCAGGTCGACATGTTCCTCTATCCACCACGTCCATGGCTTTCCACTGAAAAATGTTAATTTATTCAACCAGAGACAGTCCACGTTTATCAATAAGACAAGACGAGTAAACATTTAGTCTGACTCTTCCATCATCTGCTGCTGTCATCTGATGGGGTTAACGGTGTAAAAAACTAGAACAATTCGGTCTGCAAAACCACTTAGCAGTCTGTTAATTATCACTAGACAACAGGACAGCTGAAATAACACAATGTCAGCTGAAATGTCTATAGCAAACGCTTGTAGAGAATGCGGAAACCTTGCAGCGGTGGGAGTAAGGAGTAGGAGTTGAAAGAGGGAGGGAGGGAGGGAGGGAGGGAGGGAGGGAGGGAGGGAGGGAGGGAGGGAGGGAGGGAGGGAGGGAGGGAGGGAGGGAGAGACAGACAGACAGACAGACAGACAGACGGATAGACAGGCAGAGATAGAGATAGTCAGAGAAATAGACCTACAGAGAGTGAGTAAGAGAGAAAGACGGGGACAGACAGAGACACAGACAAAGAGACAGAGATACAGACAGTCCATATTATGCTACCTTGCAAACATGTTCAGTCAGAGGTTGAAAGTATGTAATGTGTCCCATCTAAAGGAGTAGACTATTATATCTGTGCAGTAATGGACACGATTGGTTAAATCACTAATCGACAAAATTAAAAGATAATTCATTTTAAATTTAGGCCTACTTATCAATTAAACTGAAATTATCAGATAAACGATTAAATTGGAATTATCTGTTTATCGAATCGATTATTGGCTAGTCGATTAGAATTGAATAGATCAATTAGTCGCCCACCACTGTCTTGCAGTACCAAAGAACCAGAAGGTACCATAACCCTAAGTACAGCTAACCTTGCAAGATCTATCAGGTACAGCATGACCTAATCTTCGCTGGAGATGGAACTTTCGGAAAGGGATTGAGGAGGATAATGTAAACAACGTTGCCAATGTCAAAAGATGGAGAGAAAGATGGAGATAGAGAGACAGACAGACACAGAGGGATGGGGTGAAGGAGGAAGACAGAGACAGAGACAGTGAGACAGAAAGAGAGAGACAGACAGACACGGAAATGACAAAACCAGAGATAGAGTCACAGCCAGAGACAGACGGTAACAGAGTGAGAGACGAGACAGACAGAAAATCAGAGACACAGAAAGACATAGAAACACAGACAGACAGACAGACAGACAGACAGACAGACAGACAGACAGATAGATAGCTCGCTCGCTCGCAGTGGGTCACTTTATAAGGGCGTTTCAGACCCCGCCCGTTTCTGTATATAGTATAGATTTTAGTCATTAATTTTGGTTGTGCATGTTACTGTCACCCGAACCTTTCCTACAAGCACCGATCTGTTCAATATAATAATTATCAAATGATCACTCGGCCTACGTGAGTGAATGCGAACAGCTGCTTATGTTACTCAACATACACGTAATTTGTGAGGAACTCAAAATGCGTCAGGTCTATTGATATAATAATATGCAACCCACCATTGCCCGCAGGCCTATAGGCTACTGATAGTGCCAGGACCAAACCTGGAAAAGGAGGGGGTGGACGACTTCAAGGACTCGGACAGACATAAGATGTTGCGAAAGACTTAGAACTACTACTAATACAGAGGTCATGCTCATTCGTTATGTATGGCATCTTTCTAATTTAATATTTTACGTATTATTCCGCTTCAGTGTTCTGGATCGGATCCACCTTTAACCGTCCGGAATTCTCGATGAATCTCTATCTAAAATCGCGCAAGCCCCGCTGATAATTTTACTGTCTGAATTAGACCTATATGGAATTAAAATCGCGCATGGATCGCGGTGGTGTACGGGTGCCTTGGTCCTTGGAGCCGGAAGATCGACGGGTCAAATCCACCTCAAGCCGCCGCGTAGGTATCCTGATCAAGTCCTTCACTGGCAATTGCTCAATGCTCATGCGCTTCAGCGCGAAACTCCGATTCGGTGTCCACGCCGTAGCCGGGACCACTTCTGAGTTAAAATCTTGAATGTGCGCTATAAAAAGTGCTCATTGAATCATACATGTATGTATGTCAGAAGTGTTCTTACCAGCGCACCAAGGGTTGAACAGGATGTAGACGGGGAAACTGCGTGGATGACGAAAGATCTGACAGCTGTCGGCAACACGTAGCACCGTATCAAAACTGAACTTCCATTTATTTACAGCAACGTGAGGTGGTGTGAAGATTCTTATCATAAACGTCTCCTCCTCCTGGGTGACAACCTTTGCTCCCCATTTCTTCGGTTCATCCTCCTCGGAGAGTAGAAGCACGACCCGTGTTCCACGGCTCTCTCGCGGATTGTCCCCTGCAACAAAAACATAAAATTCACTTTTCACCTGCAGGAACTCTCTCTCCCGCCTCGATCCTCATGTCCGTGACTCCCTTAATTCTTACCCTTTCTCATCTGATACTCCACCCTCCAATTCCAGGCTCAGACGACACCCACCTTAGTAGCTGCTTCCATCCCTCTGATCCTACGTAAACTCGACCCGGACCACCATGGACTACTCTTACGGACAACCCTTTTCTCATCGCAGCGCTCGTTAATAAGCCGGTGCCCCGCGCTTGGCTTTCTAGAGACGCTTTAGAAATTAGGAGTTTACGATTACGATTAGCGAGACTGTCTTTCGCTCTAAACTTAAAACTTTCCCAGTCTACCTATAGATAATTATTAATGGTTGACGAAAATCAATATGCTCTTCTGAGCTTTGCAAGAAGCGCATTATAAATTAGAGTTGTATAATTGTATTGCAGTGTAGGCCTATTACTGTATTATGACGCTACAAATTATAGCCTACTTTTAAAAAGAGAATAGTGTTGTTTTAATTGAGTGAAGCAATACCTAAGTCGAAGACGAGTCGGATGTCATCTTTATGGCTGTCAAATGGTCGATCGAATTTGATGATTATGTCGAACGGTTCTCCCCTTCGAACAACGAGACTTGGTTCAATGGTCAACGGGTCGGCTTCTGTCGTGGGAGGAGCAATGACAACGGGTGGACTTGAACCATTTTCAGTGGTAGCACGAGGAGGGCTGGGAGTTGGAGGTGGCGCCTGCCTTGCCTGAGTCATTTCATATCGGTCCGTGTGATGGGCTTTAGCATTCTCGGCAATTTGTAGATCAACGCTGACGACTTTCAGTAGCACCTTCTCAACTTTTGACCTGAAATCACCTGCGTTAGACAAAACATCTTTGAAATAATGGAGTTGTATATTGAGCTGCATTGTAATGCATTACATGCACTTGCAATGTACGTACGCACATGCAGATACATCATAATCGTGCATATGGCTGTATGCAGGCCAAGGCCTTATGCATTATTGTATATATGTATGCATGCCTTTAAGTATGTCCTTATGAATACTATGTTACTGAAAAGTGATTGGTCTTTCAGAAACTACGTCACTAAAAAGTGATTGGTCTTTCAGAAACTACGTCACTAAAAAGTTATTGGTCTTTTAGAAACTACATCACTGAAAAGTGATTACAGTCTAGGCTATTAATAACTACGTAAGTAAAATCGGAGTGGTCTTTCAAATAGCGTCACTCATAAAGTCGTTCAGTAATTACGTCACCGAGAAGGGAGTGTCTTTCAGGAATTATGTAACTGAAAAGAGATAGGTCTTCTGACGAACGTCTGACTTGTTTCGTAACTTGTCTGCTGTTTCGTCACTCAGCAAGTCACCAATTACCCTATCTCATCCATTTTCTAAGCGGCTATAAATAAATGCCGGGACCGAGTAACAGGTGGTGCTTATCAGCATCGAATCGGTCTTTTCAATCGGAGCTGTTTGTAACATGGTCAACTGCAATTATTTCCCGTGACTGTGCTTTTATGGGTGAACAGAAACCTCCTGTAGATCGGAGCTGTGATGCAAACAAAAAGGCTGCGACCAAAACGATTGTTTTGTGTGGAGGAAGTAAAATTTACACGATGTATATTGTCCACTCATAATGCTGTTTGTCAATTTTTCATATAGTCCTATGCAGAATTTGTTTCCTTAGTTGAACTTACCATCACAGCTAGTGACTTGGAAAACAACAGATGACATTTTTCAAATACTTTCAGGAGCGCTCATTTAGACAAAGCGCTTTGTTTATTAAATTTTACCTTATTTATTTAATATTAAAAATATATCCACTGCAGTGACTGCACACTCAAATAGTCTTAGGTTCTGAGAAGAACTGCTCTAGTCTCTAGCAGCTAGTGGCTGGCCTCCCATCTGCTTCCTCGTTCTCATATAATTATGTTTGACCGTCCATGCTCCGGCTTCTCATAGCATTATTTTAGGCTATTATAATTGTATATGTTACTATCAGCCGTTAACTTAACATAATTATGTTGTTTGTTTTCAGTTGAATCAGGCTTATTTACTTTATACTATACTATACTATACTATACTATACTATACTATACTATACTATGCCATGCTATGATATGCTGTAGGCATAACCCATCGATACCATAGGCCTACCAGGGCTTTTTAACGTGCAGTTGTACACAAAATGTGCAGTTCTAAATGGATTTGTGCAGTTGTAGAAGCACTTCTGTACAGTTAAAACTACCAACTATAGCAAAAAAGGTAGGCCTACATGTATTGTCATCCAATTGGAAGTAATTTACCATGGAGGATGGGAAAGGATAGAAGGAGTTGTGCAGTTCTAAAAATTCCTCAAAACAGCCCTGTGCTATACCATACTATGATATGCTATGCTGTACCTTACCATTCGATACCATACTATACTGTACTGTACTGTACTGCACTGCACTATACTATACTATATTATTATACCATACTATACTATAATATGCTATGCTATGCTATACTATACTATACTATACTATACTATACTATGCTATGCCATGCTATGCTGTATATTACCATTCGATACTATACTATACCATGCTATGCTATGCTGTACCATACCATTCGATACTATATTACACCATGCTATGCTATGCTATGCCATACCATGCTATACAATACCAAACCATTCCTTTATTTCTGAATTAACTTACCGTCTGGTTCTGGGGCAGTCGGTGGATCTGGAAGACTGTGACCTGGATTTCTCGCACCCTCGTGTCTGTCATTGTACTCGTCACGTGACACGACCGGTTGCGCTGGCTTTGGCGGTTCCGCTACATTCTCCTCCTCTTTAACCTTTTCTACTCCATCCACCGGGGTTGGAGGAGTCGTAACAGCGTAGACCTTACTCGTCTTACCACAACTGCATCCCATGGTCGCACCTCAAGTAGTCTGTTCACAGTCAACAGGCACAACAGGCAATAGTTTGTATGTATGTGTGCACTTGTTATATAGCGCTTCTTCGAGAATACTATACAGAAACGCTCCCGACTACTGTAACAGCGCGGACACTGCATCGGAGTTCAATTGCGAGTGAAGAACATTTATAACACTTAAGAACACTTAGAGGCACTAGCCTATATAAATTCGACTTGCCTTGCTCTGAGCATTGCTTAGAATACTTAATAAAATTAGAGCAACTTTAAATTTTGATTACAGCATATATTTTTCAATTATACGCATTTTTCAATAATTGTGTTAGAATGATTTATCCCCCCGGATAGTCTATATCGGTATATTCCATCCGGTGGGGATAGATTAATTCTTCCACCGGATAGCTTTATGTAAGATAAAATATCCCGTGACACTTGCACTTCATTGGCGCTTGATAAATCTAGAATTATAATATATTTTAATCTATTGGCCTATGCAAAATCTGTTAGCACATTAAGCGCACATTATTAAAAACTTAACGTTATCTCTAAAGCCAAATATATCTTCTAAGTTCTACCTGTTACAAATCCGTAAAACGCCGTGACGTAACAGAATTCCACGATCACGCTACTGCCATTCAAATGAACGTTAAACGTAGGAGCACCGTAATTAATAGCGAACAAGATAAATGTAATTATTCCAACAGCCAAAATTTATGGCATATCCTTTATCCATTATTCATGAGTCATTTTACTTCTCTTTAATTTCTATAGTATATAATAATATAATATTTCGACAATAATTATACAGCCTCGTGATCGTATAATAGAACCATCCTATTCTATTTATCAGCGCAACAAAATCACTGAGGACTATTTCTCGAGAGTACTGTAGGCCTATACTTGTGTTATCAAATACTTCAAACAAAGCATGTGGGTCTACTGCTAGAGTATGTGAGTCTACCATAATACACCATCTAGTGGTGCAAACAAGAACATATTTGCATGCGTAACAGGCGACAAGGACACTTGATGTAATTTCATGTGTGATCGATTTCTAGAAATGCTATTCTCTTGGCGACGAGCAGGGTCTATACGATCACCATAAATCGATAAATTTAACACACTTAGGCCTACGCGTCAATGCAGTCAATGTTGGCTAAAAGTGGGCGCTAAAAGCTGCTCATAGGCCCTATATTTTAATGGTCATCAAGTCTCTATCATTTGAAGTTACTGATTTACTCATCTTCATTTCGAGAGAATTTATATAGTGCCTCTTCAAGAAACCTACTCATTGGAGGTGTGGGATTACCCTCATGTTGAGAAATACGTCATCTGAATATAACTTGCGGCATGATGGTTAAGGAAGAATTCTATTGCTTAGGCATTCAGTTCCGGTGGTATTAGCCTACTGTAGTTTAAATGTTTTGATTTGATCTCTCTATGGATAAAATTGTTCATGGCTCAAATTGATTGATTCAATAATAACAATAATAGCATTGCTAATAGTCTAACACAATTAATAGGCCTAATAACAAACTCGTCATCACTGACTTGACTCAATAAAAATAAAAATAATAGCAATAGTAACTACAATAATAAAAAATAATGATAATAACGACAGGTCAAGAGTAAAGTAGGTGTAGGCACATTCGTTGGAGACGAGAACCTATAATCTAATTTGAATCTGTTACAGTCTTTGCTACTTTGGGCAAAAAATAAATAAACATTTCAACTCTGAAATTGGTCACTGTGTACAGTTATGCAGAATATTAATCTTAAAAATAACTATTATTAATCAACGTTATAACAATTTCAACGTATATATTTCAAAGCAAGTTGGACCAAGTGACTAAACAGGTCATCAGTTTTTCCGGCGAGAGATTAACGAGACCCCAAAATTTTGCGCATGTAGGCTATGTATGTGCACTTGCTATAGCTCAGTACTCACGCAGAGGCGCTACCGACTACAGCGCGGACACTGGATCCGAGTGTCACGCCGAAGCGCCCGAGCAATTGCGAGTGAAGGACTTGCTCAGGGTCCCTATGCGTCGGCTTGAGGTTGATTGGTGGATTCGAACCTGGAACCGTCCGGCTTCAGAGCAACCGACCATCACTACACCATTGCGCCCCACATGCATGAGGGTTAAGGAAGTACTCAATTGTTTAGGAATATCAGTTCCGGTTATATAAAAAATGTTTTCGTATGCTCCCTTTGTAGCCAAACTCGTCATCACTTAGGCTACTTGACACAATAACAACAATAGTAATGTTTATAACACCAATTGTAATAATAACACCAATTACTAGTAGATCTATTTTTTGATAATAACAATCAATAATTTATTATTATTATTATTATTATTATTATTATTATTATTATTATTATTATATGCAGTTTGTGCACTTGTCATAGCGTCCCTTCAAGAATTTCAACTAAGCTCCCGACTACAGCGCGGACACTGAGTCGGAGTTTCACGCTGAAGCGCAAGGACCTGGCCAAGGTCACCACGATGCGGCTTGAGGTTGATTCGAACCTGCCGCCATCCGGCTGCAAGACAACGAACATACCCGTTGCACCACCGCGCGGCCCACGAACTAACAAGAACCTGATCCTGCTCCCTTGGTCTCATACTGAGGCCTTTTTTTTTATTCAACTCGGAATTATACATTTTATTTTCTTCGTGCTGAAGTCGGGAGCGCCTCTCATTTGCCCCTTGTAGAGACTCAATAGAAATTTGAATCAATAAAATTACATGTAAATCATGACTTGTCTGCAGTTTTATGAGTTGCACAACAATACCCGGTGTGGTGGCATAGGCCAGTTGTGCTTTCCAGATAATGGATCACTGCGAGAAGCATTCAAATCCACAGCATGACAACCACGTTGCCAATGACAACCACGTTGCCAATAGCTACGAGACGCAGTTCATTGATCCATTTCTGCTTAAGCCTATAATAGGGCATTGAAAATTTTATAGTTTTATAGCGCAATGCGAATTTGTGTCCAGACTGGATTAACCATGACATTGTTTTGAACGTTAACGTCGTTTAGGTAAAACCACGACAGACCAAAGCGAAGTTGTGCTGTTTAATTGGGATTCAACATGAGACTGGAATTAATCGACTCCAGGGTGGAATATCAAGATGACATTGCAAGCTGATACAGAAGCAAACACGCAGACAGAGAGACGGACAGAGAGACAGATGGACAAACGCTCATAACTGTCGTAAATACATATACACTGTGTCCGGTTAAAAAGTAGCTCCCAAACAAAAGTGTCACAACTCGGTCAAAACTTTTAGGATTTGTCTGAAATTTTAAACACAGCAACAGTGACCATATTTACACGAGATTTTAAAACCGATTAGAAATATTCGTGAGTTTGTCAAATTTATGAGTGTTTGCGTCGGAGCACCAACAAATTGAACTTTCCAACATGGAAAACTTGAAAGGAAGTGAAATTCAACTAAATCTGGCGTTAAAAATGTCCATCTTGTTCACCGACACACGACTGTAGACTTAGACACTACTGTTTTATGGTCCTTTCGATGATCACCTGGTTAAACAACCGCCAATTTTCAAACAGACGCGTCCTACGCCCTACGGTTATCGATGTCATGAATACGCGTGAACGAAAAACGCGCTCCTCCAGTACATGTTCTCCGGATCAAAGTCTGGACTGCTGGTCGGCCACAGCTGCAAGATATGAAGCCGAGTGTATCCCTGGATAGCTATTAATCTATTACGTCTACGGTGGTGTCTCCGAGAACAAGGAACACATTTTTGGGCGCCATATATAGCTGAATTTCACTTCTTTTCAGGTTTTCCATGCTGGAAAGTTCAATTTTTTGGCGCTCCTACGCAAACGCTCATAAATTTGACAAACTCGCGAATATTTGCAAACGACTTTGGAATCTGATGTAAATATGGTCACTGTTGCTGTGTTTAAAATTTCAGACATATCCTAACAGTTTTGACCGAGTTGTGACACTTTTGTTTGGGGGCTACTTTTTAACCGGACACAGTGTAGATCTAATACATGCATGGACGCATACAAACATGCAGGGTAATAAAAAAGAAGCCCATGTATATATATATATATATATACAGATTGAAAGATAGATAGATGGATGGATGGATGATGGATAGATGGATGGATAGAAAGATAGATAAATAGATAGATAAAAAAAATAGATAGATAAATAGATAGATAGATAGATAGATAGATATATAGATAGATGGATAGATAAATAGATAGATAGATAGATAGATAGATAGATAGATAGATAGATAGATAGATAGATAGATAGATAGATAGATAGATAGATAGACAGATAGACAGATAGACAGATAGACAGATAGACAGATAGACAGATAGACAGATAGACAGAGAGACAGAGAGACAGATAGATATCCACAGTTTGATAGATAGAGGGCAAGAAAAGTTTACGCACATCGCGTAACCAAGGCCCGAATTGAAAAGGCAACAAAATCAGCTGTTCGCACGATGTCGCTACGTGCTAATTAAAACAACGTTTAGAATTCGTATAACTAGAAAACAGACAGCCGGCAGCTTAGCTAAACAACAGCTCATGATTTTTATAAGCTAACCCGGATCTCTATTATAATGAATGAGTTATTACAATAATTATTGTATCTGATTGCTATACAAAACAGAGAGACGTACCCTTGCGTTAGCGAATGCAGAACAGATTTTTGCGTGTTGTTAGCTCAGTCGGTCTATTTATAAACATAATCCATAGCACGAGTAGCTTTTCGTTTTGGTCGAGTCTACCGCTTGCTTCTGCCAATGATGATTCCTTCCTCTCCAGCTTCTACTTTTATTAACGCTTCGTCTCCTGCTGGCCGTAGGGCTAAGGCTCTCTTCGATGGGCGTAGGGTTAACCTCGCCGCACCAGCCACGAGATTATAGTCTACTCCTCTTCACGCCTATGTATGACTTCGTGGTTCATACATGTATACGATGCGCTTGTCTATGGCTGCCTAGGTTGTCCTAGCTTGTACATGTGTATGTGTGCTTTAGTCGTATTGGGTTTGTCTCTGTATGCCCACATCCGCCTAGACTAATATCTCTTTCACCGCTTCGAATTCTATGTTTTGTTTCTTGTGTTTTTAGTTTGTACATCCTGGGATGCCGCTCTGAATTTGAAAAAGGCAAGAAAAGGCTAGATTGATAATTTCTCTGAAAAATAGGCCTAAATGAATTTCTCCCGCTTGAAATTTCTGACGACCTTTTTCTAGTCTTTCGCTCCAAAAGCTACAATTTTTGGTCCAAAATAGCAGCATTTTCAACTTTGTTTATGTCTTTTGTGCATTTTCATTTTAAAAATCTATTTTATGTGAAAAAATCGGAAAAACCGCCGTGAGAAAGAGAGATAGATCCTGAAAAAATACTCAGATGCCTAGACAAGTCCCAAAAGGCCTATATGTAGGTGGAGAAAACTATGAGTGGCATCCCTGTTTACATCCCTCGTCTCTAGTCTGTCAGAGCCTGTCATCGGAACAGAATGTCTACAGTGATTTACTGATGTAGGTTCTTCTAACGTAGGCTAACCGATTATTATTCCTGCACTGATAAAAAGTGACTCGCTGAGTTTGGCTTGAATCAACAAACATTAATTTTGTCTATAACTGGTTCGGCTATAGCTACTTCGGTAAGAGCGTAGGTCACATGCGCCGCTGTGTGCGAGAATGCCTGTTCGCATACCGATGATGGCTTAATTAGACTATGAGATTTGAATCTCAGGGTTGCACGGGTTGTACATGTATTATACTGGAACCATTTTTATATGGCGTGGCGCTTGTTCGATCTGGCACTGATAAATGAACAGGGTCTATAGGTCAGAGTTCGCTGCGGAAAGCAATAGCACGTATGAGAGAAAACTTAGAAACATTGTCTAATATTGGGTTGGAATGAATAAATTACAATGGATGTGGAAATATCTATGAAGATAATTGTTTTGGTAATTGCTTTATCATCTTTTCTACCAACTTGAAATGGCATCAGACCATTGAATAATCTATTGAACTTTAGTAAGTAGGAACCGTAGGTCTATAACATTTCTACTTACCAACAGCAAGAATTTAATTCGTTTGAAAACACTTCGGCAGGGCCTAGCTAGACTGAAGTGGAGAGAAGTGGTGAGTTGGAACTTGGGAGATTGATGATTTGCAAACTGATTCGGAAAATTTAAAGTTGAGGTGAATCTCATTAGCAATTACTTCGATAAACTACAACAATTTATTGTCCGATTGAGTTTTTTAGTATGACAGAGAGCAGCTTATAATCGATTACTTTCGTAGTTTAAAGAAAGCTGATCTGTTCCTGCTTACGAGACGACAATAATTATAACGTTTGACGCAAAACATTTTCAGTAAAAGTTGAATTAATTAGCAAGCAAGATACTTGATATATAAGCTTATGTAACTAAAAATACTAAGTTCGTGCTCACAAAACGACAATTATTATTGACTCAAAACACTGAGTAAAGTTGAATTAATTCAGAAAGTGAGACACTTAACAACTAAAAAACTAAATTCCTGCTCATAAAATGACAGTCATAATTATAACCTAGGGTTTGACGCAAAACATTGGAAGTAAAAATTGAATTGATTAGCAAGCGAGATACTTAACAACTAAGAAAACTAGAGTCAGACGGGAAAACAGTCCATAATTCAATCAATCCATTGCGTTGACGCTAGCAAAGTTTCTGCCTAATATAGTTAGCACGTTATTCGTTCTTGACTGGTAGCCTACTCAAGTGCTTCTTTTGGTTCTCTGGGTCTTTCGCAGTGGTAGCGCCTCTGATTGGTGTGTAATGTCAGAGGCACTTTCAGGGTGAGAATTGCGGGGGTTCAACTCCCCAGTCTTTCTTAGAACCCCGTGTTAAAGTCTGTTTTTCACACCCCGATTCCAAGTGGATAATGGTCCAACCCCCAAATTATTTTTCCACAACTCTTACACTGGGCACTTTATAACTTTACTAGACACAATTCAATACAGTACAATCCAATTCAATGCAATACAAAGCAGTTATAATTGTAGTAAAGTTTGATTGAACAAAATAAAATAATGTAAGCGAATTAAACGAATTAACAAGCGAAGTATGCATAGACTATATATAATCCATGAAAAAATAGAAGCTTGTTTTATATGAAATAGCAAAGCATCAAAATGTCACAAAGTTCGATAAAGCTGTTTCAGGGTTAACGAAAGTTGAGCTTGGAGCTTCATCGTAACTTGATTGGAACACCATTCTTTTCTTTCTAGACCTTTACCACTTTGACCTTGACACTTCCAGTAATGTCGGAAAGCTCCTTCGACCAGAATCCGACGATCACCTCTGTTTCTCCCTCCTTCATCGGAGTCAGCTTCGTGCTGCACCTGGCAGCACCTTGTGGAGAAACATCTCTAAAAGAACATTAGCCGCACAGATATCTGTATTGGCGCATCTATTGTCTTGTTGTGGAATGTGTGTATTTATAGAATGCACGTACGCACGTATATTATGCGTACGTATCTGTGTATGAGTACGTTTTACTTACGAGTCTACCCTCAGGTCGATTCAAGGCCTTAGCGTGTTTGGCAACCGTGGAATAAAGCTTGCTTCGCGTTTGTGGAGGTGCTCAAACGCTGTTCTTACATGTCTCACATGGGGGAGGGGCGGGGAACCCGAGGGCGCATTGGATAATACACTGGCATGGAGATTAGCGGAGCCGCCGGAGCTGAGTTCGATTACCGAAGCCTTCTGTAGGATAGACCTGCTTTTGTATAGGCTGCTATTGTATTGCAGGCTGTCTGTTCTCTTAGCGGTAAAGATTGATGCTATTCAATGTTACTTAGGCCTACTGCACAACGTTGTACTGCAATCGTTTAACAAAATTTAATATCACCAAATTATAATTGTTTCAAACAGAAAAAAAGTTATGTCACTTTTAGTGAGTTAACACACTGTTTTTGACGGTTGAAAAACATAACGCACATTAATCATTCTGTTACGAACTAATTAAATTGAAATATATGAAACAATCAAAATGTCCAAAGTGCTAAGGACAGACAAAGTGCGTTTTCAGATACTTCATGAGCAAGGTCAAGAAGGTAAGGCTATAATCACCGCTTACTTCGATAAACAGTGAGAGCGCGGAAATTAAGAGTTAAACTGAGAGTTAAGAAATAAACCGTTGATGAAGAAGATCGGCTTTATGGCAATTATTATGGTTTCATTGAGAAGAGAGTCAATGGTCCCCATACCAGATGGATTATCAAGTGAGGAGAAATACCACAAAAAGCAACAAAAACCAAGAGCGACAAGAGGATTGATGATCGAACTGGGGTTGATATTATGGGAATATTTACCTCCAAATGCTTTTGGATATTGGGAGGACTGACTAAAAAGGTAATGAAACTTCTGTTCTGGTTGAAGTTCCTTAATTGGTTAAATTTGGCTATTAGGCCTACATTATATGGATTGTCTTCAAACCTTGTTACATATTTAACGACACTGCAATATCAAAGATGATTTAGTGTCGCCCCCTCCTTTATCCAGGCTTGGGACTGGCACTGGCAGAGACCAATCAGTGGCGGAGCTCACCTATAAAATTTGATTTAAATATTCACACTTTGGCCAAGATAGTGGCAAACTCATAGGGGCACTTTTTTATCCATCCTATGTATGTAGGCATGGATATTTGGGCTTATAGAGAATACTTTGGTGATGAAGATTACATGGACTGAGGTGACTTGAGGTCAATGGAGTGAAGATACTCACGCATGAGACAGTTTGATTGGTCTCTTCAGACTTGGTGCCTCGAAACTCCATTCGCATTTCGCCAGCGTTTTCTGAAGTGGATTCGTAAACGAAGCCTCGATCTTATATTCCTTGCCGACCTGCATCTGAGCTGGCACCTGCAATTGCACATCAGTGTCATTGTTATCATCATCATCATCATCATCATCATCATCGTCGTCGTCGTCGTCGTCATCGTCGTCATCATCATCATAATCATCATCATCATCATCATCATCATCATCATCATCATCATCATCATCATCATCATCATCATCATCATCATCATCATCATCATCATCATCACCATCATCATCATCATCATCATCATCATCATCATCATCATCTTCATCATAGCCATTATCATCAGTTTAATTATCATCATCGTCATCGTCGTCATCTTATCGCCGTCTTTGCAATCCTCTCTTAGACTACCAAAAGAGAGGATGGCAAAGACGGCGATAAGATGGGTTCCAGAGGGGGGAAAGCGAAGAAGAGGCAGACCAAGAAACACCTGGAGACGTACATTGAAGGAAGATCTGGAGAAGATGGGACTGGGTTGGGACGAGGCGGAGGAGGTAGCTGGTGACCGTATGGAGTGGCGAAGACTTGTTGACCAATGCTCCGATCGGAACAGGAGGAACTAAGTCTAAGTCTAAGTCATCGTCGTCGTCTTCTTCATCATCATCACGACCACCACCACCGGTCTGTATGTTATGTATATACTAGCTGGTGAACCCGGCTTTGCACGGGAAATTTAGATTTAACGTCCGCAAACCCAGGTCCACCAGCTTCTGAGGGGCGGCTTCGCCGCCCAACGGCGCCGCTCCTCTAGTACTTCTTGGCCTACGTAATTTATCTTTCCAAGGCTTGTTCATACTGAAGCTTTGATTACGTGAAAAGAAACGGGCAGTTGTTATTGCAGAAGATTACAATATGGCGTCGTATAATAAATAATTATTTATCGATAGCATAATATTATTTTAACACGGCAAAATTTTTAAATGTCTATATCTCTGGATCTAAAGTGAATAAAGATCTGAAAATAGCGTAGGCCTACTTTAACGACTCTGGTGAACGTCTATTTATGTACAATTTTTAGGGTCAGTAGCTGCAAAACTACTGTGAGCGTGCATTCTGGATAAAGTCACATACATCCTTCTTACAGATACTAAATATTCAGGGACAGTTCATATACCTTGATGTTTAAGGTTGGCTTGGAAAAGCGGAAATCGTCTGAGTCGCAGTGGAACTGTTTTGTCTCAACCACCTGAGACATGGATGACATCTTCACGTGACACATGTCTGTCACTTTATCCACGTAGTCTTTCACATCCACCGTCATCTTCACCTCCACCTCTGTCAACAACAAAACATCTCAACGTAAGGCAGTGTACCGTTTGAACAGTCATTCAGAACCAATTAAAAAAAATAAAATGTGTTCTAATATAGACCTTGGCAAAAAAAATAATAGTGGTAGTAGTAATAACAATAATAATAATATCAATAATAATAATAATAATAATAATAATAGTAGTAGTGGTGGTGGTGGTGGTTTTGGTAGTCGTAGTGGTAGTAATAGTATTAGTAGTAGTATTAGTAGTAGAAGTAGTAGTAGTAGTAGTAGTAGTAGTAGTAGTAGTAGTAGTAGTAGTAGTAGTAGTAGTAGTATATGCATACCGGTTCGTCCTCTTCAACAGTTGGTAATAGAGTATACTCATCACATGTAGGAGTGGGAGCGGTTGCAAACCTGCTTTTGGTTTGAGAGCAACCGTCTTTGAAGCGGTCTTGAGAGGGGCAACTGGTACTCCGGTGTATTGAATAACAGTTGCTGACAGCGTTACTTTTACGGTCCTTTGTTGGCCGGAGTTGTTGCGCAACTTTAGAATGACGTCAAACGGTTTGCCAATCAAAACTTCCTCCTTCTGTGCTAGACTGAAGTCGATATCCTACAAATTCATCCATCCGTGAACACAATATTCTTTATATTTTTCGTTATTTTAAAGTGCTTTCCACAAAGTGACAGGAAACGTGTTTTATTGTGCACCCATGTGACCGTGCAGCAGCATGCAGGTCTCAATTGAATCAAATTTTTCTTATTTTGCAAACAATCAAGTTACAATTATTATGCATTTACGTATGCCTCGTACCTAGATATCACACTACAATCATGCCTACCTTTGCTGTCACGTCGTATAGTTTGTTGTGAATCTTGCTGCTAGATGAGCACGTGGATGTGGCTCTAAACATAGCTGTTTTCTCTTCCTGCGACCCTACAAGCATGAATGCAAGGAGCAGTAAAGTCATAGATGAGATTATAAACGGCAAGATTATGTAAGTATTGTAAGAGTATGTGCACGACGAAAAATAAAATAGGTTTGTTGACACTCAACAGCATCCCAAGCAATAAGAATATTCATTGCCACGTTTTCTATAGATGCATGTCAAACATGCATTGCATGCATACAAACATACACTTAAACATACATACATTCTTGCATGCATACACAGGCCAACATACATGCGCTCATCAACATTTGCATGATTATGAGGGCCTACATACATAATAACATACATGCAAATTCGGAGACGTGTTCATAATTTACATCATACATAATTATGTAAATTCATCCATCTATCCATCCATACATTTAAACATACATGCAAACGTATATAAGTATGATTATGCATAAATACATACAATGTCATACATACATACATTTATATTCATTTATTTACAGAGAATTTGATTTAGGGCTCCTTCAAGGTTTCTACTCCCATTCCAACCTTGAACAATACATACATACATACATACATACATACATACATACATACATACATACATACATACATACATACATACATACATACATACATACATACATACATACATACATACATACATACATACATACATACATACATACATACATACATACATACATACATACATACATACATACATACATACATACATACATACATACATACATACATACATACATACATACATACATACATACATACATACATACATACATACATACATACATACATACATACATACATACATACATACATACATACATACATACATACATACATACATACATACATACATACATACATACACACATACATACATAGGTGCATGCATTCACTGAAATGTTATAAAATTATGTATGTATGATCTATACCTGCAAAAGCAGATGTCAGCCGATATAAAACATTGAAGCCAGACAATATAATAATTATAGCGAAACTCTAACCTTCCGGAAACTTGTACAGGTTGGTGATATCGTGTCGCATATTGCCATCAGGGCCCTTTGTGCTGATATAGTTTCCAATGCTGCACAATAATCAGTAGATTAATTTATTTCGGTAAGTAAATAGATCCGGTCATGGCCATTCAGTTCATATAGTCTGATCATTTATACCTAGATTTTTAACCTGAATTATTAATGTTGAGATATTGAAACTTATTATCATTATTAGATTTATATATTACAGTGCACCTTCAAGGTGACTACTCGGAAGCGCTCACTGTCTGACCATGGTGAAGGAGTTAAGTGAGCGAGCCTAGTGAGTGATTTAAGTGAGTGAGTTAAGTTAGGTTGAGTGATCTAAGTGAGTTAGTTAACTGAGTGACTTACATGAGTGATTTAAGTGACTGAGTTAAGTAAATGATTGAAGTGAGTGATTTAAGTGGGTGATTTAAGTTGGCGATTTGAGTGAGTGATTTAAGTGAGTGATTTAAGCGAGTGATTTAAGTTGGTGATTTTAGTGAGTGATTTAAGTGAGTGATTTAAGTGAGTGATTTAAGTGAATGATTTAGGTGAGTGATTTACATGTAAGTGGGTAATTTAAGTGAGTGATTTGAGTGAGTGAGTTAAGTGAGTGATTTAAGTGAGTTAGTTAAGTGAGTTATTACGGTTTGGCATTTTTGTTGAAGACGTGTTGCCAGCCATTCTCCGACGTCTGTATGACGTAGACTCGGTCTGCGTTTACTTCAGCGAAGAGAAATTTTCCATCGTAAGGCAGATCCACGAGACCTTGCTTTATGGCTTCCACGGAACATGGCCCAGTGCAGTAAACACCTGTCGCACACAGTAATTCATTCATTCATTCATTCATTCATTCATTCATTCATTCATTCATTCATTCATTCATGGAAGTATTTATAAAGCGCCTCTTCAATGAAACTACTCAGAGCGCTCACGACTCCAGCACGGCCAAACAGAACAGTTTTTAAGTGCTTACAGAATGTGTCAGAGAGTGATCTAGGGAACAGGCGCAGCCCAAGTGGGAGGGCATTGCATACCACCGGGCCAACCACAGAAAAAGCACGACTCTTCATGATAGAGGTACGAGTAAATGTGTCATTAATGAAAGGGAAAGTGCATGTATTCGAGTAGCTAGCAAGCAAGCGTCTCAAATAGCCTCTGCTACCCAAATGCCCAACCACGCCACCTTCACGAGGTTCCATTGTTTGCAGCATAGGGCGCAGTGCGCGACCGAGCAATCGCCGGTATATGCGATGCCCCCATGGGCGAAGAAACCGAAGGATGGACGATAGAGGATATCGACGCTAGGAGATGGTGTCTCCAGAAAAACACCTGGAGAAAAGCAATGGGAAACCATGTCCCTACAATTCCGAAGTTAAATGTATGACGAATCCAAATATGAATGGAGACGTCAAACATTCGAAGCTGCCTACTGAGCAGAGAACGAAAAGAAAGAAGAATTAACCCTCGGGCTACCAAGGAGGGGGTGGTATCCACCCCACCCTAGGTTTTATCGATTTCAAACTTGTTCCGTATGGAAAAAAATTTGACCTTTTAGGTAGCTGTAGGGGGTTCATTGGCACACATTTTGAGGTAAAATGTGAGAAGATATCTCACACCGTTCAAAAGTTATACCCATCATACCAGAGGTACTAGGGGATACCACCCCCTTAGATTTTCGCCAATATCTTTTTAGCCACTTAATATTAAGAGTAACAAATTATACCATTCTATAGAGGGATTTTTGGGCTACATGTTGATGGTCACTGAGTTGTCTTTTGACAACCGGAAGTGCTCAAAATAAATTAAAATATATATAAAGGTGTTTTATTTTCGTAAAATTTACATGTTTTTTTATTATAACATGTTCATGATTTATTTTTAAGAGGGTTAACTAAGCCGCTTAGTCCATCCAACACCAAAAACAACCTGTCTTCGTCAGTTGTTCACCATGCAACTATGTGCGTTGCGTTTACCGTAGAGCGTCCACATTTTCCTATGGAATTGACTTCCAACCGCAGTTCGCTCCGTCTAACATCCTCTCTGGTTGACTTTCCTCATCTTTCTCTCGTCTAAAAACTTGCCTTTTCTCTCGGAGTTGTACGCACTGTGAGCGTGCCTGAAAGGTTTTGCTGCGAGAAGCGCTTTCAATAGCAATACAAAACAATACAATAAATACAATACAATGCAATACAATACAATACAATGCGATCCAATACGATATACTGCTTCTTCTTCTTTCTGTTCTCTGCCCTTAGGCAGGTTCAAATGTTTGACGTCTCCATTCTTCCCTGTTCTGTGCATTCTTTTTCAGCTTCTGATAACCGTCTTTCATCATCCAGTCCAACAGTCTTTGTATTGGTCTTCCTCTCGTTCTTTCCCCCTCCAATTTCCCCTCTATGATTGTTTTTAGCATCGAGTCTCCCCTGAGTGTGTGTCCTATTCATCTTCTTTGTCTTTCTCTAATTATAATAACGATATAATGCAATACAATATAATATAATATAATAGCAAACAATGCGATATAATACAATACAATACCATGCATCCATAAACTTTGTACGGCGCTATAGAAGTCGGTAGCTGGTTAGTAGTACCGTCAATGTCACTGGCTTCCTGCGGAGTGGCGTCAATCGCCTGCCATCCACCGTATCCATCCAGCAGATCCGGTCTCGTCATCCAGACTTCGTTCCACACGTGGAAGTTCCTTGGAAAGGAAATACATGCAAAAGATTTTTCCAGAACGTACATGTAAGCTTATCTTATATTTCATTCCGAGAAAGAATATACAGCAATATATCATCAATCAAGATGTCTTCTCAGTGATCAATTGCACGCAATGACCTTTGACCTAGATTGGCCATGCATATTAATTAGGTCACGCGACAAATCACAGGCTCCTATTGGCTTTGCCCATGAATACTAATGAACATTGACCTAGATTGGCACGTCACTCTCAGTTTCCTTACTACTCATCCACACTTCATTCTACAAGTGGAACGTATTAAAAAGAAAGCCAATGGAAAACTCATCCAGAGTGTGGATTATGTGTCGCGCTTTTACCATAACCACACATTTTATTAAGCCCAAACATCATAGCCAATGCTGATATCATCATCATCATCGTCGTCGTCATCGTCATCGTCGTCGTCGTCATCATCATCATCATCATTGCTATTATTATATGGAGATTTTGTCAGTATGGCATATAAAAGGTATGTAAAATAAAATTGTACTAACTTTTTGCTTATCCAAGGGCTTGATATCAAATATTTTTTTTATAATATTGTTTTCATTTCTTATCATTATTAGGCTATAGGCTGACGTTTTAACGGTTAGTGACATAAAATTATCCGAATCCATGAGACTACTGAGATAATATTAGTAACTTCAGACGATGATAAAATTAATTAAATAAATCAATAATAGACAATGAATAAAATAAATGAGGTCGCATAGAACAACTTCAAAAAGCACTAAATAAACAAGACGAAATAGAAAAATTTGGATTTTGTCTGAGAATATTTAAATCGAACAAACGTTTTTTAGAATTACGCTTTGACGCTTAGTTCTACCAGAATCAATACATGTAGGGCTGTAGGCCTACATCATTTTTTAAAACTTGAAAATGTGTAATGTTGTGTCTCATGGACGTGACAGAAAACCTATGTAATGTTATGTTATGTTACATACCAGGCTGAGTCATTGCAGATTCCTTCGAGATGTCTTCCTTCTATATCCCGATAGTCGTCGATGGTTAGATTTCCATCGGTGTCATGAGCGGACTCAAAGTTCGTGACACTGCGACATGGAATACCAAGAGCTCGACAGACTACAGATACAGAAAAATGGACATGTGATGATGTGATACATAAGCTTGCATACCATCATAATTCTATATACATACCATAATGTAAAAAGTGATGGAAACGGAATGATAGACGGAAGAAAACTACGTTTAATCAGTAATAAAAAAAACGACAAAAAACGGAAACGGAAACTAATTTGTTAATCTTAAACTGCATTTTAAACTTAAAAACCTCGTTTATGCAACTTTATCATAATTGGCAAATAACACAACTTTATTATTAGGCCAAAATTAATTAGCCTATAAGTTACATTAATCTACAACAGTTTGCCTATTTTTGTCTTATAACCTTGGTTTAATAAGAAATTGAGAAATAGACCTGATAAAAGAATTGAAATCTTTTAAAATTTAAATTGTAGACACAACTCCGCATACGTTCATGCTGATCGACATAACGCAATTCAAATCTAACTAATAGTGAAGACTATAATAATGGATGTGTACTAAATTATATATTTAAAAAAAAATTGATACTGTTTTATTTAAACTTTTGAATTTCATTCCTTGTAGGGGCCTGCAACATGTATTTCTCAATTGAAGACGTTGAACAATTAAATAACAACATTAGTTAGCTGAATCCGGTAGGTGACGTTTTGGCACCTCCGTTTTGGCACCGCCATTTTGGCACCGCCGTTTGGCGCAAGCGCCGTTTTGGCATCGCCGTTTGGCGCCGACGCCGTTTTGGCGCCGGACCTTTTCCTTGCTCAAGGTCCATACCCATTAATTCTACTTCTGCCTTGGCTAAAATCATTTTCATCAATTCACCTTCCATTGCAGCAACAATAATTATTTTATCATTCAAACTTCAATTTAAATAATTATCATATTTCATCAATGCAAGTCTTCTTGTATGAGAATGTCTTTATCAACTATCTTCATCCCACTTCTATTTAAGATAAACTAATTTTCATCATTAAAGCTTCTATTTAACCGTGAAGTGTTTCATCAATCCGGCTTCCATTTATAGATGAATTTTCCTCGATAAACCCCCTTCTATATAGACGGAAAAGAATTCTATCCAACCAAAGACTTTATTTCACCCAGGTTACATTGACAGGAACAGTTACTTTCATTAATCAAGCTTCCACTTACGCCAAGCATTAGTTTTATCAGTCCAACTTCCATTAGGCAACATTTATTTTCGTCAATAAAATTGTCCAGCGCCAAAACGGCCGGTGTCACGATATAAAGTCTCTCCCGATATAAAATCTCCCCCGAAACAGTCTCCCCTTGGATGAAAATCTGTATTTGAAGACATTAGAAGTTGAAACCTGCCGAGGGGCAGAGAACTTGAAGAAGAAGTAGAAGAAGTAGAAGAAGATGATGATGATGATGATGATGATGAAGAAGAAGAAGATTTTAAAAATGAACGAATGTGACGATGTATTAGCGGTTAGCCTATAACAGACAGAACGATTGATCTTGGAAGCAGTTATACTGACTGGTGGTGACCAGGCCTAAGAAGACCCAGCATTGTCCATATCTGACTGGTTCTTTCGTCTTCCAGTATTCCTCCAGAATGGCAACGCTTCCGTTCCACGCGAGTGGAGGAGTGCCACCGGAAAAATCTTTCGACCAGTTGCCCGCCAACACTCCGTTGTCATCCTGTGCGTTCAGCTGTATTGGAATGAAGACGGATCATCTACTGAAGATCTCGCAGTTCAACATGACGCTTAATATTAATTTTATCAGTCAATATCGTTAATGTCAAATTGGTCTTAGCTTATATGTATAGTCTATTTACTATGAAAAAATGAAATCGCTAATATACTAATCTATCTCTCCCTCTCTCTGTCTCTCTCTGTCTGTCTGTCTGTCTTTCTCTGTCTGTCTCTGTCTGTATGTCTTTCTCTGTCTGTCTGTTTTTCTCTGTCTTTCTGTCTCTGTCTCTGTCTGTCTGTCTCTCTCTTTCTCTCTCTCTATCTCTCTCTCAGCGTCACTTTCCTACCAAACATTTGCTAGTCTATTATTAGTCCACAAGTCTATTAGCCACATCAACGTCTCGACTTGAAACCTCTGGGCGTTTATTCTGTTTTTCTAGACTGAACTCACCATCGCGGAAATCTTTCTGACGACGTTAATCGCATTTCCACGAAAACAGAATTTTAATTTCGACATATCCAACAGCAACAGAGACAATTCAGTGACGAAGTCTTCAAACTGAATTAGTAATAATTATAAAACATAAAACTCAAACAAGACAAGCACGTAGGCTACCGTGAGTTGGTCATAATAATTTATTCCTTAGGCTTATTGAAACAATCCGCTTGACAAACCGTAACCGGTTACAGTTTACACTGTACACTGTACAGTGTACAGTATACAGTTATGCAATTGAAGCAATTCACAAAAAAGGAAAATTACACAAGAGATAAATTTTAACTACTAACAGAACAGACAGCCTGCTAACAGCAGCCTGCAAAGCACGTCCGCATGAACGCCAGCACATAGGGGCGAGGTCCGGCACTTGCCCTCTGGAAAATTGATTTTCCCATTTTTTACTACTATTTTTGGTTTTGACAAATTTCTTCACACTTTTTCGCAAATGTTACTATTGATACACATAGTAACATTGAGAAATTGACATTTTGAAAACTTTGTGAAAGCATATTCGTTCTTAATATTCTGCTTAAAAAAACTCTACCGTAGCCCTTGTGTTTTGCCCCTCCTGTAAAACTTTCTGAGGGCGCCCATGCACGTCCGCCATACGGGGTTCGATCTCGGTTCCTCTCGCTCTCCATGCCAGTGTGTTATCTAATGCGCCACCGGGACAGAAGGACATGGATTCGAAACCCGATAACCCATAAGATTGACTCTGCCTTCCGCTCTGTAAAATGAGCAGTATTATATCAGAGGCGCACCTTGCAGTCTGCATTACAGTTAACTTCGTTTCTCGCTTGAATTTTTATCATATGCAAGTACTATCCTACTGCGTAGTAGTCAGTTAGAAATAATAAAGGAATATTATAATTACTATAATTATCATCATCATCTTTATCACCATCATTTTATTCTTTTTCCACTTTTCTCCTCCTTCTGCTTATCCACCACAGTGTCCTCCTCCTCCCTCCTCCTCGCCTCCTCATCCTCGTCGTCGTTATCGTACTCTCCCTTCTCCTTCTTCTTCTTCTTCTTCTTCTTCTTCTTCTTCTTCTTCTTCTTCTCCTCCTCCTCCTCCTCCTCCTCCTCCTCCTCCTCCCTCTTTAGTAGGCTTATACCTCTCCGTCAGTCTTCTCTACATACATGCCTACATAATATTATGTGCATAATACACCTGACTACGCCTGCACGTTTTTATGCCCCTCCTTAGGTCTACATCTTAACGGTTCTTACCTGTCCAAAGTTCCAGGGCATGGATACAACATTAGGTAGCGATCCGTAGAAGAGTCGACCCCGATCATTCAGAATGTATTCATTTCTTGACGCTTCGTCGCTCAGGAAAACTGAATCATCTGAAGAGAAAACGCAAAGTTCTGATCCCAGAGGAAGTAGAAAAGTTAGTAAAACCGTGTTTCAGTTTCAAATGCAATATAGTGATAGCAGTAGGGCTGGGTAGTTGCAGTGGCTGCGGTTGCAGTAGAAGTGACGGCGGCAGTAGAACTATCAATAGTAGTAGTAGTAGTAATTGCATTAGTAACTGTGGCAGCAGTAGTAGTTAGTAGTTGTTGTTGTGGTGGAGGTAATAATGCTACTACCACTACTACTATTACTATGGTAGGATAATACGAGACAGCAAATAAATAAAAGGTGACGAAATACAAAAACGAAAAACAAGATGTTTTATTAAACTCTTGACTACGGAAAAATGTTTGGGTAACGGGAGGGACAGGATTGATAGATATTGAGTGAGAGAGGTTTAAGAAAAAGGAGTGGTTAGGATATGGTGCATGGGAAAGAGGAAGGGATGGCATGGAGGGGAGGGGAAGAGATAGAAAGACAGAGAGGGAGAGAGAGAGAAAGGGGGAGAGAGAGACAGAGAGAGAGACAGAGAGAGAGAGAGACAGAGAGAAAGAGAGAGAGAGACAGAGAGAAAGAGAGAGAGAGAAGGCCATGGCAGTTAAAAAATTCTTTTAGGAAAGCGCAGTAAGCTACTCTTACTCTAGTTCCATACTAGTTCGTAGAAGCAGCCAGCTGCTGATTTCTAATTATCTGAGATGGTCTTACCAGCACACCAAGGGTTGAACAGAATGTAGACGGAGTAGCTCTGGCCATAACGGTAGACCTCGCGTTTTCCATCAACGGTTATCATCGTATCGAAACTGAACTTCCATTTTCCTACTGCCACGTGTGGTGGAGTGAAGATTCTTATCGTAAACGTCTCTCCCTCCTGTGTCACGATCTTTGCTCCCCATTTCTTTGGTTCATCTTCATCGGAGAGTAGAAGCACGACCCGTGTTCCACGGCTCTCACGAGTGTCGTCACCTATAGAACCATATTCATTCACTTTAACATAGCACCTTACTCTGCGTGACGCGGTTACAAATGCAATCTTGTGCATGTATCTGCTGAACTATTATAATAGTATAATATTATAGCGCTATGACAATATAACGATTATGTTTACTCTAAAATTGTATAGTCGGTGCTTCTTCTTTCTATCGTTTCTGACTTGCTCGGACTGAAGGAGGCAATATGGCCGGTTTATGTTCTGCGCTACTGTGCGATTAATCCTATTAAATCGTTTTGTTGGAAAGTGATCAGCTTCGTTTCTTAACAGTATCACCATAGATAGATAAGTATCAGGATGGATGAATGGATAGATAGATAGATTAGATAGATAGATTAGATAGATAGGTTAGATAGATAGATAGATACATAGATAGATAGATAGATAGGTAGGTAGGTAGGTAGATAGATAGGTAGATAGATAGATAGATAGATAGATAGATAGATAGATAGATAGATAGATAGATAGATAGATAGATAGATAGATAGATAGATAGATAGATAGATAGATAGATAGATAGATAGATAGATAGATAGATAATTAGATAGATAAATAGATAGATAGATAGATAGATAGATAGATAGATAGATAGATAGATAGATAGATAGATAGATAGATAGATAGATAGATAGATAGATAGATAGATAGATAGATATGCCAGCGGGTTATCCAATGCGCCACCGCCCCCTCCCAGTCAGGTAGACCATAATCAATATTTCGGCACAACTCTGCTATACGATGTTTTTTGTGAATAATGGTTTCTATAAAAATTTCTTGACGAGCTATAACCGTCTACTTGCCTGTGATGTGTTAATAAGATCAGGATAGCAAAAATTAATATGAAAGGCAGACGAACCGAATGATGACTTGACATGTTCAATTAATCATAAGATCGAGTAGCCTATGTGCAACATCTGTTGAAAGAATGAGGTAATACCCAGGGATCTAATTTTAAGGAATTTTTTAGAACTGCAAACCAAATTTTCCTTTCTCATCCTTCGTGGTAAATTACTTCCAATCGGAGGACAATTGCTAGTTTTAACTGTACAGAAGTGCTTCTACAATTGCACAAATCCATTTAGAACTGCACATTTAGTGTCAAAATCAACTGCAAGTTAAAAAGCCCTGTTAATACCAAATTCGAAGATGAGTTGGATGTCATCTTTCTTGCTGTCAAATGATCGATGAAATCGAATGACGATGTCGAAAGGTTCTCCTCTTCTAACGACGAGACTTGGTTCGATGGGTTCTGGATCCCTCCTCGACTGAGTCAGTTCGTATCGGTCAGTGTGATGGGCTTTGGCATTCTCAGCGATCTTTTGATCGACGTTGACCACCTTCAGTAATTCCTCTTCAACTTTAGAGTTGAAGTCACCTGTGTTAATTATATCGTCAATTGTTACTTGAAGTTGAGGTAGGCTAAGTTTAAAGCATTGATTCCCAAGTTTTTTTCGCAGAAATAGAAAGAAAGAAAATTTCGCGCCACAGTTAATATTAATCACCTTTTAAAAATCTATTTGTCACTCTTGTTTAACACTCGAGTGCCCAAGGTATTTTTTGGTACACGAAGGCCCAAGGGGGGGGGTCCGCGCGGACCCCAGCGTTTTATGTTAATATCTTGAGAAGGGATTGGAATATCGTCACAGAATTTAGTTCTATGTGATCCCAAATGAATTTCCAATCGATTGGTGTATCTTGTATGACAATAACACCACCTGGTGTTAAATAATAGTGTAAAATCTCGTGATACACATTTTACGCTTGCTTGCGTTATTGACCAAAGGAAGCCTAGCGTTTTCATGCCAATATCTTGAGAAGGGATTGGAATATCGTTATAGAATATATTTCAATGTAATCGGTAATCCCAAATGAATTTGCAATCGATTGATGTATCTCATAGCACAATAACACCACCTGGTGTAAACTAGTAGTGTAAAAATCTCGTAATACATATGTTATGCTTGCATGCTTGCAGGGCCGGCCCTAGCTATAGGCAAAGTAGGCAGTTGCCTAGGGCGCCGCAGCCTTTGGGGGGCGCCGCGGCACCGGCGAATTTTTTTACACTATATTGTTTTAAACTCAAGACTTTCGCTAATGGAAAGAATTTAAAACAATGTCTTCAAGAAAGAGGCAGTAACTGAGGCAGGGCCGACCTTAGGCATAGGCAAAGCAGGCAGTTGCATGAGGCGCCAGGTTCTAAGGGCGCCATTTCCATCAAAGAGGGCGCCATTTCAACAATAGTTTATTTTAATATTTTTTAAAACTAATACCATTCTCCACAAAATTGAATATTATCCAGCCTTCAGTGTACTAATAAAGAAATTAGAATGAATTACTCAGTCGAGCGTACAAGGCCGTAGTTAGGGGGATGTAAAAATGAAATAATTATGCATTTGCTAGCTCATGACAGTGTGTAATGTAGACCTAATTTTGAGCAGAAAATAGTCGAAAATCGCGGAAAATAATGTTTTTGGACGTCAGAAAATTCGACGACTAACGAAAAAGTCATCAGAAAATTTCGCCCAAAAAGTCGACCGCAGCGTGTACGCACCTCAAAATTCACGGTCAAGAAAACATCCCCCGAAATAAAATCCTGGCTACGGCCTTGTGAGCGTAAACCGGCTCTGGCTAATTCATCTTTAGATTCTGACGTGTGCTGAACAATTGAGTGGGAATCTAATGGCGCCAAATGTATGCCTTGCCTAGGGCGCCATTTGGGCTAAGGCCGGCCCTGCATGCTTGCGTTATTCATCGAAGGAAAGCCTATACGTCCGGCGCGGACCCCAGCGTGTTCATGTTAATATCTTGAGAAGGGATTGGAATATCGTTATATAATTTAGTTGTAAGTAGCCTAATCCCAACTAAATTTGCAATCGATTGATATATATTATATCACAATAGCACCACCTGGTATAAAATAATAGTTATTGACCAGTAACCATGCGCTTGTATGAATATCAGCCGCATATCATGGGGTACCCTTAGTATATGCTGTGGTTGTGGGGTGCAGGGTTGGACAATACTCACGCAAAATATACCATTCTATGCCCAAATGGTTGCTCTAGGAATACCTAAAAGCATTTATGCAGATCCCTAGCCTTTAAAAAGTTATCCGGGAAAAACAGGCCTGGGGTCCGGTCGGACCCCCCCCCCCCTTGGGCACTCGAGGGTTAATAATATTCTAATGTTAATATTCTTATTGTCCAATAAGAATAGACTTACATTTTCCTGGGAGATTTTAGCCTGCTACAGCTGTAGTGTGGGGGAATAAGACCAACTGACTTTTAAGTTTTGATGTTTTCGGATGTTTCGTTTGGAATCATTATTAATTAATTAATAACATAGGCCTAATAAAATTTATCCCGAGGCACACTTGCAAAGTTCTCGCGGCACACAGGTTGGGAATTACTGGTCTAAAGGAAACGCATAATTTGATCGATTTTTAATCGTCCAATTTCTTGGAAATACTGAGCGGTGATGAACATTTAACTGTTATAGGCCTATCGGATTGCATATTTTTGCAGGTTGACTAGTCTCGTGAGATTGTTTTATGTTTTGCATGACTGTGTGTTAGTAGGCCTTTGCATCAATTTTTATGTTTGGGTTAGTCAGTGTTAAAATTCGAGTTAGAGTTAGCCAAAAACGTTTAGAAACTAATTTAAAAGAGTTGACCCCTAGTACACTAGCAGTACATCGCTAAATACATCTGGACAGAGGAGGTAATGAGTTAGAGTTAGCCAAAAATCATTAGAAAAATTGATATAAAAAGTGGGCCCATGGTACATTGGCAGCAAAGGATGCAAACATTATGCCATTGTAACCCAAGAAGGAAATTAAAGACCTCTATAGAACTGCATCTAATTATAAACACGGCGTGTGAAATTTACGACGCGTCCCAGCGAATAGGTTTGCACTTGGAAGGATGTTAATTTTTGGAGCGGCTATCCCACGAACCCAACTCTTAAGCCGACAAATTATTGTATCAAATTAATGTTGTCTGATTTGCTAATCACAAGAGGAACGGTTTTACTATACGTACTGGTTTGTACCTGTTTAAAAATTCGGCATCCACTAAATAGCAGGCACCACATTGGACGCTGGAAAATTACGTTGCATGCTACAACGATTTTTTAATCACCATTAATTATTCTTTTTTATTTCTGCCGCCCGAAGTAGAAAGGATGGATCTACCAGGCTCCGAGAGACTGAAAACGGACGACAGTATCTCGAACGTGCACCTAAATGGCGCGGCTTTAAAACAAGGCTATACTTGCAAAATCCTTTGTCATTATCATTATCACTATTGTTAATTACTGTTCAAGTCTTTGAAGGTGTATGATAATAATATCATTATTATTTTACTACCACTACAACTACTACTACAACTACTACTGAAGTACTTCGCTTATCCAGGACTTTGACTTAATAGTCTAAGTCCTGGATAAGCGAAGTACTTCAGGGCAATTTAAGAAATAATAATAATAATCCAGGTGGTCATCATGGACTGGTCTGCAGGAGGTCGATGGGAAGGGCAGCGCGACACGCTGCGCTAAATGACATCATCTGGAGAGCCCTGTCGAAGGCGGATATTCCAAGTTCAAAGGAACCGTCAGGACTGAGCCGCACCGATGGAAAAAGACCAGATGGAGCCACATTGGTCCCATGGACAAGAGGCAGATTCATTGCATGGGATGCAACAGCAATCCACACGTGCGCGTCGTCGTACATTCATCTGACGTCGACAGTAACGGGTGGAGCGGCGGAGCAAGCTGCTGAACGAAAAAGCACCAAGTATGCATCCCTCCCCGCTTCGCACGAATTCATCCCAGTGGCCATAGAATCACTTGGACCCATAAACCGAACAGGATTAGAGTTCCTACAAGAGCTGGGCCGCCGCATGACAGAGGTAACGGGCGACGCCCGAGAGACATTGCATCTTTTCCAGCGTTTATCAGTGTGCACGCAACGATTTAACGCCGTGGCATTTCGAGGCACCTTTGAGCACGTTGGAGACGAGAACCTATAACCTGATTTTAATTTTTTTTAAACTTTTAGCCTGAGGGATCTTTACTACCTCGGGCGCATAAAAAAAAAAAATAATAATAACAGGTGTCTTAAAAATAATAATTACATTAATTACAACGACAACAATATGCAGAAACAACAACAACAACAACAACAATATTAATTAATAAAATCGTTCATTTTGTTCAAACTGACATGTAGAAAGATTTCAGATGATAAAAAGTTCAAAAAATAACAATAATATTTCGGTAATCATGTTCTTAAGTGAATACAAAGAATATAATATTCTACTCACTTGAAGCATGTGGAGCAATTGGTGGATCAAGGACTACGAAGTACTCTGTGGCCCCAACACCACATTCAGAAGACACCGGCGGTGGAGCAACTAGTGGATCAACGTTGTATTCGGCGACCACAACACCACATCCAGAAGGCATTGGCGGTACGCATGGGAACGAATCCATCGCAGCGTATCAGTTGAAGACGGTTTAAACCTATAAGAATAGAAGAGAGTTTGTTGTCATCATGATCGTTGTCATTACCGCTATTATTTTGATGATCATGATTTTTCGGCGTCATCATTGCAATCCCAAGCACAATCTTATCGCAATTGTCATTTTATTTTTATTATTATTTTTCCCATTTTTTTCATTTTTTTCCATTGTTCTAAATGTGGATAAAAGTGCCATTATTATTATTATTATTTTGTTATTATTATTACTAATATTATCTTTATTACTGTTTGGATCGTAAAAAAGTGGATAGACTCACTATTGTAGAAGTTAAGTTAACACAGCCATGCAGTTACAAGGGCGCCTTACAAAGCAGCTACACGGGATAAGCCCTAACGAACAAGAGAGATGCATTAAGTTTGAAATAATAAACTTACCTGCCTTTCACTCAGATGGATGAAGCAAGTCTCAGTCTTGCACCGTTGACAGACGTCTATTTATATTGGTCTTTGTCTAGGATAGTGATAGGGGACTAAAGTCTGTCCAACCGATGATGTTTCATCTTTGGCTTTCGTTCGCTGCACTCACCCCGTCTCCGCAACCAAAGGCTGATGGTATTGGTGTCTAGTTAGCCCTGCTAATGTATTAAGACTTCCCTCCCCACAGTCTAAAGCTGGTGTTATGAGTGTCTATAGTTAGCCTTGCTAAGGTACTAATACTCCCCTTCCCCAAGCCTACAGGTGATCAGGGCTTTTTAACGTGCAGTAACTGTTGTACACAAAATGTGCAGTTCTAAATGGATTTGTACAGTTGTAGAAGCACTTCTGTGCAGTTGAAACTAGTGAAAAACAGGCCATTTTCTTCCGATTGAAAGTAGGCTTAATTTACCATGGAGGATGGGACAGTTATAAAAATTCCTTAAAAAAAGCCCTGCAGATGATGGAACTGCTATTGAGCTGTAGACCTGCTAAGGTACTAAAACTCACTCCTCTCCACAGTCTAAAGCTGATAGTATGGGTATCGAGTTAGCCCTGCTAAGGTCCTAAAACTCACCCCTCTCCCAAACCTAAAGCTGATGGTAATAGGTATTGAGCCAGCACTTAGAACTAACTGTACAGTAGTTCGGGTATAATTAATTATTAGAGCTCATAGCAGTCGAAAACATCGTTACTGTGCGTTTTGGTGCCACATGCAAAAGGGAAGATATTTTTGAGTTCAGAAAGAAATTCCGAAAAGTGTGATATATTGCCAGCCAAAAATGGAAAACTTTGTCCTATTTCTTCAACTAGCACTATATCAAATTATTATTCTTAGAATTTCTTCTTGAACTAAAAAATAAGCTTATCTTTCTTTTGCTTGTCGCACCAAATTGTACAATGTTACGCTCTGTCTGACTATAATGAAGTTTTATGGGCCTACAGGAGGAATTAACTGCACTGGTTGCCTACGCCGGATTCTGGCTATCATATTTCCTTCCCTCGAACGACGATTCAGTTCTAAGCGCCATCCAATAATATAAAGACAAGTATCCACTTGAGGTGGATTCGAACCTGCAACCCTTCGGCTGCAAGGCGAGGAAAATACCCACTACACCACCACGCCCCACATTGTGCTATAACTTGCCACCTGCATTGCTGAAAGTTGCTGATCAGCTTGAATCATGGTCTCTGCCCCTCGATTTTTGCTTGTACAATCACTGTGTGCTTGTATGTGCACTTGTTATAGCGCCCCTTCAAGCTATCTCCTCAGAGGCGCTCCCGACTACAGCACAGACAATGCATCGGAGTTTCACGCCGAAGCGCTGAGCATTTGCGAATGAAGGACTTACCCATACGCGGCGACTTGGATTCGAACCTGCAACCCTTCGACTGCAAAGCGAGGAACATACCCACTACACTACCGCGTCCCACATTGTGCTATAACTGAGCACCTCGGGACAATAAAGGTTCCCGAGACTGGGCTTGTTCGGGTGCTAAAAAACCCAGAGATAACAGTCGCGATTACAAGCACAAGCTGCGGCCAAAACGATTTTTTGCGTCAAAGAAAATACAATTTAGCAGAATATTGTCCATTCATAATATTATTGTGATGATGATGGTTCTCTGCCCGGAAGGCATGTTCATTGGCTTTACGCCCATGGGGATGAGATGAGTGAGGTGGTTTCCCGTTGCCTTCCCCACAGACAATGATGGGTAAGCAACTTGCCCAAGGTCGCTCCGCAGGAGCTTGCGCCCCTGCGTCCCACACGTGCTAGCCCGAAATGTCTAAATATCTAAATGTCAACTCCCGGGGCTTGAACCGCAGTCCGTTGTATCCAACAGACGTATGCCACTCTCGCTTACCGGTGTAGCTAACTAGGCCAGTTAATATTATTGTAACAATAATTATTGTTTTTCAATTTTTCATTTTGTGCAGAATTAGTCTGTAGCGAATTGATTTGTTTGTAAATGTAAAATGTAGCCTAAAAAGAGTTAAAATAGTGTGTAGCCTACTATATACTGTAGCCTACTTGCACTGCTTGCTTAGTGTCGGGCCGACTTATCATCACAACTCCTGTTAGTTACTTGAAAAACAACCAAAAGGATTGTTCAGATAATTTCAAAGTTCGTCAATTTTTCTTACTTAAAAATGTAAGCTTAGTTAGAATCCTCTGTAAAACCTACTGCATTGTAGGCCTAACGGCAAGCGAGGGTCAGGAAGGTTGGGCTATAAAATTTCATCAGTTCGCGTCAGGTTCCTGGGAGTTATTCAGCAGGTCGAAAAATTACATGTGCAGAGTACATTAGAAATTAAAAAGAATTTTTGCAGGTCATAAGGTAGGTAAAGAGTAAAATAGGCAGTACGTCAAAAATTAATGACCAGCAGAGACCACTGGTGAAAGCTGTGTCCAGTGGCGGCGCCAGGGCCAGAGGGGCTAAATCCCCTAAAAAGGCCATCCGGTTTTTACATGTAAAAATTTAATATTTTCATGATTAGCTCTCCGCCCCCAAATGAAGCAAATGCCTAAAAAAGGTCGCCATAAATTTTGGCAAATGAAAAATTAAAACGAAAAATTCCTACGTGAGTTCAGCCCCTGCCAAAAAACTAAAATCCTGGTGCAGTCACTGGCTGTGTCGTCTGTCGGCTATTAATAGAAAGATCATGCGACATAAGTTTTTGTCAACTAAGCCTAATACTCCTACACGTGACATGCTGTTTGTATGTGCACTTGTTATAGCGCCCCTTCAAACTCGCTACTCAGAGGCGCCCCCGACTGCAGCGCGGACACTGTATCGGAGTTTTACGCCGATGCGGTGAGCAATTGCTCAAGGTCCCTACACATTCGTTTCAAATGACTCAAAGTTTCTGCTTGTATAAAGGACAATTATTGTAGACACAAAACATTTTTAATCAGATTAACAAGTGAAATACTTGACACATGGGCGAAGTTTATTAGAGGATAGGGGCTAACCCCCACCCCCCAAGAATCCATCGACTTTACCGCGCATCAATAAGGACTCCCAAGGGTAAAAAGAATGGTACTTGTGGGGACAACAAGAGGGCAAAAGGCCTAGACCAGTGGTTCCCAACTGTCATAGATTAAGTATTTAGATATTAGAAATATATATATATTGTGTTTATATTATCCATTACTCACATTCATTAAGGGTTTGATTGACAATGTCACACTAAGTTAATCTCTCTAGCCTGAACTCTAGGCTGTAATACTGTTGGTAGGGGCCGTAGGGCAGTTAGCAATCTGCGTTCCGATTGGCTTAAGCGTATCTCTACTATACGTCTAGTCATTGTACTTGTAGTTAAAAGGGTTTGCATGCTTGCATTCGGCGCGCAGAGATGGTAGTTTAGTTAGGCGAGAGATCAAGGACTCGTATGGACTCTTTTATTAAGAAGTAGGTTTCAGCATGTATCGTTCTTCATCTTTGTTGCCATGTAAGTAGATGTAGTTTTGTGTGGATCATTAAATGTTAAAATGTACCGCTCTCTTTCCTTATCACCCCCATGTTGAGTTTAGTGTCCCCAGATTAGTGTAGTAAAGGTGAGGTAGAGGTATCTCTCTCATAAGCAGGGAAACTCTATTTCACAACCTTTTTTGATGTTAGGGCCACTTTTTCCAAGTTAGAGAACACGAGGGCCACTTTTTCTTATTTGAAGGACATCAGAGGCCACAAGGCTAAAATTTAATTAACTAAAAGTATATAAAATTGTTATTATTGATTTAAAATAGAATGTTTGATGTTTTTATTTTCAAGATTTCAAAATAAAAAAATAATTTGTAATAGAAAATAATTGTGTCCTATCCTGTTAAAATTGTCATTTTTACCATATATATTTGTTAATTCTTTTAGAGACGAGGGCAATTTTTTAGACCTGGCGGGCCACTTTTCCACACGGGTTGGGAACCGCTGGCCTAGAATGTGAGCTTCTATCCACCAGCCGCCTTTCGCAACATCAAGACTGTGAAAACGAAATCTGGCAGTCTGTAGCGGTACCGTAGTATAATTCGTTTAATGTGCAAAAGAACAGGTTGGCAGACGATTCAAAAACCAAACGCAAAAATTTCAATTTTAAGCCGTCGCTTACTGGATGATTAAAATGACTAGCTTCTGGCACTTTCTGGTACTTGATTGCCCCCAAATCATATTCCATTGATCAAATGTAAAGTAATTCTGTCATCTTTTCCTTGGTGACTGGTGACTCTTAAAAGAAAAATTTCACACTCCTACAATGATAGATTAGCCTACCCTAAAGTTATTAGACTGATAACTTGAATTTAATTGAAATTATAGAATAGATAATGACAAACGTGTTCCTAACAGATTGCCTTTGTGAAACCGATCCAAAGGTGCAGGGCATAGTGCTCAAATTAGTTGAACTGATTATCTGTGTCTATTTATCTGTCTCTTCACGATGAGTATCTCAGTATCTCCTTCTCTGTCGTTAAAATGATATCCTAAAATGCTTTTGCAGTGTGGAAATTCAAGAAAAAACTCGTTAATTGGGGAGGAGCACATTCCCCTCTTGGAGCTTCGCGTTTTGGCGATCGTCCTTTTGACGCTCGGTCGTATACCCAAACCCATGACTTAGCCCCCCCCCAAGAGCTGAGACCAAACTTCGCCCATTTCCATCACAACTCCAGTTAGTTAGGTCTACATGAAAAACAATCAAAAGGATTGTTCAGATAATTTCAAAGGTGCTCTTTTCTTTCTGGCTAGGATTAATCGCTCGCCGAGGAGGGTCAGCCACTCGTATTCTTTGTCTCCATGTTGTTCTGTCTCCAGAGTCTTCCTTTTTCAGATCAAGAATCTCCATGTCATGCTGAATCATGTCACTCCATCTCTTCTTCTGCCGCCTACGGCTGCGGCGTCCCTGTGCTTCTGCACGCATGATTATTTCAAAGGCGCTCCTAAAGTTCATCAATTTTCTTACTTAAAATGTATCTAGAATCCTCTGTAAAATCTAATGCATTGTAGGTCTATCGGTAAGCGAGGGTCAGAAAGGATGGGCTATACGATTGCAGCAGTTTGTGTCAGGGTCCAGGGAGTTATTCAGCAGGTCGAAAAATTAAATGTGAAGAGTACATTAAAAATAAAGAAAGAATTTTGCAGGTCATAAGGCAGGTCAAGAGTAAAATAGGCAGTACGTCAAATGACCTGACGACAGTGCTCAAAATGTGGCTAAAATTAATGGCCAGCGTCCTTGCACTTATTTTCAAATCTGCACACCAGGGCTGTACTTAGAACTTTTGAGATGAGTACACGCTACCGCCGGTAAAATCGACCCCCAATTTCCCGTCCAAAAAATCTGATGACCTGTTTTAGTCATCCGGCAATTTTTTCCTAAATTTCCCGTCCAAAAAATCTGATGACCTTTTATTTCACCCAGCGAAAATTTTCATAAATTTCCCATAAGAAAAATCTTAAACACTTTTGTAGTCACTCACTCTGAATTTCAACGCAATTATACCTAAATAGTTGCGTGTGCCTTAGTTCACTAGCGTGTACCCTGCTTTTCCCTCGCGTATACTCTGGTTCTTGGGAGGTGAGTATACGATGTCGTTTTTTCCCGGAGGGTGGTAGGCCTATACGCCGTCTACCCTTGAATACAGTTCTGCTGCACACTATACTGCCACTTATTAGGACAGCACAGCCAAGGAAGGGGCGTCCGGGAAATTCTTTTTCTACACTTTAAGCACTGCCTACCGAGACCTATAGTAGCGCCGCCACTGTTTTAAAACCTCTGTATATATGAGACGAGAAGACTGTCGTACAGACTTACACCGTCTGTTTCAATTTTCAATGGAAAAATTCTGGAAACTGCATGCATCACAAAGATGATATGCAAATAGAATTAATATTGCAATGAGGACAGAAACCATACCGAATCATTCCAATTAAGTGTTTTTTAAGATCTACGCACAAAATGCAGCTATGCAAGCATGAACAATGGGCTTTAAAGATTTCTTATGCGAAGAAATACTCAAGAGAATTCCACAAGGCAAGGATCCATCAAAAAGCCAGGACATGAACTTCATGCATGTAAATAGCAAATCCTTCTCTTAAACATTTTCACTTTGGATACATTTCACAGGATTATATTCTGGAATGCACAAAATTCCTTCACGAAGCCAAGACGTCACCAACACATTCAGATCAAAACAGAAATCAAGACTTAGGCTACAAATCTGTAACATCTCCGTTTGCAAATCGTCAAAATAAGAATCGTATTATCAGTAATAAGCAGTGTAAACTAAAAAGAAAAACAAGAAAACTAGTGACCAGAACTCAGCCACCTATGGAAGAAAAACTCAAACCACCACAGGCAAGTATATCATTGACCAACCAACAAGTCACGACTCACAATTTATGCAAACCCACACCTCAATCAGGGCCGGTGTCACGAAAAGGAGTATCCCCCTGAAAGCTATCCGGGGGGGGTGAATTAATCTATCCACCCGGATGGAATTAACCGGTCTGCGTCTACACTATCCGGGGAGATAAACCATTCTATCCCATTTTTTAAAATGCGTATGATTGAAAAATTTATACTCTAATCAAAATTTAAAGTGACTCTAATTGTTTTAAGTGTCCTAAGCAATGTTCAGAGAAAGGCAAATCGAAATTATTTAGTGACTCTAAGTATTTTTAAGTTTTTTAAAAGTTTTAAGTGCTCTAAAACCAAAGCAAAAAATATCTAGTAAGAATAAACATACCTGTTAGTGTCATTGGTCAAAACAAAGCAGATGAGAATTAATTTGCAAAATTAAATACACGCGGAAGTGGCTATTTCGACTTTTTCTCATTTGGGGATACTCTATTTCGTGACACCGGCCCTAGGCAGAGGCAAAGCAGACAGTTGTCTGGGACGCCAAATTCTGGGGCACCATTTTCATAAAACTGTGCTTAAGTATGGTTTCTCTAACTCTTTAGCCCCCACAATTAAGTATTATCCCAACTTGAGTGTAGACCCTGACCTACTATTACTAATAATAGTGAAAATAATAAATTTAGCTAAGTGTAAGAGTTTTGGTTGGTTCCTCATTGGCTTGCCGCTTGTGACGTGGTTTGGACAATTTAGTGAGGGATCAAATGCCGCCAAATGTATGCTCTGCCTGGAGTGCCATTTGGGCTTGCGCCGGTGTGGTATGAAATTATGTGCGGCATGAAATATTGTCCGGCTCCGCCCACTTCCGTTGTCAAGACAGTATTTCATACGGTAGGTTATGAGATCTTGTCCGGCATGAAATCGTGTCCGGGTTCACCAACTTTCGTTGTGGAAACAGTATTTACTATTACAAATGTCGGATATTGTCCGCGCTGGAGTTTTGTCTCAACGTAAAATCAATAAGATATGCGAAAGAATATGTTTGTTGAAGCAGATGAGAAAACAATGTCAAATCGACTTACATGTAAACCAAGTTTTGCAACTAAACTGCTAAATTGTCCATAATGGGCAAGTTTAATCCATTATACAAAGGGGCACAAGCAAAGTGTTAATACCAGCTAGTTATAGGAAACAGTTCAAACTACTAGATTTTAAATAATTGCCAAAACTAGAAATTTCAGGTTGGACTCTTCAACAGTTCTGATGAAGTTTGAAAGAAATATTTGAATAATGTTTAACTGAAATCTCTTCAAACTACTGCTATTTGCATCAAATTTTCAATCAATCAATTTTTTTTATTGGTCCGTAAGTATCAAGTTACATAAAGCATTGCAAGTATCACAAATTAATCAGGTAATGATCAAAGTGAGAACTAATTAGCCTAGATAACGCAAATTACATAAACCCTGGGCTTATAGATTGGAAATATCTACCGAAATATATAAGAAGAGATTATTTTAACCAAATTGTTATAGGATTGAGTTATACCAGTATGCAAAGAGAACTCTAAAGAACTAACTAAGACAATAGAAGATGTGCTCTTAAATCACAGAACATAATTATCTGCCCGGAGAGCTTCAACTCTATCGAGGCAGACTGGAATTGTCCGACAGTAAAAATGTCACACGAGCGAGAAGCCCGCGTGACAGCAAACATGATTTCACTAGCGTAGAAAGCTACATATGGATTTACGTAACATAATTTTGCACGCGGCAACAGAACCTATATAGCTCGTTATTTATTA
The DNA here is from genome assembly GCA_945859605.1 of Lumbricus rubellus. Lineage (NCBI taxonomy): Eukaryota > Metazoa > Annelida > Clitellata > Crassiclitellata > Lumbricidae > Lumbricus > Lumbricus rubellus. The sequence continues at coordinate 16,234,071 of OX243821.1, read as the reverse complement.
TCGAAGGAAAGTTAAGTGGATAAAACATTCGTCTATAAACCATAGCGTCGTCTACCGATCCCACCAGCAATAAGCTCTACTCTGCAAAACAACAAAAACAAAGACATTTACAATATACACGGTGTCCCAATTGAACTGATACCCTTTTTGTTTTGGCGATATACTTGTCAATTCTAAATGAAACTCAATAAATTTTCAGGGAATGTAAGAGGAATTAATTATCAATGTTTCTTGAAAATTGTATCGAATTCTACAAAGGGAGTCCGAAGTTATGCACGTTCAAATTTAGGCAACGAAAATTGTAAGTTTCCAACATGTAAAAGATAGGGAATTCGTGTTAGCGCTGTTCTTCAAAGCTGACGTTCAAAATGTCCTCCATTAGCTCGAATGCATGCTCTAAGGCGCTTTCGCCATTCATTGATTGCATTGTCAACAATCCTTTTGATCAAAACGATTCCATTCTTCCACATTTCGCTGTTTGAAGTGGTCACTGACTCACTGGACAACGTCACGTAGCCTATGCGAGTTTCATAAGGCTGCGATGGGCCAGTTTCTGATAGGAAATTCCTTAAAAAGCCTTTGGCACCGTAATGTTTTTCTTCTATTAAATTTTTTCTTAAACTCAAATCATCTTTGCTGAAAACCATTTTTATTATTGTCCTTTAACATGGAAATGACGGAAATATGACGGAAATAGTTATTAATTTAGAAATTAAGGCGTGCAGTTGCAAGCAATAATTTCCTATCTTTTACATGTGTGAAACTTACAATTTCCTTTGTCCAAATTTGAACGTGCATAACTTCGGACTCTCTTTGTAGAATTGGATAAAATTTTCAGGAAACATTGATAATTTATCCCTCTTACATTCTATGAAATTTTATTGAGTTTCATTTAGACTTGACAAGTATATCGCCAAAACAAAAAGGGTATCAGTTCAATTGGGACACCGTGTATATGTATAAACTCATCCAAAACAATAGCAGTATACTGTCCCAAATGTTGTTGGTTTGTTTGTATGTGCACTTGTTATAGCGCCCCTTCAAGCTCTCTCTACTCAGAGGCGCTCCCGATGCAGAGCGGACACTGCATCGGAGTTTCACGCCGAAGCGCTGAGCAATTGTGAGTGAAGGACTTGCCCAAGGTCCTTACGCGGGAAGGTGGATTCGAACCTCGGACCTTCCGGCTCCAAGGCAACGACGCCACCACTAGACCACCGCGCCCCAATAGTTCAGCGGGTGGCAGGCTAGATTCAAATTGAAATGCTCGCAAACGGCAGAAACGTATCTAAATGTTTTAGTGTTCCATAGAAAAATCAGTAATAACTAGCACACTGACTATCATGTTTAAATGTAGCCTACACACCTTGTCACCTTGTGCTGTCAGTTCGTTGAACTCTAGCGATCGTCAAGGCCAGCCTTCTCCATTGCTTTCTTTCTGATGTCGCTTCTCTTAGTTGTTCCAGATTCATTCCTGTTGTTTCTTGAACATCGTCCAACCACCTTTTCCTTGGTCGCCCTTGTTTTCTCCTTCCTTCACCGCATGCCAGCATCATATCTTTCTCCAAACCATTTGAACGCATAACATGACCAAAGAAAACCAACTTTCTTCTTAGCACTGTTTGTTGTAACGACTCCATGACGATTTTCTTGGCAAATTGACAGGGGTGGTTTGCCATTGCCTTCCCCTGGTTTTTGCCTGCCGTGCCCGTTCGTTCACTTTCCCATTACAGGAAAGTTACTAACAGTCTGCACCACTTGAAGGTGGGCACGGAGGACTTTGGTTCAACAGCCCAGGTCGGTTCCGAGTCTACGATCAAAAGATGCGTCGGTCAGGTCTCCTCCCCGTTTTACTTTAGCAAGCTAAAGTGGCTGAAGAACCTTAGCAGAGCAATGTAGCCTACACCCTTGAAAAAATAGTGTACTGTACATGTACTTTATGGTACCCTAGAAACTGTTGTCATAACAATTATTATTATCATTATCAATTGTTTTTCCCACCTCTAGCAAAAACCGAATATAACTTATGCCTAGACTGCGTCCTTTTGTTCTGCCATTTAATTAAAGACGATAGAAATTTTATTTCGAGGGTTCGCTTTGACGCCCATTAATCACATACATTCTTATGTTCACAATATTTTTTTACCGTTGTTGATTTTTAATGTGCTTTGACATGTAACTGGGTGTGGTGTGTCACCCTGATTTGTCTCATTCTCTAATTAAACAAAGATTATTAAATATAGTATCATGTTATTATTGCTGGAGCCAAGCCTTGCCAAGGCATATTTGTAGCAATGCAGCCATACATAATGTATAAGAAGACTTCACGAAAGAGATCATACATGTAACATGGCTAACTCTAGACTCAACATTGGCTTCCTTCACACAGCTGTGATGTCAAGTCGAAATTTCAATCAAAACGACTGTCTATAGCATAAGCATAGTTTGCATACAGCCACAATTGTAAGAACCAACCGTTCTCTAAGACAAGTGGTACTACATATTCTGAGAGTCGAGATAGTCGGCGATGACGCCAGTTCCCTTGTAGATGTAGCCTCGAAGTTTCTCCTCCGGACAATGGGCGATCACTACGGCTGCAAGTAAACAATGCATTGAAAAGTTCTCACATTAACTGTAAAAATATGTGACAAGTCTCACATTAACCATCAAACATGTGACAAGTTCTCACAATAAATGCCAAGAAGTGACCAGTTCTCACATTAATGTTCTATAAAATGACACATTAAATGCAAAGAAGTGACAAGTTCTCACATTGATTATCATCAAGTGACAGTTTATCACGTTAACTGGCAATAAGTGAAAACAGTTAACACATCAATCTATATAAATAAAAAGGAAACTTTCCAATAGTTTGTTCCCCTTCTTCTCAAAAAGTTACGCACATAGCCTATTGTTTTGAAAATTTAACAAAACCTTCCATTCCAATAGGACAATGTTCTTTGATGCTTTTTATCCGAAAAAACTCAATCTTTTCCACAAAAAGTGAAGTTTGCATTCCGCTTAACCGTCATTTGCAAATTCAACAAAACCGCAGGGTCGCCAGATTTCCGGAATGATTTGTTCCGAAATCACGTTGTGAAGTCGCCCAAAAGTCGCGAAATTTCTGAAACGCAAAATCACGTTGTAAAGTCGCCCCAAAGTCGCGAATGACCAACTTTATCGCTGTGGGGAAGGAACGGTTTGAGGGAGGAAAGAAGGAAGAGGTAGCGGAATGAAGAGGGAGGGGAGGGACCGGAGGTAAGTGGGAGGGGAGGGGGAGGGAAGCAGGAGGGGGAGGGGAGGGGGAGGGGGGAGGTTGGACGATCTTTTCAGCCACAGCAACGCGTGGCCGGGTACAGCTAGTGTTCTATAAAATGACAAGTTCTCACATTACTGGTCGACAAGTGATAGTAGTTTTCAAATAAAATGTCATTAAGTGACCAATTCTCACATCAACAGCTCCAGCATACATGTAGCTGGAAAGAGGCCAGCGAACAAGTAAACTTGAAAATCGAATCCCAACGCATTGACGTCACTAACAGATTTTGTGAAGTACATAAAATGGCATAAGGCATCTTGAGACAAACATCCTATCCAGCCAATATGTATGTATGTACGTATGCATGCATGTATGCATGCATGCATGTAATACAGTAATGATCAGATGTCAGATACCCTCTTGCACGTCAGGTGTACGGACTGTAATGTTATTTCTATAATTGGCATGGATTGAAATGGTGCCAGACAAAAGTTTACGATTTTTATTTGTTGAAAAGGATTTTGGAATTGCAAGACATTTAGGGGTGCCCCTCGAGCGTCGAAATTTATTCTTTACTACAAATTTGATCAATTGAATCATACAGGGTTTCGTCTGCTGTACGTCTTCTGCTTCGCACCGTTGAGTTATCGCTAAAACCTGGTGAGGTTGATTTCGTTTGACGTCGCCTTCTTTCTGCAGTTGAGGTCGAGTCTTTGTCATCGTTCTCATTGGCATTTCTGCCGACAGCGTTCCGCCTAATCTGGTTCGGTAATAGTCGCCAGTAGTTTGGCCGTAGCAAAGCGTTCTTCCGAGGAAGAGAGTAACTCGGTCGGGTTAGATATACAGGGTGGTCCAGCTTAAATGAACCAACTTTGCATGCCTGTAACTCGGCCAATTTGTGGAATTTATATATACTTTATGCGTCAAATAAAAGGTATTTCACTCTAGTATTTGCACCAGTTGAAAAAATGGAACTGGTACAGGTTTAGGTTTTAATTATATGCTTGGAACAGCGCTAGCTACCATATTTTGTTGTCATTTGTGACGCAATCTGGCGCCGTTGGTAGACGATGATCGCGTTTTTATCTTAATTTTACGAACTGATCAGGGATTTAAATCGTTTGAAATGATTAACGAATTTTCTAACAGATGATGGAATAAACAATAGGCATGCCTTGAATTATTAGCTACAGAAAACTGACAAAAACAGGACATTCTAATCGTAAACCATGGGAATCACGGCGCGCATATCCGCTAACATTGCTCTTGTGTCCGAGTAAATTTGCAGTCAAGACAATGACCCGGGAAGGCCCTACAAGCAAATCTACACCGGCGAAAGTCAACTTTGCCAAATTTCACTTTATAGCGATAAAATTGGCACTAGATTGTGCGCCGTAGACGGTTTTCCCCGTGACTTTATCGAGAGATCGCTTGTAGCTACTAGCGTAGTTTCCGAGATATTAGCAAAATTAGATAGGCCCCCTATTTCCGAGAAATCGCCTCAGTTCATCGGGCAACTTTGCCAAACAGATACCTTGTGTCGATTGTAGTGTTTAATCGTTTTCCTCTGGTCCTGTTTTTCGGTAGAACCGCCTCGATCGACTGGCTGTTGGTCCTAGTTTCATCGGTAGAAGACTTCATCGGGGGGCTGCCGGTCATACTCCGTCTTTACCCCGTGTCAACGGGCAACTTTGTCATTTCTGGTCCGATCTTGATAAACCTTGTGTCAGTGTGTTCGTCGTACCTTGTTTTGCCCTGAATATATCAAGAGTTGACCGCTGTGAGCCTTGGATTCATCGGTGGAAGCGTGCGAAGAGTTTTATTGGTCATCACCGCGTCGCACCCGCCTGTCGTAGAAGTCGTTGGTGGATCGCCTGGTGTTCACCGTAGCTGCTCCAGTAGATTTCTCTGGGCGTATTTAGTCGTATAGAGTTGCCTTAGACTGAACGTAGATACCGCAGTTTCATTCCCCTGATAGCTCGGTCGACCGACCGGCTATATCACCCCGTCCGATCGTGTAACTTTGCCTAGGAGGCACTTAGCTAAAATCTGATTGCACCCCAGTATGTTCCTCGAGGTTGGTTCGCCTTTAGAACTGTCAGGGGTTAGCCTAACGGGTGAGAGTTGAGCTAGATTAGATACAAAGACCGCAAGAGCCCGATTCGCTTCCCCGCGTATCGGTCGGTTGCAGACCAGCAACGTTCGCCGCCTAACAGCATCGGTCGTTGATTGCGGTCATCGTTCTTCCGTCCTTTTGCCTTGGTTGTAGCCTTCAGCTTCGGTCTTGCAGCCGTGGTTTCTGACACTGTCACCTTACCTGGTAGTGAACGCAGGTGCCCCGGCTTGGTCCCTGTATAGTTCAGTCTGGTATTTTACGCCGAGTCCTGTCCCCCGTATCGTCAGTAGTGTTGCCGTCCTGCGGCCTGTGTCGCTCCGACTGGTCCTCTGCATGATTTTCCTTGCTAGTAGAGTTCGTGGTTGTGTTGTGGCACGCAGATTTTGGCCTTGTGAAGTCAGCGGAGCTACGGGCGATCGGCGTTTCGTTTTACGCACGACGTTTCTCGGTATTTTCCCGTTGTCGCTGTTTCACGGCGTTGAGTTGAATCTTGGCCGCTGTTGACCGCAGTCGTTCCCAGTTCGACAGTACTGTCTGCTGGTTCCTCGACCGCGTCGGTCGTCTTCCTGTCAAATTCATCAGTGTTTTTTGTATCCTAGCTTCAGTTGGTGTTGATACCGTCTGATTGCCGGTGCCGCAGCCTTAATAAATCCGTCTTTTCCTGGTGACGAGAAGGTAGTGATGTCGTTCTGGCGCAGCCTAGGGTTAAGCCCCTTGGACTGGCCGTGGTTTAGGTCCCTCTGGTTCCCGGAATTCAGAGAACGTTTGGTCTTCCACATCGGTGGCAATAGTTCGAGAGCTGCTGGTTGTAGCATGGTGCGGCGGAGCTTAGATCGGTCGGGCAAGAGGCATAAGCCCGTGGCCGTGTAGGGAAGCTCCAGGCGAGGGTCCTCTGCCCGTAAGTTAGTGAACCCTGTTTTTAGCATCGGCCATCCTCGTATTCAGGACGTCACCCATGCGGTGACCTCGAACTGGGCAGATGAGGACTCCGACGACACCGAGCTAAATACCATTTCACGGGCGACCATCTCAGGCCCGTATTCCCCTGTCAGTGAGGGCAGGGACAGCGCATCGGTGGCCGTCCTACCGAACGCAGGCACAGGCGAGATAGTGACTCGGGCGGAGTATCGCCCGAAGCGAGAGCAGCTAGACAACCTTCGTGCGCCCGTCACGACGGCGAAGGGTAGAACGCCAAATGCATAGGCAAATAAATTCAGTCATGCTTACATACACATACACGTACAAACATACATATCTGACGTTGGCCCAGCAGTATAGAATGGCCTCTCTCTTGAGCCACACCTGTTCGATAGGTTACAGTCTGACACGTTACAATTATAAGCACTTGAGAACTGTTCCCTTTGGCCGTGCTGGCATCGAGAGCACCTCTGAGTAGTTTCCTTAAAGAGGTGCTACATACATAAATACCAGAATGAATTAATTACTATTATCTAATTTACCATTAACTCATTCCATAATTTATATGGCGCCTTTTCAATGAGGCTACTCTGAGAAGCTCCCAAATCAAGCATGACAAAAAGTGCTCACTGAGTTTAATAATTGAAAAATGCTTCAGTAAGAGCCTCAGGAAGCAGAGGTAGCTCTTATGGCAGCCCTTTCCAGACAACAAAGTCAACCACAAAAAGGCTATAGGCTACTCCATTCTACATAGTTGTACGAGCTCTACACTCTACAGTCGTATTATCTGCAGCAAAACCATATGCGTCGCTACTTGCCCGTCCTCGTAGCCCGCAACATCAGCCATCCCGATCCCTTTCTCTTCGAGTAGACTAGTTTTCCGTCTTCCTCTCTAATGAACACGTACTTCTCGCCCTCCGCTACGACACCCGACTCCTGGAATGTTGAGAAGTTCCTGGATTTAAAGCAGCTGGCGATGGTCACTGCTTCGTTGGCGGAAAGCTTCAGAGCCTGTTCGGCAGAAGAAGAAAACAGACCTTCTCTAAAAACATCGTACCGGTATTCTAATTTTTTTTAAACAGAGAATGGAATCAACTCAGAACTGATCTCGATTTGATCTTGAAGGAGCGCTATATAAATTTGTGATTGATGGATTGATTCGTAGCTGAAATTCACGCCCTTCCTTTAAAAAGAGGATCAGAAACCACGATGAAAATGGGGTAATGAAGGTGATACTTACTTACAGTATGTCCTCTTGACTTTCAAGCAATTTATTTACTAGCAGTGGTACCCGGCGTTGCCCGAGAAATTTAAGGTTTTCGTCTTTCCCTTCACGCCACCCCGCTCCAACTCTGCTCACCGCTCCCCCGTCCTCGTCCCACCCCCTTCCGCACTCACACACCGCCCTTCTCCGCTCCCACCATGCTCACCGCTCTCACCTCAGTCTTCGTCCCACCTCTTTCGCATCCGTACACCGTTACTACCCCGCATCACCCCGCATCACCCACGGCCCCACCCTACTCCCAACCGCTACGCCCACCCCGCACTCTGACCCGGACCCCACCCAGACTCCACCCATGTGCGGCAACAGGCGTTTCCCGGAACATTTTGATTAGCTCTTGCACATTTTTGGTAAACCCCTTTCAGAACAAAATCCGACTCACTCCTGCGGGGCGGGGTGTGTATGCTGACTGTGAGCCTGATGGCCCTGGTCGCATTCTATCTGTAGCTGCAAGGGGTTTTAGGTGTAAAGCTCCAAAATTGCGCGAATATCGCCACACGCCGCCTCCGTGGTTAGCTAGATTCGCCAACCCCTTTACTGGCGATTAATTATAACCATAATTATTGCTCATGTGACACACAATCGAATGCCTTCTTGAAATCGACAAAGCACATGTGTAGAGGTTGTTGGTGTTCTCTCATCTTTTCCATTATAGTTCGAAGATTCGTCACCTGATCTCTTGTCCCTTTGATAAGCCTACACTGGGATAAGTACATTACAAATTCATTTAATAAGAATAATAATTCTCATTGATAAACTTATACTGGGACGAGTACATTACAAATTCATTTAATAATAATAATAATAATAATAATAATAATAATAATAATAATAATAATAATAATAATAATAATAATAATAATAATAATTCTCGTTGATAAACTTACACTGGGATGAGTATCGCTCGTCCATTTCCCTCCACCGTCTAAGCCGATAATACAAGCTCGGTCGCAGTGCCAGTCACCGCTTGCGTCACGACAGTACGCCAACATGTTGTCGATGTATGCATCCCAACCAGGCTTTATTGCATCATAACCAGACATTATTGCAGGAATTTATGACGTCTATGAAAATAAAGACCCTAAACAAAAGAAAGATAAAAGATTGTCTTTGTGAGCCTATCCTGACTTATATTAACTCTACTTTGGTGGCTAATGGCTAGTTACTGTAACAGTTCTTTAAACTTTTCTATACAAATCAACGACAAGTTTTTCGTATTGTTGTTCTTCAAAAATCCACCAATAGCAGACAAAATTTAATACAACGCTACGATAAAGTTACATGTACGACTAATTTTACGTGTATAAAAAACTCAACGTTAAGACTACTTCGCCATCTTATCAAACTCTCTCTCTCCACACTCCTTATTCACACACGACTGCTGGCACTCCTATCCAAGTCTATCTCACTCTTAGCGTATATCCCTCCTTCAGCCGCTCTATCCCTCTCTCTGTCTCTGTCTCTCTTGCTATCAGGCGTACGGCCGCACAGCAGAAAACTTTCCCGCCACTCAGCCATCTGACCTACCTTACCTGTACGCTCTTGCATAATAATTAGCTGGCCATTCAAAGTTATACAAAATTAGCTTACATTATAATTTATTTCTCTTAAAAAATCAGGGATATGTTACAATAGAAAAAACATGTACATTTTACGAACATAAAACACCTTTATATATATTTTAATTTATTTTGAGCACTTCCGGTTGTCAAAAGACAACTCAGTGACCATCAAAATGTAGCCCCACATTCCCTCTATAGACTGGTATAAATTGTTTCTCTTAATGTTAATTGACCAATAAGATATAGGCGAAAATCTAAGGGGGTGGTATCCACCCCCCTGGTACATCGGGTATAATGGGTATAACTTTTGAACGGTATGAGGTATCATCTCATATTTTACCTCAAAATGTGTGCCAATGAACCCCCTACAGCTACCTAAAAGGTCATTTTTTTATTCTATGCGAAACAAGTTTAAAATCGATAAAACCTATGGTGGTGGATGCCACCCCTTTGGTAGTCCGAGGGTTAAGTACAAAAAAAGGACGCCGACGATAATTGCATTCAATGACAATTAACAAGAGATAAGTCACAACTCTTTCAGTTTAATCAGGTGGGCGAACTATAATCCTGTTGGACTATCACTAAAGTATGTGAAGTGCAGTGTTAATTTCGTGAACGAAACTAAAACTAGAGCGCAAAAGAAAAGGCAATCGTTGGCGAAAACGAAAACTAGAAAGAAATTGTGTACTAAAACTTAATCAAAAAAAATATGTAGAACAAAATGAAAACGATAACGATATTGAAATCTTCAACGAAAACTATAGAAAATACAATGTCTGCTTTGCGGGAATTTTCGAGCGCGAAGCAGTTGAGCAATGCGCATGAATAGACTCTAATTACCATATACTGTCAACCTTGCTCTAGGCCTGCCGCCTATTCGTCTTTCTAAGCCACAGAGAAGCGATTGTTGGAGGGTTCCTCTGTCGATTTTATGACTCAGCTGGTTAGGCATGGGCGCCCGCAGAAATTTTCGCAGAAGGGGGAAAAGCACAATGGTCACGTTTAAATTTTTTACCAAACGCTTGAAAAATGTAAGACAGAAAATTAAAAGCTTGTTTATTTTTCATAGAGGTTTCTAAATGTAGGTTTCTTAGTTTCACTTTATTCATCATGCATTAGTAGCCTATAATCAATTTTCTAAAGCGAAGGAATTTGCTAAAAACCCAAAAGTAGCCTAGTAGTTAGAAAAATGTGTCAGTTTTCCAGGGGGTACATGCCCCTCTTGCCCATTATGTGCTAGCGCCCACGTTGTTGGATCCTCTTTAATTAACCTCAGGTCATTGAAAGTTGTATCTTATCTGCCTTACTCGGTCCCGCGTGCACCACACTTTAATTACACATTGTAATCTTTCCCTTCAAGCTCGGATTAATCCCTCTCGGACGAGGGGTCAGCCAATTGCACGTCTGAATGACTTCGAGTTAACATTACTGTCACCATACCACACTCGCCTTGGCATTAGAACCGAATGGAAGAGGGTGCTTCTTGTGACCTGAACTAGGCTACTTTATGGCTCGGTTTCTAATTCCTGTTTAAGTAATCCCTTCCTTTCCAGTCGCTTTGCTCTATCTCCCTCATTCACCACGCTTGTTGCCCAAACCTCAGAGCTATTCCACGTTGCGCCTTTAGCGAAAACGTCAAAGCAGCTTGAATTATTTTTGTCTACCTTAGTGAATATGAAATACGGACACACCACATTTTCAGGTATTTGAACGAAAAGTTTTTATTTTATTTTGTTTCATATTAAAATGAAATTGTTACTTTTTCGTTCACATGTTGAGTTTAACCACCAAATGCCCAAGGGGGGGGGGGTCCGACCGGACCCCAGACCCGTTTTTCACGGAAAACTCCGGAAGACTATGGATTTGACCAAAATGCTTTTAGGTAGGCCCTATTCCTAGACCAAACATTTGGGCATTGAATGGTTTGTCTGTGTAAATATTCTCCAACCCTATTAGGCTATACCACTTAACCACAGCATATACCTAGGAGGCTAGGATACCGCAAGATATGCGGTTGATAGCCTATTCATACTGGCGCATGGTTACTGGCCTATAAATAAAATTGTCAACGCACGTTATATAAAAGCAAAGTTCATAGAATTGTTGAACTTAGAATTACTGACACTGTTACACTGAATAGCCTGCCAAAACTAGTCAATAACTGGAAGCGAGAGCAGCTAACCCGACTGGTTTGCATGTGGACGCGCCGGACATAGGTTTCCTACGGCAAATGACGCAAACAAGCATATAATACATGTCACGAGATTTTGACATTTTATTAATTACCTGCTGAAGCTATTGTGAAATAAGATACACCAATCGATTGCAAATTCATTTGGGATTACATAGAACTAAATTCTGTTACGATATTCCAATCCCGTCTCAGGAAATTAGCATGAAAACGCTGGGGTCCGCGCGGACCCCAGCTTGGGCCTTTGTGTACCAAAAAATACCGTCGGCACTCAAGTGTTAATGAATTTACCAGTGTCGAACGAGTATTACTGTGCAGGCCTACATTCCTTGCATTGAGAAGGCTGAAGATAACGATGACTAAAACAGTCCATGATGACCTTGAAATATAGGACATTAAATTTTGTGCATTTGGTAACTTTGCTAATCAGGACACCAAATTGCACGTGCTAAGTAGGCATTGAATGGTGATTAGTTCACCTGATAACCATTTCAATAGGCCTAAGGCTTGAAAAGTTATTTGTTCGTGATAATCGTCAGTTTATCAATTCAATCAATCAATCAATTAATTCATTTATTGTAACCATCAACCATAAACAATTGTCATAATACAATTTTCACCTAATCGGATGGCAACAAGGAAGGCCATAAAGGATGAATATCCCGCTAACAGCGACACCTATTTATATGTGCAATTTTAACTGATGGCTAAACGGTTGACATCATGCTAAAAAAAGTATGAAATGACAATTATTGTAGTAAACTTAACTTTAAAAACACACACAAAACAAACAACCAAAAAATCAGTTCCTACAAGGTTAAATAACTTCGCAGTCATTAATCAAATTGTCACGTAGCAGTGTCTTAGCCCTTAGTAAACTGGATTCCTGCTGAATATGATTAGGAATCGAGTTCCATACACCTGGTCCAGCATATTTAATATGGAATCTTCTTGAGTTTAATCGAGCGGATATGGTACGATAGTGAGAGGAGTTTCTAGTAGAGTGGTATTGTATATCAGGTCCTTGTTTGAAATACCCTGCAAAGTTAAGGGGTAGAAGATCATGGGTGAACCGATACATAAAGACCCCTGTCATTATTAATTTTGGTGAAACTTTATTAAATTAAAATATTGAAATAAAGGACTTGAGTAATCTTATCTGATAATAATAAATTATTGGTCATAAAAGAACAGTTTTAATCACGATTAATGTAGTCCATTTGATATCGAGACTTGTAAGTAAATATAGGCCCTATTGGCGTAGGCCTATGTCATACCCCACCTCACCACAAACGTTCCAATGTTTCACCTCACCTCAAAATGGTTAATTTCGTGAACGAAAACGAAACGAACAAGATTAGTCAATGGTTCATGAAAACGAAAGCTAAAACGATTTTATGAATCAAAACTAAAATGAAACTAAAATGATTATCAAAAACAAAACTAAAACTAAAACTAGACTGAAATGATTGATGAAGAACTAAATAAAAACTAAAATAAAAATGATTTTCTAAACTAAAATAACTCTGGTTTAGAGTACAGTTGTCCTGCTTAACAGATGGGAATCCTAACTGCACGAATATTTAATGACGAATCTATAAAATCTACACTTACGTGAATACAACAGATCAAACACTGACTAACGTACACCAGTCAAGACACGACTGATTCTCTATGATACGTTCCCTGTTCTAGCTTCTCTCCCCGAATGTCCATCAACATCAACTTTTATATTAAACTGCTAAAGAGTCCGAGCTTACAGCCGAACTACATCATAGACAGATAAGTGTCAACCAATCGGAGAGTTTCTATATATATATAATATATATATATATCACTAACTGAGACGAGGTTATAGCTAGAAAGTTAGTGAATTATTAATTAGCCAGTATTATTAATTAGTCAGAATGACATATGAGCAAAAGATTATATATAGCCTACTAAATATCGTAACAAATATAAAACCATTCGCATCAGACTAGAACAAGATTATTACGCAAGTGAATTCAGCAAGCACAGTAATGACATTAAGAAAACTTGGCAAATAATCAAAACTATAATTAATGTTCATGACAGAAACTCAAATATTAAAGAACTACTTATTAACGAGGACTTAACTAACGACCCAGGGAAAATAGCTGAACACTTTAACTCCTACTTTGTAAATCTACCTATATCCTTATCTCTTAAAATCCCATCCTCCAGTAGCTCCTTCCATAACTTCATGCCCCCTCAACCTTAAACTCTCTTGGCATCCTACCAACAGACACTCATGAAATACTATCTATCAACAAAACTCTAAAAAAAACTATAGCTCTGGACCAGATGACCTTAATCCCCAGGTACTGGCCCCCATACTGGACATGATCGCTACTCCACTTGCTGATATAATGAACTGCTCTCTCAGAAATGGAGAAGTACCTTCCGAAATTAAATTAGCAAAAATAATACCAATACATAAGCAAGGCAGCAAAACTGAAATATCTAACTATAGACCTATCTCAATCCTACCTTTCTTCTCTAAATTTTTTGAAAAGATAATGTACGATCGACTATTTTCTTTCATAAACCACAATAACCTTATGTACTCCCTTCAACACGGTTTCCAACCTGGGCACTCCACCTTTATGTCCCTATTGGACATACAGGATAAAATATCACAGGCTATGGACAATAATGAATTCTCTCTGGTGTATTCCTGGACCTAGCCAAGGCTTTCGATACCGTAGACCATAAAATTCTGTTGCAAAAGCTGGAGCATTATGGAATAAGGAACCAGGCTCTGAATTGGTTTAAAAGCTACTTGAACAATCGTTACCAGCAAGTTTCTTGCAATGGCAAATTATCCACATTCCAACTAATTAGGTTTGGTGTTCCTCAAGGCTCGATTCTAGGACCTCTACTATTCTTAATATACATAAATGACCTTCCCAACTCGACTAGTATACTGAGATTTATCCTATTTGCAGACGATACCAATGCATTCTTATCCAATGCCTCTTATGACCAAATGATCTCAATAGCAAATGAAGAACTTATCAAGACAAATGACTGGTTCAAATCAAATAAACTGTCACTCAACATATCCAAAACCAATTGCATTGTATTTAGATCCAGTAAGAAATCAATTCCCGACTCGAGCATGACCCTGGAAATTGACGGTACGACAATTCCCTCTGTCTCCTCCTCAAAGTTTTTTGGTGTCTATATTGATGAGCACCTAAAATGGACTAATCACAACTCTGAAATATCAAAGAAACTCTCTAGGAGCATTGGAATAATAAGACGTATAGCATATTTGCTTCCGCCCTATATATTAAAAAACCTGTACTTTACTTTGATCTACCCTTACTTTACCTATTGTAATTTCATCTGGACCTCAACCTATGACTCCCATATTGCTAGCTTGAAAACTCTCCAAAAAAGCCATCAGACTCATAACCAGGTCGCCTCCCTGTGCCCACACCAAACCTCTATTTTTGGATCTTAACCTCCTTAACATCAGTCAAATTAAATTCACACAAACATGTGAATTTATGTATAAATTCCACAATGGTCTCCTCCCATCCTGTTTTGTATCCTATTTTAATAAACTAGAGCATTCGTATGCTACCAGAAATAAACGGGACTACATAAGCATTTATCCGAGAACTAATACACGTAAATTTTCTATTAAATACCAGGGACCCTTAATGTGGAACAGTTTACCTCCTAGTATTAGGATGGGCATGGCTTTCACTCAATTTAAACGTCTGATACGTGTGCATACGGTGAAAAATGTTATCTAAAATGTTTATCTAAAACTAATATTATCGTGTGATGTTGGTCAACTAATGGCCTCTTTGAATCTCTTCTTCTTCTACTTCTTCTACTTCTTCTTCTTCTCTTTTCTCTTCTTTCTTCTCCCCCTCTTTCTCTCTGTCTTCCCTTTTTCTGTCTCATTGTGCCTCTAACTTACTCTCTCACTAAACACACAGCTACATGCAAATCTCCCACTTTGATACTAACAAGATATGCGTCATCTATCCAGCATCTTTGTCATGAGTAATCATTTATCTAGGGCCCCTAACTAGTGGGATTTTCCCTTCTGTGGCTCCTATTGCTTCCCCTGAATTCCTACTCGTTTGCCCATGTATTTTTTATTTTATTTAACATCCTTAGCTTTATTTAGCAAGTAGTACTGTGTAATTGCTGTATCTATTTTAATTTTTTTCTGTTTTGGGAGCAATAAACTTGATTGCTTGATTACTTGATTGTATAAGTGTTCATTTATATATTGATAATCTAGCTTTATTATGAGTTAGAGAAATGCAGGGATTTGGTTACGGGGATGCTTCATAGCTAGCGGTACCTTCGGCCCCTTTTGGGTCTCCTAGGTAGCCAACATATTTGAGTACCATGATGTAATTACAACATGTTATGAATTGGTTGCCGAATAAAAAAATGTAATATTAATGTTAATGTTAGAAATTCAAAAATTGAAGCCTGATTTCAACGGAATCGCAGGCAACCAGCAATCACGATAATAATGATTATCAGTTTGATCTTTATACGGAATCTACGCGAATTGAGCCTCAACATTAATCGGATGCGACAATAATTATTACGACACCGTTCTCGTGACCTTGACCTTTGCACTTCCAGTAAGGTCAGATAGCTTCTTTGACCAGATGCCGACGATCACCTCTGTCTCTCCCTCTTTCTGAGGGGTCAGCTTAGTGATGGACTTAGCGACACCTTGCGGAGGAACGTGTTTTACAAGAACAATAACCACGCACGTAGTCTGTAATAATTGTCTACGCAGGCTACTCATTTTATCTGCCGGTATTTATTTTTATTTATCGAGAATGCTATAGCGATCCATCAAGCTCGCTTATCAGAGACGACCCCGACTACAGCGCGGACACTGAATAATTTATTGGAGCTTCACGCCGAAAGCACGAACACAATGCATGTGAGTGCATGGGCGCCCGCACATATGGGCAAGAGGGGCACTTGCCCCCCCCCTCTGGAAAGTTTAAACCTATTTTTATAATTGCTAGTTTGGGGTTGTTAACAAATTTATTTGCACTAAATAAACTATGGTCATAATAAAAATTATAAAAAGTGAAACCGAGACAATTACATTAAGAAACCTCTATCAAACTACCCTTGCATGTTCTAAATTTCCGGATTTGCATTTTCAACTTCTTGCTACAAAAAACTTTAACCGTGACCATCGAGTTTTGCCCCTCCTGAAAACATTTCTACGGGCGCCCATGTGTGAGTGAAGGTCTTGCACAATGTCTCTACTTGTTCATATGTATGACATTGTGTGATCATTATGTAAGATCGTGTGACATTGCATTTTATGCTATGCTGTGTCAAGTCACGTTATGCTTTATTATGTTATGTCAAGCCATGTGATGTTGTGTTATACTATGTCATGTTGTGTTATGTTATGTTATACCATGATCTGTTGTGTCTTGCTATTATATTATGTTGTGTTATACTGTGTTAAAGCTATGTTGTGGTAAACTATGTCATGTAAAGACATACTATGTTCTATTTAGTCTGCTATGTCATGCTATTCCTGTGGTTCCCATCCCGTGGCCCGCGGGCCAAAAGTGCCACGCCAGGCTTTAAATATTATTTTTAAAATATATGGAAAAATTGACAGTTTGGACAGGATAGAACATATAATTATTCTTCATTACAAATTATTGTATTTTGACGTCTATATAATAAATAACATCAAATTTTTTTAAAAATTCATTTATAAAAAATTTATGCTTTTAGTTAATTAAATTTTAGTTTTGTGGCCCCCTAATGTCCTTCAACTTAGAAAAAGTGGCCCTAAAGTAAAAAAAAGGTTCGGAACCACTGTGTTATTATGTGTTATGATGTCCCATGTCCTGTTACGTTATGTTATGCTACGTAAAGGCGAAACCGAGTCTGTCGGCCATTATTAGAAAGCTCCTACGACAGTAGTTTTGTCAACTAATAGTCCTACAATTGACATGTTGCAGGTTACTAAAATTGATGAAAAGCTAGTCGCTGTTATCCTTAGTGACCCCGGGCTGTCCTTCATATTCAATAATTATTGTATTATCATCCTTAAGCCTCTCTCATATAATCGAGAGACACCCACGCGGTGATTAGTTAATTGGACAGGGATTTATCACCAGGATACAGTAACTGTGCAGGTGATTTGCTTGACACTAATTGTGAAGTGACTGAAATGTCACTTCATTGAACGTCTGATTTAATTTGCATAATTAATCACTGATTATTTTTTTTATGTAAGCTTATCATTTGCGATGTTTCACGCCGAAGCGCACGATCAATGTTATTGCGAATGAAGGACATGCTCAAGGGCCCCTACTTATTCATAAGTATGTAATGTAATGTGATTAGTAATTTCTATAGCACCGCTCACAGCCGAGGCCAGTCAGTAGCGCTCCCAGTGCGATAACGCCTAGAGAAAAAAAATGTATTTTTCGCTCTAGTTTCTGCTTGAACAGGCGACTACATTTGGCGCGCTCTTCGTAATTAACTGGCACCCCAAGTTCTTCTTCCGCTATCTCAGACCATACTCTACCCTACCAGTAAAAGACAAACGTAATTTTGCAACCCGTTTTCTTTATAAGAACTCCTATTAATACTGTTGAAATATCGTACATGTTACCTCTGGAATATACGTTGAGTCTATATTAGCTTATTATGAATATAAATAAACGAGTTAGAATATCATTTCCTATGGGTCGTTCACAATTTGGGAGCGCCTCTGATTAGAGTGCACTGTCACTGCAAGAGGCGCTTCACAAGCTTATAGATACAGGGTGGTCCAGCATAAATGAACCAACTTTGAATGCGTATAACTCCGTCAATTTTTAGAATTTATTTATACTTTATGCGTCAAATTAAAGATATTTCACTCTAGTAATAGTCATAAAATATTCGAACTGGTGCTAGTTTAGGTTTCAATCTATTGCTCGGAACTGCGCTAGCTACCATATTTTGTTGTAATTTGTGACGCAATATGGCGTCATCGACAGACGATGATCGAGTTTTGATCTTAATTTTACGAACTGATAAGGAATTTAATTCGTTTGAAATAATTGACTAGTTTCTTCACAAAGGATAGAATAAAAATGCCTTGAATCATCTGCTACCGAAAAATTGATAAAATAGGACCTTAATTCTACTCGTGAACCATGGAAGTCGGCGCGCACATCCGCTAACATTGCTCGTGTGTCCGAGTAAATTTGCATTCAAGACAATGACCCAAGTAGACCCTACAAGCAAAGCTCGTCGGGTCATTCAGCACGAAACAGGTCGTCCCAGAAGCACCGTATAACGTATTGGAAAAGATGATCTAAAGTTATTCGTCGACGTGAAGTGTAACAGCTCCCAAACAACGACGTAAAGAAACGACTGGCGTGCTGCCAGCCGTTTCCTTGCGTCTGAAGAAGCGCGTGGCAGCGCACGGCTGTTTAAAAATTGAAAGGACATGGTTAATGACGAGAATATATTCATGCTATATACTTCTAAAAACACCCAAACTGATCGTGTCTATGTGAGTGTCAGAAAAAAACGATTTGTGAATATCCCGGGGAAACGGCGCCTGAACGCGTCACAAAAAACAGCAAAATATGGTAGCTAGCGCTGTTCCAAGCATATAATTAAAACCTGAACTAGCACCATTTCGACTCTTCAGCATCTAATACTAGAGTGAAATATCTTTAAAATGACGCATAAAGTATAAATAAATTCCAAAAATTGGCGGAGTTATATGCATTCAAAGTTGGTTCATTTATGCAGGACCACCCTGTAGAATGCAATTACAATTAGAAATGCAATGACATGCAATAATGCAAAGTTTGAACTATTGACAAGTAAGCTTAAGTAATTAAGTACTGTAGGTGAGTAAGTAAGTAAATAAGTAAATAAGTAAGTATAGCCTTTATTACTCCATTTGCAAACGCACAATGGAAAATCGACGAATAATGCATAGAAGCAATAATACAGTTTAGTAATAATAATACCTGAAAAGCAATGTAAAACAAATATTAATAAGTAAGTAAGTAAAGTAAGTATTTTCTTTGTTACTCCACTTCCAAACGAACAATGGAACATAGAACATCATCATAATACATCGACGTCACAATAAGTAGTAAATCACAGGTTATATAGGCCTATAATATAATATAATTACTATACTATTATCGTCAAACAAGTTAACATGTGTAAAACATTCTAGTAATTAAACCTTTTCTTCTGAGAAGGTCAGAACGTGGAATTTCAAGGATGTGTGAACGTGATCGCAAAGATTGTTGTCAACGGGAGTAGGAAACGTATAAAGTGAAATACATTCGTCTTCTTCTGGTTCTCTGCCCCTAAGCAGGTTCGGCTTATTGTCCAATGTCGCCACTCTTCCCTCCGCTGGGCCTTCTCCTTTAGTTTTGGTATCCAATCCTCGTCATCAACATGTCCAGAAGCATCTGTCGTGGTCTTCCTTTTGTTCTTTTCCTTTCCATTTTTCCTTCTATCACCGTCTTTACCAGGTTGTCTCCTCTTAGCCTATACGCCCTATCCATTTCTTTTGTCTTTCTCTGATTGTTTTATCATTGTCCTCTCCTCTCCTACGCTCGCCAACGCTTAGCGGAATACATTATAATTATGATATAAAAATGAAAACTGTTTTAAATGGAACGTAACGAGGCTTCTGGTTTTACGAGATCCAATTTAGCCGTTCCAGCATCAACGAGATAGGAGCTTCATCGCTTGCTAGTTGATTGCAATTTCGTTCTCTTCCGTCTTGACCTTTACCACCTTGACCTTTGCACTTCCAGTAAGGTCGGAGAGCTCCTTTGACCAGAATCCGACGATCACCTCCGTCTCTCCCTCCTTCTGAGGAGTCAGTTTTGTGATGGACGTAGCGACACCTTGCGGAGGAATATCCCTATACGAACAGCGACCACACAGTTCTTTAATAATAATTATAACCATGGGTGAATCTATTGGTTAGCTGTGGAATGTGCTTAGGCTATTTAAGCTTATAGGCCCTGCCAGTGGTGTAGTGGGGGGGGGGGGAGACGCGGGGAAACGCCGTTCCCCCACTTTTTCAGGGATAATGGAATATTAATAATACTACTACTACTAATAATATTATTATAAAGAGCGTTCCCCCACTTCATGTTTTTAGGACTACACTACTGGCCCCTACTACAGTAGGCCTAGAACAGTGGTTCCCAACCTTTTTTTACTTTAGGGCCACTTTTGCTATGTTGGACGACAAGAGGGCCACTTTTTCTTAGTTGAAGGACATTAGGGCCACAAGGCTAAAATTTAATTAACTAAAAGCATATAGACTTAATTTTTTTATAATTGAATCAAAATAGAATGTTTGATGTTATTTAGGCTATAGACGTCAAAATAAAATAATTTGCATTAGATAAATAATTGTGTTCTGTCCAAATTGTCAATATTTTAAAAAGTAGGGCCTACTTTAAAAATTCTTTCAGAGGTGAGGGCCATTTTTCAGGCCTGGCCCGCGGGCCACGGGTTGGGACTCGCCTTGAAAGTTACTATTAGCGCCCGTATCGCAGGCTGTCTGTTCTGCTAGTAGTTAAGTTAATTAGGATTAAGCAGCTTAATGAATAACTTATGTGAGCACCTGCTCCTTTGGCGCCCTGACACTGTACATAAGTGTTAGTCTAAGGTGAAACTTACGCGTGAGACAGCTTTATCGGTCTCTGTAGACTTGGAGCCTCGAAACTGAATTCACATTGCGTTAACGTCTTAGGCAGAGGATTCGTAAACGAGGCTTCAATTTCATACTCCTCACCCAACTTCATCTCAGATGGAACCTACAATACATCAACATCACCCTCATCAACCTAATTGTCATTTTTAATAGCCTACCCGGTACCATCATCGTCAGCAGCAGCAGCAGCAGCAGCAGCAGCAGCAGCAACAACTGTTTTTATCCTGAGATAATTATCTTACATTGATTCAAATATGAAATTTCTGGCATGAATATTGACGTCACAATTACGTCATTTGTATCGGAGAATTCATAATGTTAAGTACCGAACACAACTCTTTCAGTACTTAACATTGGAATTCTCTGATGCAATTTACGTAATTGTGACGTCAATATTCATGCTAGAAACGTCATATTTGAACCAATATAAGATAAAACAGTTTTAAAATTTTGAAAATCGATTAAGATTTGCCTGTTTTATTCACATTATAAAAAGGGGTCTCGATTTATTGGGACACAGTGTATATATAAAATTGGCAGAACGTTCCTACCTTGATGATTAAGGTTGGCTTGGCAAGACGGAAATCGTCTGAGTCGCAGTGGAATTGTTTTGTCTCTTCCACTTGTGACATGGATGCGATCTTCATGTGACACATATCTGTCACTTTGTCCACGTAGTCCGTCACCTCCACAGTCATCTTCACCTCCGCATCTGCAACAAACACACACACGTCTCAACGTATTTATCTATATAATATCCTCCACCTAATCACCAAAAAATCAATCGACAGCGTTGAGCAACTACGAGAGAAGGACCAATTCAAGATACTCGCATGGCAACCGACTTAGTGGATTTTCGAAACCTCAAGAGAGAGAAAAGAGAGAGAGAGAGAAAGAGACAGACAGACAGACAGACAGACAGACAGACAGACAGACAGACAGACAGACAGACAGACAGACAGACAGACAGACAGACAGACAGACAGACAGACAGACAGAGAAGAGAGAGCTCTAAGTAGATAAGAAACAGGTGTATGAGGACAATCTAGGTCAAGGCTAATTAATATTCATAGACCAGGTCAAACCGCATTTATATTTATATCGATACTTCCTCTGCTACTCAGTGCCGCATAACGGCTAGTTCTGGCCCGAGTGCTGCGACTGACCTCCAATGGCTCTTTGACAACACACCGGTCAACCACGCACATATTATTTTACAAGTTACACCCCTCATAGCTGCGGGCACAGGTGCTGCAGCACCCTAGCGTCCACATTAATTAATGTGAGCCTGCTTCTACTGCTTTAAGCAGTCGGTTACAGTGTATACTTATCGCAGGTGGGAGCTCTAAGTAGAAGGGGATGTACCGGTATGAGGACAACAAAGGCCAAGCCTAATTTAATAATCATAGGCCAGGTCAAATTTCATTAATATTCATACCGGCACCTCCTCACAAATAGGAGTGGGTGTGACTGCTAACCTGCGTTTGGCTCTAGAGCGACAGTCTGTGAGTAGGACTTGATGGAGGCGACTGGTACACCGGTGTATTGAACGACAGTGGCTGACAGCGTCACTTTCACGGTCCGTTTTTGGTCGGCGGTCTTGTTGTGGACCTTTAGAATGACGTCAAATGGTTCGCCTATGACGACGCTCTCTTTGTCGACGAGACTGAAGTCGATATCCTACAAATACATCATCCGTTTACAGTTAATTCATTTATGAGAGGGAACACGCCTACTCATAGAATCGCTATTGTAAGTGTGCATTTACCAAACGCCAATAATAAAGGTCCTGAAAAAACTAGAGATTCGTGAAACAAAATTTGATTGGCCATATTTAATTCACGCAGCTTTGAACGGTATTCATTCCAGATGGCATGTATACATGTATGTGTAGTACAATGCCTTACAAGGCTAGTGCTCTTGCTCTAACTAATTGGCCACTGAACATAATGTGTACACAACTACACATACATGTATACCTGTAATCTGGAATGAATATCATTCAAAGCTGCGTGAATTAAATCTGGCCAATCAAACTTTGTTTCATGAATCTCTCCTTTTTTGAGTGGCTGGGCTGTAGCGCTCCTGATTAGTTTTCTCGAAGGGCGCTATATAAGTTCACAGAAAAAATGAATGAATTTTAATGAATGAATGAATGAATGAATGAATGACTTTTCTCATCACTCGCTATGCTATCTAATCAGCATCTTATGCGCAAAATCATTATTATACACATTGGTCCCACATACCTTTGCAGTGACTTCGTATAGTGTTTTGCGGGTAGAGCTCGTCTCGACGGCTCTCCATACAGCTGTCCTCTCCTCGTCCGACCCTACAAGGATGAATTCAAGAGTCATTAAGATCGGCCTATAAAGGAAAAGACTGTGTAAGACTGTGTACATGTAGGTGCACTGTAAAAGTGGTCGCTTGTATTATGAAATAAACGACTGAGTCAAGATTTCTCCAACGAATGGAAAATTACTTCAATCAAAATAATGTCTAGTCCATATTTCTATTTTCCTATGCCTTTCTAAGCGGGTTCGTACGTCTAATGGCGCCATCCGTTTGTTTCTTTGTTTGTTTGTATGTGCACTTGTTATAGCGCCCCTTCAAGCTCTCTCTACTCAAAGGCGCTTCCGAATGCAGAGCGGACACTGCATCTGAGTTTCACGCCGAAGCGCTGAGCAATTGTAAGTGAAAGACTTGCCCAAGGTCCTTACGCGGCGAGGTGGATTCGAACCTCGAACTTTCCGCGGCTCCAACCCAACGACGTCACCACTACACCACCCTGCCCCAGTGACATTGCCCGGTTCTCTTATTCAACTTGCTGTAGCCCTCATTCATCATTCAGTCCAATGACATCATCCTCGGTCTTGATCGTGTACTTTTATCGTCATTCTTTCCTAAGTTTATGGTTCTCAATAGAAGATATCCCCTAATGAGGTGGCTCAACCAGTTCTTTGCCTGCTTCTGATGATTCCTATCGGGGATCTCTTTTCGTCCACCATTTGAAATATCTTTTCATCTGTTCTGCTTTCCGTCCAGCCGATTGTTTCTAGGCACTTCTCTATGTCAATATATTTAAACCGATTGCAATCTGTTGGTGTCATCTTTCCTCGTGGTCCAAATTTCGGTCCCGGATCATTGTTTGATTAAAACCATACATACAGTATATAGGGCCTACATACACAATCACGTATGCATACAAGTATTCAATGTCATACATAATACACGCATGCATGCGTACTTACTTTCATGATATTCCGCGCCTCAGATTCACATCTCGATGTGAGCTTGCGCGCGTTACAAGTTTATTTAATAATAATATTAATAATAATAATCAAGATATTATTATTATTATATTCTTATAATTTCATTCATGTACAGATGGAGTTCGATGCAGAATATATATATATATATATATATATATATATATAATATAATAATATTATATATAGGCCTAATATCATTATTAAAGCGTAAAGTGTAACTCAAACCTTCTGGAAACTTGTACAGGTTGGTGATGTCGACTCTCTCATCTCCATCCGGGCCTTTTGTGCTGATATTCTTTCCAATGCTGCGCATCAATCAGTCAATACAAGTTATGTAAGTAAGCAAATATTCATGCCTTCAATCAATCATTCATTCATTCATTCAATCAATCATTTTAAGGCTACTCGGAGGAGCGCCCAGTCGATCCACGGTGATGGGAAAAGGTTTCAAGATGCCTGTAAACAGTGTAAGGCGCTGATAATCTATCCTAGCATCTCCAACGGGAGGCCTTTCCAGACGCTGATAGGTTAAGGTTCCAACACGAGGTACCAAATGCTTCCCGCTAGTGGCAGAGCGAAGGGAATTCCGAGCTGAAAATATAGATACTGGACCGCAAAGCTCAAATAGATAGGCCGGAGCAAATCCTAAAGAGAAGCGTCAGACCAATGCAACAATTCTATACAACTTATGACTTACCAGTAGTGATTTTCGAAAAATAGAAATAATTTCAATGGGAGATGTAAGCTTACTCAAGTTGAAACATAGTAATAAAAATATTAAGAACGGCAATAATTAATAATAATAATAATAATGACAATGTTAATGAAAATGATGATAATGATAATAATACAAATGACGATGGTGACGACGACGACGACGACGACGATGATGATGATGATGACAATGATGATTTATTGATTTAACCAGCGAGTGTGCGAGTGGTTGGGTTCTAGATGGATGGGTGATCGAGTGTTCGGTTGATTGAGTGAGTAAATGAGTGAGTGACGAGAGCAAGTAATACTTACGAGCTTTTCTCGAAGACGTGCTGAAAACCATACTTCGACGTTTGTATGAAGTAGACTTTGTCTGCATTTACTTCAGCGAAGACGAAAGTTCCGTCATAAGGCAACTGTACGAGACCTTGCTTTATGGCTTCGACGGAACACGGTCCAGTGCAGTAAACACCTGAGACGATAATCAATTCAATTCTTTTTCACTTTTTTAATATAATTTATGTATGCATGTACTATGTATGTATGTATGTATGTATGTATGTATGTATGTATGTATGTATGTATGTATGTATGTATGTATGTATGTATGTATGTATGTATGTATGTATGTATGTATGTATGTATGTATGTATGTATGTATGTATGTATGTATGTATGTATGTATGTATGTATGTATGTATGTATGTATGTATGTATGTATGTATGTATGTATGTAGTATATGTATGCATGTATAATTATGCGTATGAGGGGCCAGCTCAGTATGTGCGTACGAGGGACCAGCTCAGCTCGTTAATACATGTATGGGGGGGCGTAGAAAGGGTGACCGTTAAACAGCCACCATCCCCCCTATTGGGGCGGGGCTTTATGATGGGAGTGTGGGTCCTAAAAGACGGTCGAATGATCGTTGACGATGATTTGAGGACGGTTGTCAAAATAGGGGGAAGGAAAGGAGGCGTGTTGCATAGATAGACGGGAGAGAGAGACAGACAGGCAGGCAGACAGACAGACATACAGTGATGAGACAAGTGCATAGATAGACGTGGCAGAGAAAAAGACACACACACAAAGAGACAGACAGATACAGATAGAGACAGAGGAATACATGTAGAAATACAGATATAGAAACACAGAGAGAGACAGAGACAGATCAAAATACAGACAGAGGAGTGGCAAAGATAGGCATACGGACAGACAGAGAGAATGATAGAAAGAGATGCATGCACGGAGGGAGGCAGACATACACGCATGAGGAGAAAGCGAGGCGACAATGACAGACAGGCAGACAGACAGACAGACAGACAGACAGACAGACAAACAGGAAAATAAACGTACAGAATGGTCGAGAGACAAGCGGATATAAGGACAGAAACACAGACAAGAAAAAAGCTAAGAATGGGAAAGACAGGCAATGAGAAAGACAGACAGACAGACAAACAAACAGACAGACAGACGGACAGAGACAGAGACAAAGAGACAGAGATTGAAGGAGAGGCACGGACAGACAGTTGTAGACAGACGACCGTGTGGTGCTTTGGCGCCGTCAGAAAAGTCATTAAGATTCGCATTTGATATGGCGCCCGGCACAACGACCGATGACACTCGAGGCTAATTGCCATCGACCGCCAGATGGAGGCAGTGAACGGTGGCTGGATGGCGTCGGCAGCCAACTGATGTCTCCCTTAATGACCGACCGACACACGGAACGAGGGACACGTCAGAATGGACGGGGCGTTTACAAACGCACTAGCCAGAAATTGAGAGATAACGAGGCACAGGGAGAAAGGGAGAGAGACGGAGGGAGAGGGAGAGAGATACAGGGAGACGGAGAAACGACTGAAGTTAATGGGATAGACAGAGCACAGGCGAATAGACAAGTGGGCATATACATGTACCTTCACTGGCTTCCTGGGGTGTGGCATCGATCACCTGCCATCCACCGTATCCACTTGGTAAATCCGGTCTGGCCATCCACACTTCATTCCATACATGGAAGTTCCTTGAAAAAAGAAATAAATCCAAATATTTACCAGAAAGTGAGGCGTGGTGGTGTAGTGGTGGCGTCGTTGCCTTGGAGCCGGAAGGTTCGAGGTTCGAATCCACCTCCCCGCGTAAGGACCTTGGGCAAGTCCTTCACTTACAATTGCTCAGCGCTTCGGCGTGAAACTCCGATGCAGTGTCCGCTCTGCATCGGGAGCGCCTCTGAGTAGAGAGCTTGAAGGGGCGCTATAACAAGTGCACATACATACATACAGAAAGTAGGCCTATCTTATAAATATATCAATACAAGATTATATGTACAGCGCCTCTTCAAGATGTCTTCTCACAGATTAATGCTTGTGAATATTAATTGAGTCACCTGACAAAATGAAGGATCCTATTGGCATGTCCAATGTATGCTAATTAACCTTGCCTAGATTGGCATGTCACTCTCAGTCTGCTTACTACTCATCCACACTTCATTAAATGCATGTAAGATCCTAAGAAAAGAAACAGTTGCAAAAATTCACCCATAAAATAAATTTATATATCGTTGCAGTTCAGTAAAGGCATTCATTATTTTGTGGTGCGCGGTGGTGTAATGGGTATGTTTGTTGTCTTGCAGCCGGAGGGTTGCAGGTTCAAATCCACCTCAATTCGCTGCGTAGGGACCTTATGCAAGTCCTTCACTCGCAATTGTTCAGCGCTTTTGCGTGAAATTCCGACGTAGTTGTCGGGAGCGTCTCGGAATACATAGCTGATGTGGCGCTATAGAAATGGAGAAAATTAATAAGAAAGTAAATAATCACACACCAGACGGAGTCGTTGCTATATCCTTCGAGAGGCTCCCCGTCTGTATCCACGTAATTGTCTATCGTCAGACTTCCGTCAGTGTCATGCGCGGACACGAAGTTCGTTACACTGCGACATGGAATACCAAGCGCTCGACAGACTACAGACAGGAGAATACATGTAGATCAAAGCAGTGTGCGAATTGCGGAGAAATAAACGAGGGGTTTGGGGTTGGGGTTGGACTATGATCCACTTAAAATTATGGTGTGAAAACAGACTACTATGGAGCTATAAGAAAGACTGGGTTGAAACCCCAAACCCCAGGCAATTCTCACCCTGGATCAAATGCATCAGCTACATGCAAGGCATCGCCTATACACCCACTCTATCGCACTCGGAGCACTTCTGAAAGGCTTTTGCGGAGAGAAGTATTTGAGAAATGGTCATATACAAAACAGTGCAATACAATAAATAAGTGGCTGCTTTAACTAGTGAGGTAATGATAAAGTGAACAAATGAGTCGAAGTATGAGGCTGTATGATGTGGAGCAGACATGATGTGGAGCAGACATGCACAGGCCGGTCAGGACACACCGGTGGAGAGAGTCGGAGGAGAGAGCATGGGACACATGCGGGCATTGTCCCAGGTTGTCCTTCATGCCTCTTTCCCAATATTCTCTTCAATCAGACAAGGTGGTCTAGCTACTCCAAGACGTTTATGGTATGGAGCAGACCTGCTGACCGGACCGGTTGAGGCTGGCAGCATGACGCGAGACAGACTCAGACAGAGAGTGGCGTCGGACTCTTACGGGCATTGAACCCATTGATATTGATGATGATGATGATGATGATGATGATGATGATGATGATGATGATGATGATTATGATGATGATGATGATGATGATGATGATGATGATGATGATGATGATGATGATGATGATGATGATGATGATGATGATGATGATGATGATGATGATGATGATGATGATGATGATGATGATGATGATTATGATGATGATGATGATGATGATGATGATGATGATGATGATGATGATGATGATGATGATGATGATGATGATGATGATGATGATGATGATGATGATGATGATGAGGCTGTATAAGACAGCATGGAGTATAATTAGAGTCAATTATACTGACTGCTGGTCACAAGAGCGGAGTACACCCAGCATTGTCCATATCTGACTGGTTTCCGATTTTTCCAATATTCCTCCAGAATGGCTACGCTTCCGTTCCACGCGAGTGGAGAAGTGCCATTGGAATAATTACCAGACCAATTCCCGACCAAAACACCGTTGTCATCTTGTACATTCACCTGCAAGACAAATCATCAATATAATGATCTCGCAGTTCAAGATGGCGATTAATTACCAGTCAGTGTCGTAGCTAGGGCAGTGTTTTGGGCCTAGATGTAGAAAACTACGGAAACGGAATAAAAACCGGAGAAAACGCCGTTTTATTCGAAAAAATATAAAAAACGGAGAAAAGCGACAAAAACGGAGAGTGAAAATAAATTGATTTTTTTACATTTTGTGCTACAATTTAAAATTGAAAACTGTGTTTATGCAATTTAATTTTCATGAACAAGCAAATAATAGGCCAGCTTACAATAAAACGGTTAAATAGTTATTTGAATTAATGGATTCCTTGAAAATACGGAGAGAGCGTAAGATATATCAGATAAATATAGCATTAAGAAAAATAATTGCAGACAGCTGTACTTAATCAATACATAATTTTTGGTAACAGAATTTTTCTACAAACGAACAAATTAAGAATTTTTTTTTATAAAACCCGAAAAAACGGAATTTTCGAAAAGAATAAAAAGCGAAAAAGCGAATTTAACAATTATGGTTTTGGGCCTTTGAACACCCCACCCCCAAATGAAATAAAGCTACTACCATGAGATATTGCACTTACTCACACAACCGTGATGCAAGGACGAAGTGGATTTCATTTTGAAGCTCTTATTTCAATGTGACATTTCATAATAGAGTAAATCTAATCATAATGATAAGATCGTTGATTTATTTGCTTGCCAGAATTACATTTACAATCTGTCTCTGTATCTGTATCTCTGTCTCTGTCTGTCTGTCTTTCTCTCTGTCTATCTGTCTGTCTGTCTGTCTCTCAGCGTCACTTTCCTACCAAACATTTGCTAGTCTATTATTAGTCTACAAGTTTATTAGACACATCAACGTCTCGACTTGAAACCTCTTTACCTTTATTCTGTTTTATACACTGAACTCACCATGGCGGAAATCTTTCTGACGACGTGTATCGCATTTCCACGAAGACTGAAAGGCAGTTTCGACATATCCAACAGCAACAGAGACACATCAGTAACGAAGTCTTCAAACTGAAAAATAAAACATGAAACTCATGCAAGAGAAACTGTCTCCTCTTTACGGGCAAAAATCATGTCTGGACCTTTCCCCGCATCCTCACGTTCTTTCAATAAGTTGTCTCCTGTGCTGAAAGCGTATCTGAACAGTTCATGCTTCGAGAGACGCTATGTAAATTTTTAGATACCTTATGATACGATACAATACGTCAGGGTCAATTGAGGGTTTAATGAAAGAGCATAGATGAAGCCAAAGCGTTAAAGCGTTGTGTAGGCCCTAAGCTTAGTAATAATAATAATAATAATAATAATAATAATAATAATAATAATAATAATAATAATAATAATAATAATAATAATAATAATAATAATAAAAAAATTAAACCTCATTGCTTCCCGTCTTACCTGTCCAAAGTTCCAAGCTTTGGACGAAATACGATTCATCGTTCCGTAGAAGATTCGTCCATTGTCGTTCAGAACATATTCGTTTCTCCACGATTCATCGCTCACGAAAACGGAATCATCTGCAGAAGAAGAGGAGAAAACGCAGCCATTACGAAAGGTGTTAGTAGTGAGACGACTACTGGTTATGGCGCAGTAACGCTGCATACGCTGGTTCCCAGTTCAAAAATAGTCTATGACCCTGTTCCCAGGTCTCCGGAAGTGACGTCATACTTAGACTGGTGCCCCAGTGAGAGCGATTCCGGTTGGTCACCACTTCCGGCGGCGGCTGGTGGTGGGGCACATAAGTAGGACACCCGTGGCTGCGCATTTCCTGTGGGCCTGAGAACTAGTATGGACACTGTCTTTCGCTGTACCAGGGACTAAGCATTACGGCGCTTCTCGGCAGACTTCACTATAACGCAATCAAGCAGTTTAGTAGTGGTAGTGGTAGTAGCAGTGGTGGTGGTGGTTGTGGTGGTGGTGGTTGTAGTGGTTTGTGGTAGTGGTAGTAGTAGTAGTAGTAGTAGTAGTAGTAGTAGTAGTAGTAGTAGTAGTAGTAGTAGTAGTAGTAGTAGTAGTAGTAGTAGTAGTAGTAGTAGTAGTAGTAGTAGTAGTAGTAGTAGCAGCAGCAGCAGCAGCAGCAGCAGCAGCAGCAGCAGCAGCAGTAGTAGAAAGCAGAAGGCTGACCCTCTTTATTTTACAACAAGAGACTCTGACTTGAAGTATTGCATAACGCATGGCACCTGATCAGACAGACTTCCGTGTATTCAACAGATGTCCGCTCAATTAGAAAAGCTTGAGTGACGACCATGCGCTGATCCAATATTGAAAACTGATTTGAACTTGTTCATCCAGGATGTCCGCATTTTTTGCACACCAAACTCTTCCGTCTCGCCCGTATTTGGCCTACTAGGCTACGTACAGCAGATCTCGAGATATAATTTATTATGCCATGTTAACCTATCTGACCGAAGTGGGATTTAAGCCTATACTCTTTTCCAACTTCATAAACAATCACTTTGAAAAAGCCGTTAAAATAGCATCTATATCTTCACATTTCAGGTAAAACTGATTTTACTTAAAACCCATAATTTCGGATAATACCGGATTTCGACACATAGGCCTTGGTTTTACTAACATTTTAGTCTGGTCTTGGTGGCCTGAATAATTATCTCGTCTATTTTGTGTCTTTTCCGGACACGATCTCATGTTGCTATCAATACTGTAGCTTAAAAGTTGCTAGCTGATGTCATCGGTCACGCGAACCAATTTCAAGACTTTTTCCTACACTATTTCGTGCCGGACAAGATATCATGCCAAACTCTTCACCTGGGCTTCGCTTGGAGATTACGATGCGATTGCGAACACTAATTATTAGTTATCTGAATTGGTCTTACCAGCACACCAAGGGTTGAACAGAATGTAGACGGGGTAGCTGTGGCCATAACGGTAGACCTCGCGTTTTCCATCCACAGTTATCATCGTATCGAAACTGAACTTCCATTTACCGACTGCCAGGTGTGGTGGAGTGAAGATTCTTATCGTAAACGTCTCTCCCTCCTCGGTCACGATCTTTGCTCCCCATTTCTTCGGTTCGTCCTCAAAGGAGAGTAGAAGCACGACATGTGTTCCGCGACTCTCACGAGGGTTGTCGCCTACAAACCATGTTCACTTTAAGAAACACTCGCCAAACACGGCGTAACAAATATCTGAGTAGTTTCCGTGAAGATAATTTATACTTACTGTAAGCCTACATATAATACTTCTTGAATGAATGATTTAAATGACTTAAATCAATTGAAGACAGCAAATGCGATACGAGAAACAGATAATTGGTAACTTTAGTTCAAGGAGACAATGGGTAGCCTACCTCTGAAGGAAAGAAAACCTCGCTAGGTAGAACTTTAAGTGCAAGATAATAGGCCTACCTTTAAAATGTCGGAAGATCAAGAATTGCTTTTTGGAAAACAGCAACAACGAACGGTACGGTAATAAAAAGACTAAACGACAATATATTTCTGCAAAACTATAGCCTATGTAATTTTTTAAAACAATTTTGAGAGGTAATAAAGTTATACCAAATTCGAAGATGAGTTGGATGTCATCTTTCTCCTTGTTGAATGGACGATCAAAACGGATGACGATGTCGAAAGATTCTCCCCTTCGAACGACGAGACATGGTTCGATGGGTTCTGGATCACTCCTGGCCTGAGTCAGTTCGTATCGGTCAGTGTGATGGGCTTTGGCATTCTCAGCGATCTTTTGATCAACGCTGACCACCTTTAGTAATTCCTCTTCAACTTTAGAGTTGTCTCCACCAGGTCCTGTGGTGCGAATTATGCAGAGTTATCACAACGCGACGAGGAAAATATACACAGTAATTGTATAGTTATGATGATGATTGATGATAGCAATTAGTATATTAGTTCTATTGAGCTATTGTTTTGCGTTTTTGACTCAGAATATATTCCTTTATTGCCCAGGAAAGTTGCAGAAATTCCATTAGTGGTTTCTGAGGATTTTGACGACACGAATAGTCAGAATATTTTTTAAAGATTTTCTCACTCTTCGCCAATTAAAGAATCAGTCGTGTATAAATTCAGTTACAAAAGGATATTTTCATTCTGTAAAGAGTCTTTTTCTAGCTGCGCCATTTTAGCATAGAGCCCATGGCTGAATTAGAAAGGATTAAAAAAAACCGACACGCGAACGGGTTTCGAGCCCTGTGCTATTATTGGCAAAGCATGTCATTAACCAATAATATTTAAGAAATCAACTTACCGTCTGGCGCAATTGGAGGATTCACGACTTCGAAACATTCGGTGATTACAGCGGCAGGTATCACACCATTCACACCGGAGTTGTCACTCACTATAGACGGTACACTGGGCGTCGGCTCCATCGGAAAGATTGAGTTGAAAGTGGTCAGCCTACAGAATAAAATAAATAGGACTGTACAATACGGGGGTCCGGTAGTACAATGAATAACACGCCGGTGTAGAGAGCAAGAAGTAACGAGTAAGCTTATAATTTCCGTGACTGTCCCATGCAATTTTGAAGTGTGGGCCATGATCGGATTGGCCCTCTGGATCCGCCTCTGACCCCTTCCAATTCATAGCCTACGTAACTTATGTAATATTATATGGAGAACCATTTACTCGACAGACTGTGTGTGCAATTGACAGGAGATTACGAACTAATCAAGATCTGTTACAATCAACAAGGACATTTATTTTTTTAAATTTTTAATTATTTATTTATTTATTGCCAAAAACCAAAAACAACATGAGTGCAAGTAGTGGATGTATACAGAACGGTCTCTAAGCCTACATCAATTACATGCATCATACATGACATTCCTCTTGACATACGTCAAGTACAAAATAAAATCACCTACCTTTCTTTCGATCAAGTGCATGCAGCAAGTCTTATTTTTCTATCGTAGAGAGACGCCTATTTATACATGCCGTTGCATAAGATCCTTGTAGGATGTTAGGGCCTACCCAGCATACGATGTTTCCTGGTTGACTTTGGTTCCTTGAACAGTTACCGGTACCCAGTGTCCGTAGCCCAAGGCAGGTGGCACGGGCGTTCAGTTAGGCGTGGGCAGGTACTAAGCCTCACCCCTCTCGCTGGACTAAGGGTATCGAGTTAACCATAGGAAGTTACTAAATTCTACTACTAGGCTTCACCCCTCTCGCTGGCCGAAGGGTATCGAGTTAGCCCTAACAAGATGCTATGTTCTAGTAAGTAGTTACTATGTTCTAGTAAGTTCTAGTTAGGGGAAGTGCTAACTATAGGGTCGGGAGCGTTACTGAATCTGTGAGCGGCGCTATACAAATGTTCAATTACAATTACAAAATTACAATTAAGTAGTTACTATGTTCTAGTAAGTATAGTTACTATGGTCTAGTAAGTATAGTTACTATGGTCTAGTAAGTAGTTACTATAGTCTAGTAAGTAGTTACTATGGTCTAGTAAGTAGTTACTATGGTCTAGTAAGTAGTTACTATGGTCTACTAAGTATAGTTACTATGGTCTTGTAAGTAGCGTCTTCATTCGTAATTGCCGGTCAATTCGACATCTGTCATCTGAGAAGGCTGACCTTGTTGCAGAATAATAATTAGATAATTCAAATTCACGGAAGGAACGTAGTTCGATGAAAACTCAGAAGGCAGAATAGAAGCCAAAGTTCTACGTTGTGTGACCCTGTTACGTTAGATGTCTGGTCATTGGATAGGAGCGGCGCTTGATGCACTCGCAATAATAATTATTATTTCGCATTGACACATTATGTGGAAAAGTGTAAATTTTTTATTTACTGCAGGAATTAGATGTCTGATTGCACTCAACAGTGGAGTAGCATACACGGGGATAGCACTCTGAATTTTGAAAAATTCAGATCCCGGATTGAGAATTTGTCACAGGAATGTTGCATTTCTATGGCTTGAAAATTTCTGATGACCTTTTTTAGTATTTCACTCCAAAAGCTTAAAGCTTGCGACTTTTCGGGTCATATTCTTACGTCAAAATGTCTAATATTTTTAACCTACAACTCGTCTAGAAACCGCCATGAGAAAAATCTAGATCTTGACAAATAAAAAAAAAGAAACCTATACCAAAAAAAAACCTAGATCTAGGTGGAAAAAGCTGAGTGGCATCACTGCGGAGTAAAACTGGGGTTACAGCTGTTACTGAGGCAAAAAAACCTGCCATGGGTAGGGCATAGGCCTATTCTATGTTGCTCTACTCTCATCAATTATAAAATTCGGTTCTCATCAGTTAAACCGAAAACATTAAACTTAACGTAAAAAATATTCGACGCCGACAATAATAATAAAATTATATTATTGCATTCAGTGAAATTTCACAATCGTCACATGCGATACACAGCTCTTCAGTTTAATCTGGTGGGCGAAATAATTATGAATTAAAGAAACACGAGGATTCGGTTACGGAGATGTTTCATAGCCAGAAATTCAAAATTAGAAACCTGATTTAATTAAATGGAATCGCAGACAGTCGGCAATCACGATGGTTATTATCGTAATCGTATTCGTAAACTTCTGATTATTTTCTAAAGCGCCTCTAGAAGCCAAGCGCGGGGCACCGGCTTATTCACGAGCGCTGCGTTGAGTCAAAAAGGTTGAGCTTCATGTTCATTAATCGCAAGCGACACTGTTCTCGTTCGATGTGACCTTGACTTTTGCACTTCCGGTAAGGTCAGAGAGTTCCTTTGACCAGAATCCGACGATCACCTCTGTCTCTCCCTCCTTCTGAGGAGTCAGCTTTGTACTGGACTTAGCGACACCTCGCGGGTGAACGTCTCTACAAGAACAATAGCAACGCACGTGGTCTGTAATAATTATCTGTGTCCACGTACTTTTTTCTCAGATATTTATTTAATTTATTTATTTCTCGTATTTGCTATAGCGCTTCATCAAGCTCGATATACTCCGAGGCGTTCCCGACTACAGCGCGGACACAGCATCGGAGTTTCACGCCGAAGCGCACGAGCAATTGGTAATGAACTTTATTTCTCAAGTCTCTTAAATCTTTTTTCTTTGGTCGTGACTGGGCTGGGAGCGCCTCTGAGTAGTTTCTTGAAGAGGCGCTATATAAATTCTAATAATGAATGAATGAATGAATGAATGAATGAATGAAGGACTTGCACAAGGTCCCTACTTATTTGTTTGTATGTGCACTTGTTATATCGCCCCTTCAAGGTATCTCCCTACTCAGAGGCGCTCCCGAATGCAGAGCGGACACTGCATCGGAGTTTCACGCCAAAGCGGTGAGCAATTGTGAGTGAAGGACTTGCCCAAGGTCCTTACGCGGTCGTTATGTTCTGTTGTGTTATGTTATGTTATGCTACGTAAAGGATAAACCGAGTCTTTCGGCCATTATTAGAAAGCTTCCGCGACAGGAGATTTGTCAACTAATAGTCCTACAAATTGACATGTTGCAGATGTGCTAAGACTCATGAAACCCTAGTCGCTAGTGTCCTCAAATGACCCAGGGCGTGAATGTCCTTGACGATCAATTGGATATCGCCGTTAAGCCTTTGCTCACATAATCGAGAGCCACCCACGCAGTGATTCGTTGATTGGAAAGGATTATAATCACTATAGGATATTGTACAGATGATTTGCTTGACACTAAGTGTGAAGTGACTGAAATGTCAATTCAATGAACTTCTGACTTAATTTGTGTCGTTAATTACCAATTATTTCTTCTATGTAAGCTTATTAATGCGATGTTTCATATTGTATAATTGACCCATTGTGCTTACTTACTTTGATGAGCGTAGGTTTCTATATTGGCAAAAAATAGTCACTTTAAACTATATAAATGTAGGATTTTTATTTATTTACTGTTCCATTTCTATAGCGCCATTTCAAGCTCTCTACTCAGAGGCACTTCCAAGTCCCGACTAAAGCGCGGATCGACACTGCATTGGAGTTTCACGCCGAAGCGCTAGAGAAATAATTATTGCAAGTGAAGAACTTGCTCATGATCCTTACTCGCCGGCTTGAGGTGGATTCGAAACAGAAACCCTCCGGCTAAAAGGCACCGACGCCACCACTATACCACCACGCCCCCATGATGTCTTGGTCTGAAATGTCTTGAGAATTAAGAATGCTCGAGTAGTTGGTGATGATATATTTAGTCTGCAAAGAAACTTACGCGTGAGAAAGTTTAGTTGGTCTCAGAAGACTTGGTGCTTCGAAGGTAAATTCACATTGCGTTAAGTTCCTAGGCAGAGGATTCGTAAAAGTAGCTTCTACTTCGTACTCTTCACCAATCTTCATCTCAGCTGGTACCTACAATAATTCATCATCATCATCATCATCATCATCATCATCATCATCATCATCATCATCATCATCATCATCATCATCATCATCATCATCATCGTCGTCGTCGTCGTCATCATCATCATCATCATCATCATCATCATCATCATCATCATCATCATCATCATCATCATCATCATCATCATCATCATCATCATCGTCATCATCATCATCGTCGTCGTCGTCGTCGTCGTCGTCAATAATGACCACCACCACCACCACCCCAACCACCACCACCATCACCACCACCACCACCACCACCATCATCATCATCATCATCATCATCATCACAATCACGATCACAATAATCTTTTCCTTCTACATCGCGGACACCGATTCGGGGTTTCACGCCGAAGAGCATAAGCAAATGCGTGTGAAGGACTTGCTCAAGGCCCCTACGCGGCGGCTTGAGGTGGATTCGAACCCTCAAACCTCCGGCTACCAGGCACCGAGCATACCCACTACACCACCGCGCCCACAGATGTCATAGTTATGTTATTTCATTATAATTTCTCGGACGTTAGCTTCAGTTGTGTCAACGTCTGGTTATTAGATATCAGCGGCGCCCCCAGGAGTTTTTTCTGTACGCACAACTTGCGCAAAATGAAGCGAACGGCGTTCGAATCGAGCTATAGGGATATAGGCCTAATAATTATTATGAGATATCGCCAACATAAGCTTTTTGATGCATTTTGGGTACAGGTCTACGCATACCGGTATAGAGTTAATTTCGGATGTTAATAGTGGTGGCACTCCCATATCGCGGAAGCTCATTTGACCTGCCTATTAGCCTTTTAGGCATAGCCTACTCTGCTGAAATTTTATAGCTGGCGTCGCCACTGGGATACTAAGGCAAGTAAAAATAAAGTAGGCCTATAATTTTCCATTCAAGAGCAGACAGCTGAAAATGATGAAATATAAATAAATGGAGCACATTTGTAATTTTATTTTATTTTATTTTTTAACCTCTCGGCGCTGTACGCAGTCTTGCGTAAGTCCGTACGCCTGCGGGCGCCCCTGTTGGATATGAATCCTATGATCAATCTTCGTATTGGCCGACGGTTAAGTATTGAATGCACAGTTTCGCAGTAGAAATGCAATCCGATTACAATTATCATCATCTGGAGCCATTCTGCAAATTACTATGCCTACAGTAACTGTCTGCGATGATGTAAGTTCACTTTCTCTAGTTACAATCAACTTAAATGATTATTGACCTAAAGATTCGATTGCACAGTTTCGCAGTAAACTTTCAAATCCTATTCGTCTATCCAGATGTCAATAATTATTGCATGGAGTGAGTTTTGGGACACGTCCGTTTTCTGCTTATAGTCAACGGAATAGTATAATAGACCGATGGATCCAGTGTCGCAAATCAGGCCATCTGTAAATTAGTATCCACTGGTAACTTGAGCTCTGTAGGCCTATTACTAGGCCTGAATAATCCTACGCACTTGTCAGCTGCCTCATGGCCATGTGTTGAGAGCTTCCAAGAGACTCTTACGTGTCGCTTCATAAGCAATGTCCTGCTAGACATTGTATTTCGTTACGGTATCTGCGTTTTAAACGGTTAGTTACCGAAGAAAATTATGATTGCAAAGTTTCGCACAAGTACATTCTACTACAGGACTTGTGAAAATTTTGTGTACGACCATTTCACTCTCAACGATAGAATGATGTCGACCCGCTTAAAATTCGGTTTCAAATGCTAAAGATTATGTTTTGAAACTTCAAATGCAATTTTTTGCACTTTAAAAACATAATTATTTATTAATTAACATAATTAATAATTAGTGTAAATATAATTTATTAAGTAGCATGATTATTTGTCAATCCGTCTTCGTTAGTTAATTAATTGAGTGCATTTCTTATGCAAACAAAAATTAATGTGAAATTTCCGGGATCCCAATTATCGTCCAAAATCTATAAGCTTAGCACACAGCTCAATGCATTGTGCTTCCAATCCTTTGTACAAACGGTCCTTGAGTTTCGCAGTTGGCCTATGATCATCGTCAATGCCAGGACCGGATTAAGAAATGTGGGGCCCTGTTCGGAAAATTGTTGGGGATCATCGATCGAAAAATCTGATGACCTTTTTTAGGCGCTTGGTCGAAACTTCATCAGAATATACCATTCTCCCCTAAATTTTTCTCCGCATGTGTGGGCCCCCTAAAGTGTGGGGCCCCTGTTCGGCCGAATATGTTGAACATGTCTTAATCCGACCCTGATCAATGCGCAGCCATTTATTTTTAAAATTGTTTAAATTGTTTATTGTTTATAAGAACCAGGAGATTAAGAAATCCATTTAATCGGATAAGCTTACACAGTCGGCAGAACGTTCTTACCTTAATGTTTAAGGTTGGCTTGGAGAAGCGGAAATCGTCTGAGTCGCAGTGGAATTGTTTTGTCTCTTCCACTTGTGACATGGATGACATCTTCACGTGACACATTTCTGTCACTTTATCCACGTAGTCCTTCACCTCCACCGTCATCTTCACTTCTTCGTCTGTTAACACACAGTGGGATGGATGATGGATGAAAATCTTCAGACCAAAGCAAGAAGCGGGATGATTTTTCTGATATTTTTAGTGCAATAAATGCGATGATTGATGCAAATTACAGTTTGCAGAGGTAATGTTTAGGAGGGACAAACTGAAACCTTTACACCGGCACACTCCTAATTGAGAGCTGATTGCGATTTGGAACTAGGCAGAATTTAACCTTTCAATGCAGTGGTCAGGACTGAACTTTCATCGGACTCTTACTGAAACATAGGCGCTATCAAAATCTGCGAATAAATGAATGAAGATGGTGTGTGTATGAAAGTTGTGGGCGCGCGGTAGTGTGGTAGTGGCGTCGGTGCTTTGGAGCCGGAAGGTTCTAGGTTCGAATCCAACTCAAGCCGCAGCCTAGGGACCTTAATTTAACCCTTTAATGCCGGAGGGCATAGGATTTCCCATACATTTTACTACACTATCGGCATTAAAGGGTTAAGCAAGTCCTTCCCTCGCAATTGCTCGGGCGTTCGGCGTGAAACTCCGATGCAGTGTCCGCGCTGTAGTCGGTTGCCCTCTTAGCAGAGAGCTTGAAGGAGCGTTATGAAAATGGAGAAATAGATATAACAAACAATACTATGGGTGTCTGCTAACCTGCGTTTGGTTTTAGAGCGATTGTCTTTGAAAATGACTTGATGGAGGCGACTGGTACACCGGTGTATTGAACAACAGACGCCGTTAATGTTGTTTTCACGGTTCTTTGTTTGTCTGGATCCTTGTTATGCATCTTAAGAACGACGTCAAACGTTTGGCCAATCAAGACATCGTCGTTCTGCACAAGTTTGAAGTCGATGTCCTACAAGTTTGAAAGATTATTTTTAGCTTGGATGATACACGAAACATACTGCTACAACCAATAGTACTACTACACGTACATGTAACTACAGCAATTATTACTACCATTATCTACAATTACTGATTTATTTTTACTACAACTGCAACAACAAATACTACTAATAGTGCTACAAGTGTCGTCACCACCACTACCACTATCACCGCAACTGCAACATCTCGAATTCTACTACTACTACTAAAAATAGTAATTTATTTATCATCCACCAATATTACTAATATTACTACTGCCACGACTTCTAATGGGCTACAATTATATATAATAACGTTCTATTCTACCGTGGGTTGGACTATCGGCGCTCCTGCATGAGTATGCAGCTTTGAAGGAATGCTGTAGGCCGATATCAAATTGTAGTAATAAATAATTTGTCATAATTAATATTTTTATTAGGGTTAAATAAGTGTTTAGGCTCTTCCAAACAGTAGTATACTTAAACTGACCTCTGCCTCCACTTTGTAAAGGGTTTTGCGAGGACTTGAGCTATTCGATACGGCTGTCCAAACCGCCGTTCTCTCCTCCTGTGATTCTAGAAAACCAAAGCTACGGAGTTATTCGCAAACTTGCTGACGTTAGAAGCAGTATAGAAATTCAATGCAAGCAAACGAAATGCCACCTTTATTATTTTTCTGTCTACACACACTCCACATAATGTCGTGCATAAAAATAGGCCTATATGCATACTCACATACATACATAGGCGTACATACATACATATATACAAGCATGCGTATAGGTTACGTACATGTAGGTACTTTGCATTGCATGGTGTAGTGTACAAGGACAGATGCAAGTTTATCTTACTAAAACACTAGGGGTATCCTTGATCAGTTGCCTAATTCCGACAGCACACAGGAAGCATTAATTGTGCAAATATTGTTTCTAGCACATCAGAAAAACACCAGCTACGACTCTTAATATTATGCCGAAAACTATATGTCTTGTTTCCTTTTGTCTTGATTATGCCATGTCGGTGTTTTTACCACGAGCTCAATAGGCTGCACCCAGAGCTTCTTTATTTGCGTCATGCTGCGCGTTTCAACACAAACAAGTTACTCAGTCCTACTCCATCAGCTGGAGGGATCATGTAAAGAATGAGGAGGTATTGAGAAGAGTTGGAGAAAAGAGATCGATGATACACACAATTAGAGAAAGACAAAGAAGATGGATAGGGCACACACTCAGAGGAGACTCGATGCTAAGAACAATCATAGAGGGGAAATTGGAGGGGAAAAGAACGAGAGGAAGACCAAGACAAAGACTGCTGGACTGGATGATGAAAGACTGTTATCAGAAGCTGAAAAAGAATGCACAGAACAGGGAAGAATGGAGACGTCAAACATTTGAACCTGCCTAGGGCAGAGAACAGAAAGAAGACTCCATCAGTAGCATTGGCTTCCTTCCTGCTGATTTCAGACTAAAATCTTTAGCGGACACTTTGAAAAAATCTCCAAGTACCAGTTAAGCTCATACCTTCAGTCACAACTAACTTCTCACATTTCCTCACATTTCCTCGTTGTCTACAGTCATCAGGTACGGCACTTAAGTTAAGTTAACTTAAGTTACGGCACACGATACATGACAGTTTTCGCCTGCAATCCATGCCTCTGCTCCCAGCGATTGTAGTTGACATTCACTCTCGCTTCGCAACTCAAATTGTCTTCCTTCCTTCAAAACGCAACACAAACTTACTAATCTCCTTGGCTTTCAAGCACTTGGATTAATTCCGTCTTCCTATGGCGGCTGACTAACTATTCGCTCCTCGTATTCACATTTTGGTTGGCCTTGCACGCGTTATAAATGTATTCAATATTGACAGAAATATTTTAAAGGATTTTAGTCAAGTAAATGCAGACATTGAGTGGAACTTCTACCTTCGGCAAACTTGTATTGGTTGGTGATGTCGAGTCTCTCATCTCCGTCCGGACCTTTTGTACTGATACTCTTTCCTATGCTGCATAATAATAACCAGTCAACAGAAGTATTGTTAGTAAACAAGAGGAATCAGTCGATGTGAGTACATCAGCTTAGTGAATGAATGAGCTAAGTAGGCCTAATAAGTAAACTAAATGAGTTAACAAGTAAGTAAGTAAGTAGGCCTATCTAAGCAAAGGGTCATTACTCCGTCAGTAAAGATCTGTTCAGAATTGTTAGGAATGAATAGGCCTACTGACATCGCAATAATGAATGCAAAATGTCAACACAGGTCTAATAATGTATAGTGATAATACTGTTAGTCAGTGAGTGAGTTTAATGCGTGGGTGGGTTGTTTGTTGGGTGAGTGGATGAACGATTGAGTGAGTAAATCAAGTAAGTGAATGAATTCAGGGCTGTTTTAAGGAATTTTCAGAACCGCACAACTCCTTCTTTCCTTTCCCATCATCCATCGTAAAATTACTTCCAATCGGAAGACAATGATCATATTTTGCTAGTTTTAACTGTACAGAGTGCTTCTACAACTGCACAACTCCATTTAGAACCATTGCACATTTTGTCAGTGGCGCAACTAGGGGTGCTGGAGGTGCTCAGGCTAAAAAGGTGACCCACACAATTTTTCCAAATCCGATGAGTTTTTTTGGTGCGTGGGGGGATAGGGGTCATTCGGTCTTTAAGATTACACAATCAAGCAAGTTCCTTTGGCACTCTCAACTTCGCACCATCGGCGCTTACAATAATAATTCTGAGCACCCCCAGGAAAATTTTCTGGTTGCGCCCCTGCATTTTGTGTACAGCTGCACGTTTTAAAAAAGCCCTGAATGAGTTACATGTGGGTGACTGCGTGAGTAGGTGAATGAGTCAGGCAAGTGATCTAAGTTAGTAAGCGCGCCGGTTAGTAATTGAGTCGGGCGAGCAAGTGAGCTAAGCAGGGCCGGATTAAGAAATGTGGGGGCCCTGTTCGGGAAATTTTTTGCGGGTATTCAGCCGAAAATTCGATGACCTTTTTTAGTTGTTTGGTCGAAATTTCCGTAGAATATACATATATTTCTCTGCCAAAAATATCTGGCGACCTTTCTGAGTCGTTTGGTCACAATTTGCTTCAAAAATTCTCCTGAAAAACAAATTTTCACATGTGTGGGGGGGCCCTGAAGTGTGGGGCCCCTGTTCGTCAGAACATGTTGAACATGCCTTAATCCGGCCCTGGAGCTAAGTAAGTAAAATGAGTGAGTAAGTGAGTGATTACTAGTCTTCCTGGAACGTGTGTTTCCATGTTCCATCCTTCGTTTGAATGCAGTGAACTCTGTCTGCGTTGACTTCAGCGAAGATAAAAGTTCCGTCGTATGGCAATTGGACAAGACCGTTCTTAACTGCTTCCACAGACGCTGGACCAGTGCAGTAAAGACCTAAACGAATCACACACTCATATAATTAAGCTTACATTGATGTCAGAGGCGGATCAGGGAGGAGGGGAATCCGGTCATGCCCCATTAAAATGCATAAC
The DNA here is from genome assembly GCA_945859605.1 of Lumbricus rubellus. NCBI lineage: Eukaryota > Metazoa > Annelida > Clitellata > Crassiclitellata > Lumbricidae > Lumbricus > Lumbricus rubellus. Next base: position 16,189,714 of record OX243821.1, on the reverse strand, counting down.
ACGTGGCCCCCATTTGCTTTCAGCAAGCTTTAAAAATTCCCAAGGGGGATTACGTGCAACCAGACGACTAGAAAAAGGTCATCAGCTATTTCGGCAGGGGAATTGGTATATTTTTCAGAGATTTCGGCCAAATGACCCAAAAAGGTCATCAGATTTTTGGCAAAGATCACCTAAAATTTTGGCCACCCTTCTAAAATTTTATCCGTCCCTGATTGATGTATTTCTATTTGTATATCTACTACAGTTTCTATGTCATCGTCGTTAGCAAGCTACTTCTTGGTTGATTTACACACAGTCAACAGTCAGCATTCAGCGTTAGAGTTTGACAGAAAGTACAGTTATTAACATTACTGTTTTTAGAGGCACAAAGCCTTTTGTAATATATTCTTTTAATTTCAAAGTAAGACAAATCAAGGTGACATAACGCACCAGCTTACAGGTTAGAGATGTAAAATAATAGCAATACACAGAAGTAATAATAAAGTTCAGTAACAATAACGTAATAAAGTTGCGGCAGCCATGAGCTCTTGTATGGGTGATGAAAGACTGTCCCATGCGCGTGATTGGGCCAGCTACCCAAAAGGCCATATATCACTTGTTTCGGAGTTTTTTAAGGTAATGGATGTATATGTTACAGGCAATGTGTAAAATCAGGGATTTTGTAAAATGCCTGAAATTTTTAGGCAATTTGTAAAATCCCCAATTCACTCGGGCACTTTACACAATCCCTGAAAAAAACAGGGATTTTGTAAAATCCCTGAAATCTGAAGCTGAAAATTTGACAGATTGCCTGAAACGAAATGACGAACATAACTGAACGTTGCCATCGACTGTTGCGACTCACTTTCCCTTTGAAATATTGAAGTAAGTAAGTAAGTATGGTTATTCTAATATCCAGGTTTATTATATCTATGGTTCTGCGGGCCATAAGTCAGCCTCCGACAACAACCTGTCTGCTCCAGGTACTTCATCCTCAGACAACAATCCATCTCATCCAAGTACTTCAACCACAACCTCCGACAACAACCTGTCTGCTCCAGGTACTTCATCCTCAGACAACAATCCATCTCATCCAAGTACTTCAACCACATCCTATGACAACAACCCGTCTGCTCCAGGTCTCTCAACCACATCCTCATACATCAACCAGACAGATCTTTCCACATCAACAGAGGTAGCAGTCATCAATCTCGACAACCAGCCTGTTTTGCTGGAAGATGTCATGGACAAAAATAGTTCAGCTCTGGAACAGAATCGTGTTACAATTAAAACACAACGTAAGCGAGCTCGGGATGCAATGGTTGATCAGGCAGAGCGTATGGTAAAGCGTAGCCGAGTGACAAACGTTGCTGCAAACACAGGAGACAATGTCACCAGATATATTCCCCTCGTTGACAGAGGCCGGGGAGATCCTCGAAATATAATGGGTGTTGTTTGTGAGCGTGACAACAACGACCTCTACAGAATCGCTGCAGTAAGGGCTGGAATGTTGTCCGGGAAATACTCCCGTAATCAATTTGATTTGTGTGCCCACAAGCTACTAACTAACAATGACATTTCAACAGAACAGGAAGTAGGACTTCGAAGTGCTGTTCAATTTGAATCCAAATGTGGTGGGCAAGGTTTTTTTAAATGCAACTGTTCAGGGACTGGACGCTGCAAGACAAATAGGTGCAAATGTTTCAAAGCAAAGGTCAAATGTAACAGCCGATGTCATTCGAGTACGTCATGTGTAAACAAAAACTGATGTAGCCGTTTAAAAACTCAACTAAAAATGAATTTGGAACTGAACTTAGAAGAAACATTCAGGAGGGGTCTCGACAAGTAATTTTATGTAGTATTAAACTTTTTAAAATGTATGTGGTAGTGCTGTTAGTATTCAATTTGTTCATAGCAGTTTACAAATTTGAAAAAAATTTAATGTATTATAGATGACTTTAACTAATTAACTTTGAAAATTAAAAACTAAAATTCGATAAATTAAATTGAAGTAAACTTAAGTGGCTTGTTTCCATAATAAACAACGATTATGTTCATTTATTTTGGGTTTCAGGCAATCTGTCAAATTTTCAGCTTCAGATTTCAGGGATTTTACAAAATCCCTGTTTTTTTCAGGGATTGTGTAAAGTGCCCGAGTGAATTGGGGATTTTACAAATTACCTAAAAATTTCAGGCATTTTACAAAATCCCTGATTTTACACATTGCCTGTAACATATATATCTGCCGCCTTGGACCTACAACTGAGAAAGCATGACGTTGAGAGGTTGAGGTTCCAACATGTGGTACCAACAGGTCCCAGTTGGAGGCAGAGCGAAGGGCAAGTAGCTTATAGTCAAGTGACTCTGCACAGGCAAGTAATCTACTAATCTTACTGAGACTATAGACAGTTTCTGTCCTCTTTAAGAACCACCAGATGAAACGAGGCATTTTGAAAATGCTGCCACCACAATACCTTCACTGGCTTCCTGTGGAGTGGCGTCGATAGCTTGCCATCCACCGTATCCATACGGTAGATCAGGTCTTAACATCCAGACTTCATTCCATACATGGAAGTTCCTTGGAAAAGAAAACCAAAAGGAAAATGATTGATGATTGATTAATTAACTGATTGATTGATGGATTATTGATTGTCTGATTGATCGATTGACTGAATGACTGACTTACTGACGACTGACTGACTAACTGACTGATTAATTGTTTGATTGATTGGCTAATAATCGCCGCTAATTGATTGAATGTTTGATTGATTGATGGACTAGTTGATCGATTAACTGACTGACTGACTGATTGATTAACTGACTAATTGATTGACTGTTTGATTGATTATTGATTAACTGACTGATTGATTGACTGAATGACTGACTGATTGACGACTGACTAACTGACTGACTGACTGACTGACTGACTGATTGTTTGATTGATCGGCTAATTGATTGAATGCTTGGATGATTGATGGACTAATTGATTGATTAACTTATTGCCTGCAGTTCAAATAATTACATCTTTTTCAGACTATTTGTACCAAATTCTCTGTGTATAGCATCTCTGATTGACATGAACTCCGAAAGACGTCATAAAAATTCACTAGATACAATACAATACAATACAATGCAATACAATACAATGCAATACAATGCAATACAATGCAATACAATACCAGATAGTGTCTTGGTTGTATTTGTCGAGTGGCTTTCCGCTTGCATCCCAGTAGCTGTCGACTGTTAGACTTCCATCCGTGTCATGCGCGCATACGAAATTCGTGACACTACGACTCGGAATGCCAAGAGCTCTACAGACTACAGACAGAAACACAGGACTTATTACAGCGTGCAGTACAACGCACAAAATGCAGGTCTAAATTAATTTGTGGAGCTGTTGAAGCAGTTTTGGGTAGTTGAATAATGAACATAGTCAAAAACGTTCACTGTCATCCTATTAGGAATAATAATTGTTATTTAACCATGGAGAATGAAAAATTAAAGATGTTGCGCAGTTCTAAAAACCATAACAGAAAATAGGGGTCGGGATCTGAACCTAAATAAACTACTGGATGGGTGGAAAGAGCAAAGTATTCTGTATAGGCTACGTTTACATGAAGCGAGATGACAAACTTGGGAACAAAACAGTAAGGCTGAAGGCTAAGTTATTAGCTAGCAAAGTCCAGCAAAGACCGCTTTACCAAGAGTTCGCCACTATAGTGTGCAGATAAGAGCGTGAATTAAAGTAGGCCTACCGCTTGATTGTGTGCGACCTGGTGGCGGACCGGTAACGCGTCCGCTCACAGAGCGGAAGGTTGCGGGTTCAAATCCGGGTAACGACCTTGGGCAAGTTGTTCATGCACACGTGCCTCTGTCGCCAAGCAGTATAATTTGGTACCGGCGTAAGCTGGGAAGTAAACGGCAAGTCCTGGGAAATCACTGGCCCCGTGCCCAGGACCTTGGGATTCGTCCATTGCCGGTGACACGAAAAGCATTATCCCCCCTGAAAGCTATCCGGGGGATGAATTAATCTATCCCCCGGATGGAATTATAACCGGTCTAGACTATCCGGGGGGATAAACCATTCTATCCGATTTGTCGGAAAATGTGTAGCCTATAATTAATAAAATTATACTCTAATCAAAATTTAAAGTGACTCTAATTGTTTTAAGTGACCTAAGCAATGCTAAGAGAAAGGCAACTCGAATTTATGTAGTGTTTCCGAGTGTTTTTAAGTGTTTTAAATGTTTTAAGTGCTGTAAAACTAATACAAAACAAATTATCTAGTAGGAATAAACATACCTGTTAGTGTCATTGTTCAAAACAAAGCAGAGGAAAATTAATTTGCAAAAATAAATGCACGCGAAAGTGTGTTTTTCGACTTTTTTCCATTTGGGGGGGGATACTATTAATACGAGGTATACTCTATTTCGTGACAGGCTCAAGGGCTTAGGAAAGGAGATGAGCGCCTCGCCAATGGGCCTGCGGCCCAGGGATGACTTTAACTTTTACCGCTTGATTGGGGGCCAGTGCAAAGTATCCCACACAAAGGAATTAAGTTATATGGCAAAATTGACGACCAGTGGCGAAGTCAGGTGGCTTAGGAGGTCAACCCCTCCATCGGCTTAGGAGAAAGTTTTTTAAACGTTATTTATCCACTTAAATAAGAAAAAGCAAAACAATTGTTTGCAATAACAATTGTTTTCTTCTCTTTGCTACTTTATTCCCTTCTTATTATTTAATTTATTTACTGTAATACTGTTGGGTTGGCGTCGGGAAGGGCATCCGGCCATAAACTCCCAAATAAATTCCTGGCTACACCATTTCTGGGGACACTTAAATGAACGAGTGAGCGAGAGAATGGACAACTGGTTGAAAGAGAAGATTCACTGACTGGTGGTAACGAGGGCTGAGAAGACCCAGCACTGTCCATATCTGACTGGTTCTTTCGTCTTCCAGTATTCCTCCAGAATGGCAACGCTTCCTTTCCACGCAACTGGAGATGTACCGTCGGAATAGTCACCCTCCCAGTTCCCGACCAACACTCCATTGTCATCTTGTGCGTTCGTCTACAACGAAAAAAATGACATCGGATGGTAAGCATAGGTCCATTCGGTGCATCCCACCGAATGCCTCTGAGTCCTGAGACGAGCTTTCAAAATGTCGGATACAAAATTAATCTCAGTCTCACTTGAAATTTATGTAAGATTAGCGGGTGTATAGTTTTCAAAAAGTCTTATAAGATTGCTGTCACGAGTCATAATTATTAACTTACGATAGGCTATTGCATATTAAAGGGGCGCTAGCAAGCGCACATACAAACAAACAAAAACAAATAGGCTACCTCAAGCTGCTGCGTAGCGATCTTGGACAAGTTGCTCACCCATAATTGTTTGTGAGGATGGTAACGGGAAACCACCTCACTCGTCTCATCCCATTGCAATTGTAATTGTAATCGTACATTTATAAAGCGCTTCTTCAAGAGAACTCCTCAGAGGCGCTCCCGATCTGACACCAAACCACAATCAAAGATAATGGTTTTCAAACGCTTGCGGAAAAGGGGCAAAGACAGTCAGAGAAGTTCATTGGCGTCCAGCCATTTGCGCACAAGACGTTTGCGCGCCGTCGTTTGCTAATAGCTAGTAATAGGTAACGTATTCCCGAAAGACCATAGCAAAGCTTCTGTGCAGCACTGTGGAAGATCGAGCTATGGGCGTAAAGCCAATGAACTTGCTTTCGGGCATAGGACTCATGATGATCACCAGGGCCGTGTTTAAGGTTCTTCGAGTGTCGGTGCAAAGTGTTACAGCAGAGGCAAGTGCCCTCCGGCAGTCTCACAAGAATAGGCATTTTAAAAATCTGCTGTTCAATAGGTTACCCTACGTGGTTTTTCGGCTGTGGTGGGTCAGTAAGCAAGCACGCAAAGTCGGTGAAATTAATGTTTTCTTACACTTAGGCCTACTGATTTTACAAAAGGTTTAAGTAACACTGAGACTCGCAATTTAAGACATTTGGCCAATGGCAGCAAAACTCTCGGCTCAGGGGCATTCGGTGCACGGCACCGAATGGACCTATGTTTAACACGGCCCTGATGATCACTTACTCTGTTAAATGCTTAACGTTCATTCCGACGCCATTTCTGTTTTCTAGAAGTCTATACTCAGTACTCACCATTGCGGAAATCTTTCTGACGACGTGTATTGAATTGCCACGAAGACTAGAACTCAAACCCGAATCATCCAAGAGGAGCATGGCCACGTCAAGAACGAAATCCTCGAACTACAATCAACATGAGACTCACGTAAGAGAAAGTCCATAATTTAAAGGCATACGTTAATTTTGTTCTAATATCATGCAGTCCTACTATAATTCTGTTAATGTGCGAATAATTTTGTTATAAGTTTGTTTGTATGTGCACTTGTTATAGCGCCCCTTCAAGCTCCCTCCCCAAATAAAATCCTGGATACGGTCCTGGGCATATCTATTGGTGCAGGATGCAGGGAGCCATCAGAGCTTATAACGTTTAAACGGATTGGATCCAGGTTGATGGAACGTGGCAATTATTGTGTGTTCAGTAATTATATAGTGTCGCTATGTATAATCGACAGTAATAGCAAACATGCATGAGCCTCTGCTTGTCCATATGACTCTTTCAGACCTACATGTATTTATCTCACCATTAGCCCTACTACAAGTACATAATTATTACGGCATACCAGGGCTGCTTTTAAGGAATTTTTAGAACTGCACAACTCCTTCTTTCCTTTCCCATCTTTCATTGTAAATTACTTCAGATCGGAGGACAACAACCATTTTGCCAGTTTTAACTGTAACAGTAGGCTATATAAGTGCTTCTATACAACTGCCCAAATACATTTAGAACTGAACATTTGTGTGTACAACTGCACGTTAAAAAAGCCCTGCAGCATACACTTGAATGCAAGCTGTTATAACTCGTAATAGTAACGTAACCTCCAAATTTCTGAAGTGCCACTCGAAGGCAAAGCGCAGAGCACCAGCTTATTCACGAGCGCTGTCATATACCTGTCCAAAGTTCCAAGGCATGGCTGAAATATGAAGCAACGTTCCGTAGAAGATCCTTCCGCAGTCGTTTAAGACGTATTCGTTTCGCGAAGATTCGTCGCTCATGTAGACCTGATCGTCTGCAGCATAGATGTAAAAACACACGATAAAAATAAAATAAAAATGAAAAAGCGTCGTTTTTTTCGAAGAAATAAAAACCGACAAAACGGCAAAAAACCGAAACTGAAAGTAATTTGCCTTTCCCACTCAATTTTTCATTGCATGTAACAGCCCAAATATTATTATTAACCAACAGAGCATTGCAATCGACTGAGCTATTTATTGCTAATTTTTCTAGTAGGCTACAGTAAAGCCTGTATGATGTTCAATTTTGGGAATTACCAAAAGTGTGAAAAAACATATCAGTTTTAAAACACAGCTTTTGTGAAAAAGCCGCCTCTGTGTATAGTGGATCCCAAGCAACCGCCTGCTCCGCCTATGCCTAAGGGCGGCCCTGACCATGACACTCATGCTGTAGAAGTAACTTACAGCAGCGACCTACTGCACTTAAATATAATTATATTGCCCAGGGTGAGAATTGCCGGGGAATTTGGGGGGTTTCAATCCCCCAGTCTTTCTTAAAGCCCCATAGTAAGATCTGTTTTCACACACCAATTCCAAGTTTATCATAGGCCAACCCCACAGTTATTTTTCCCCAATGCTCACACTGAGATTGCCTGAAGTGTTCTTACCAACACACCAAGGGTTGAAGAGGATGTAGACAAGGAAACTGCGTGGATGACGAAAGATCTGCGAGTTGTCATCAACGCGAAACACAGTGTCAAAACTGAACTTCCATTTATTTACAGCCAAGTGAGGCGGTGTGAAGATTCGTATCGTAAACGTCTCTCCCTCCTGAGTCACAACCCTGGCACCCCATTTCTTCGGTTCATCCGAATCGGACAGGAACAACACAACCTCTGTTCCACGACTTTCTCGCGGATTGTCCCCTGCAAGAAAACTAATTTCACTGTCACCCAACACATTTTCTATTATTTTATTTATTCTTTATTGCATCAGAAGTAAAATTTACTTGCTCATTTATTACTGACTTCTTCACTTACTTGCGTACTTACTTACTTGCTTACTTGCTTACTTACTTACTTGCTTACGTGCTTGCTTACTCACTTACTTACTTGCCTATTTACTTACCTACTTGCTTACTTACTTACTTACTTACTTACTTACTTACTTACTTACTTACTTACTTACTAAGGGACCAAATGATTTTTTAAATATTGCAGCACCATTAACGGAACCTCGTTTTGTATCCACTTTGTGCGCAAGGCTATAGCTGCTAACTTTGACAGGTGAGTGAATAATAGGCTTTACCATCCATTCATCTGACGTTCTGGTACAATAACTAGAATAGTACTGTTGTGGATGTGTCGTAGACTCGTAGACTCAGATAAAAAAATCGTATATTTCTGTCTATCAACACAGTGCTGTGTGTCTAAACTCGAGAGGTTACATGTTGTAGTCTGACTAGTCTCTGTTTGATCTCTTCAGTGTCTTCGCGAAACTCAAAGGATAACAAAGTCGACATTTTTCTATTTGCTTTTCTCAAATTTACAACCTGCGATTAACATAACAATTATTGTTAGCGAATATATTGCTAACAATTGCTATGTTAATCGCAGGTTGTAAATTAGCGAATAACAAATATTAGCCTAGTTAGCTAGACCGGTAAGCGAGAGCGGCATACGTCTGTTAATTGCAATGGACTGCGGTTCAAGCCCCGGGCTGGGAGTTGACATTCAGAGATTTAGATATCTCGAGCTAGCACGTGTGGGACGCAGGGGCGCATATATATTCGGCTATAGCTTTATCTTCAAACCAAAAAAGTTTGTTCGTTCCACCAGCAAAAGATGTAGAAAACTTTATTCAGAGGCTTCTCTGTGCCGGTCATCAATGACATTGCTTGCTCTCATTAATTTATTTTTGTTTTGTGTACTACAACATGTATTTGTTGACCATAGGCGTTGGAGACGATGGTCCATGGGGGTGGGGCAAATCCCATCCCCAAGTTTTGGGCAAGTCTGATATTCGGGCAAGCAGACCCGGAAAAATAAAATAAAAATTAGAAAGTTTCGGTAAAAGTAACGGGAATTTTCTTAAGATTTCGGCCGGATCACTAAAAAAGGTCGTCAGAATTCTCTGGCAAGAGTACCAAAAATTTTTCTTAGTAATTCGGCCGGATGACTAAAAATATAAAAAAGGTCGTCAGAATTTGTTTCGTCAAGGTGAAATATTTTCCTCTCCCCCTCCCACTGCTGAAAATTAATGTCCTCTATGCCTATGGTGTCAAATTTATGCCCCAAATTTATGCCCCCCTCTTTGCTGAATTTAATGTCCCATACGCCTATGTTGTTGACTGAGAGAAGTTACCAAGGTCGAAGATGAGTCTGATGTCATCTTTCTGGTTGTCAAATGGTCGATCGAATTTGATGACTATGTCGAAAGGTTGTCCCCTTCGAACAACGAGACTTGGTTCAATCGTCACCGGGTCTGTCGGCGGAGAAGGTGTGGCAACGGGTGGACTTGGAGTTGGAGGGGGCGCCTGTCTTGGCTGCGTGTGTTCGTATCGCTCCGTGTGATGGGCTTTGGCATTTGCGGCGATCTGTAGGTCAACGCTGATGACCTTAAGTAGAGCCTCCTCAACTTCTGACTTGAAATCATCTGTGCAAAAAAGTGTGCGTATAATTAAAGTTTGTGTTGGCACAGTGCAGTGTTACATTCATTTTAAGATACAATTCAATGTCAAAATCAGACGTTTCCACCAATGTTGACGGTAGTACGGTAATGTTGTTGACTGAGAGAAGTTACCAAGGTCGAAGATGAGTCTGATGTCATCTTTCTGGTTGTCAAACGGTCGATCGAATTTGATGACGATGTCGAAAGGTTGTCCCCTTCGAACAACGAGACTTGGTTCAATCGTCACCGGGTCTGTCGGCGGAGAAGGTGTGGCAACGGGTGGACTTGGAGTTGGAGGGGGCGCCTGTCTTGGCTGCGTGTGTTCGTATCGCTCCGTGTGATGGGCTTCCTTTTTATCACGAGCAAAATGCCAGAATGATAACTCATTCAGCATCATCAATTTATTATCATTCGTCAACTGCTAAAAAAACAAGGCTGTAGATAGGGGTGTTTTGAGTGTTTGAACAAACCCCCACCCTCGAAATGGAAAATGTAAAAAATAATATAGCGCATTTCCTAGCACATGAAATAAAACCATGAAAACAAGCCCCCACCCCAATGAAAATTGTAAAAAATAATATAGGCCTAATACATTCACTGGCACATAATGAAAAACATGAAATTAGGAGGGAAATGGTAAGAAAGATGAAAAAGGGTCGTCAGAAATTTTGACGACTTAAAAGAGGTCGTCAGAAATTCTCCCCGAAGAAACACACCCCAATCAAATCCTGGCTACGGCCTTGGTTATAATTATTCTGAATAAGAAGAGTCAATGACTTTGCTGTACTAACGCAGTAGTCTAGAATCTAAAGCATCCTGCTTCGGCTGTAAGTCTTAGGCTAATGCGGCCTAATAGGGAATCCCCCTAGACTGACATAATAGTTTATTGGTGCAGGATATAGGGAGCCATCAAAGCTTAGAACATGTCAAGTAGTTGGATCCAATTTGATGCAACCTAGCAATTGTGTGCTCAGCAATTATAGTTGTCGCTATAATAATTATATTGACACTAGCAGACATGCTGAGCCTATGTTAGTCCACTACTACTACCGCCGCCACCACCACAACCACCACCGCTACTACAGCTAATACCACTACAACCACTATTACTCAAACCAATTACTATAACCATTATTACATTATTAACCTACTACTGTAATTATTGCGGGGCGCGGTGGTGTAGTGGTGGCGTCGTTGCCTTGGAGCCGGAAGGTCCGAGGTTCGAATCCACCTCCCCGCGTAAGGACCTTGGGCAAGTCCTTCACTTACAATTGCTCAGCGCTTCGGCGTGAAACTCCGATGCAGTGTCCGCTCTGCATCAGGAGAGCCTCTGAGTAGAGAGAGCTTGAAGGGGCGCTATAACAAGTGCACATACATACATATTGCATTTTATTATGCTATTATTGCATAAAATTAACGAATTTGAAATGGTTTATATCCCTACACATTACACAGTAGCCATGTCGAAGGGCTGATGACAGCAATGGTGACTATACTACACAGCTCGGACTTACCATTTGGCTCTGGAGCAGTCGGTGGAGCTGGAAGGCTCTGACCTTCGTTTCGGGTTCCCCTGTCACCGTAGCCCCCTCCTCCATCACGTGACACGACCGGCTGTGGAGTGGGCCATCCATTCTCCTTCTTCAGGTCCTCTAACTCAACTGGGGTGACAGCGTAAACCTTCTCGGGCTTTCCTTTGACACAACCCATCGCTCAGCACGAGGTGTATCATATGCACTGACGAAATGAACCAATATGTTTACATGGGTCAAATGCAGAATGTGTTGAAACGCAGTCAACTGTGACTATAGGTCTACTATTTGGTTAAAGTATGTCTCGTTAAAGAAATTACATGCATTCACTTCATTGCTATTCAAATGAAGGTGACGCATGCACTCTGTCTAAGCCTACATGTAGACTATGTCCGCGCGTGTGTGTAGGCCTATGTATGTTAGTTTGTATGTGCATGTACATATATGTGCGTGTATGTATGTATGTATGTATGTATGTATGTATGTATGTATGTATGTATGTATGTATGTATGTATGTGTGTGTATGTATGTGTGTGTGTATATGTATGTATGTATGTATGTATGTATGTATGTATGTATGTATGTATGTATAATTGTATATATGTATGTATGTATGTATGGATGTATGTATGTATGTATGTATGTATGTATGCATTTATGTATGTATTTATGTATGTATTTATGTATGTATGTATTATGTATGTATGTATCTTTGCATGAAAGCATGCATGTTTGTGTCTGGATTTGCATAAAGTGCATTTTTTAGTCCCACCTCAAAAACCTACATGCAGCCAAGCCTGATGTTATTATTGTGTAGCCTAAACAGCGCGGCCCACCACCGCTAAGTACCAATACGGCATTTATTCTTCGGTGAGACATAATAGCCAGCACACGTGTTCGGAAAAGATATAGGCCTACAGACATAAGCCTTTGGGGTTGTCCATATATTACCTAAGCAGGGAAGGGGTTACAGCATTTGGGCCGCCACAACCACCACCACCACACCCCCATCACAACCACACCACCACCACCACACCACCACCACAACCACAACCACCACCTCTACAACCACTCTGCAGACGCCAGTCTAGCGAGGCATCGCTGTGAGTAGCTTAAAATCGACGCAATGGACTTGTGTTAGGCAAAAATGGTGGAATTGAGGGTGAAATTGAGAGTGAAAATGAGGGTGGAATTGAGGGTGAAATTGAGGGTGGAATTGAGGGTGGATGTGAGGGTGGAATTGAGGGTGGAATTGAGGGTGGAATTGAGGGTGGAATTGAGGGTGGAATTGAGGGTGGAATTGAGGGTGGAATTGAGGGTGGAATTGAGGGTGGAATTGAGGGTGGAATTGAGGGTGGAATTGAGGGTGGAATTGAGGGTGGAATTGAGGGTGGAATTGAGGGTGGAATTGAGGGTGGAATTGAAGTAGGGAATTAGCTCCGAATAAGAGAAAGACAGGTGGATGCAGTGACGTAGCCAGGAATTTATGAGGGGTGGGGGTTATGGCCTGGCTGGATGCCCTTCCTGACACCAACCCAGCAGTATTGCAGTAAATAAAATGCAATAATGTAACAAAGTGAGTAAAGTAAGAAAAACATACCATAAACAATTTTTAAAAATTTAAGTGGATAAATAACCTTTGTAGCAAATTTACAAAGTCAGTGGGAATGGGTTAACCCCTAAACCCCCTCGTCTACGCCACTCGGTGGATGGAAGAGACAGGCCGATGAATTGAGGAGGGAGGGAGATTGGTATGTCTGATATGGGATGAGACAAAACCAGCATGCCCTAAGTAAAGTTTCGTGCCAATTTATTTATTAAAAGAACTGCTATAGCACTCTTTCAAGGCAAGCTACTCAGAAGCGTTCCCTATCCAACGCCAGCTAAATAGTGTGGCTGGACGGTCATGGACGGCGTCCATGCACTTATTTTGAACTTTGTACGCCGTCCTGCCCCTTATTGGCCAGCATAGCCTGGAAGGTTATGGACGTGCAGGCACTTCATTTGGAAAGGTAAGGGGCGTCCATGCACTTATTTTGCCACACTTTAAGCACTGCTTAAGGCTATATTATAGAGTGTGTAGTGATCTCTGGGCACTAGGCGAAATGTCACAGGAAGCCCATTCCAGGTGCCATCTGACCACCCGGAAACGCATTCCCAGTTCGACGAGAGAAATATTAGTTAGCTAGCGATTCTACGCTTACACGGATCTTACAAGCATAGTTGATGCAACGTGAGCTCAGCTCTATTACTAAGCATAAGAAAGAAGAACCACATAGGCTTACCTTTCCTTCTGTGGCTACATAGGTCCTGCTGTCGTCTTTTAAAGCCCAGTTCTATTAATATATTCCAAGGCGTGAGGTCTTAGAAGGCCACTGCACTGCTGTCTACCTCAACCAATGACGCCTACTCTTTGCTCATGCCTTTACTAACGCCTCTGGCTAGTCTAAGGCATGTCTTATGGGCGATGACAAGTTATTCCTGCGCAGCAGGGACTGTTATTATACACTACAACACCTTCATCGACCTAATTTATGTTATGTTAAAGTTTACGACTCGGTTCCATAATAATTTGTCAGCGAACCTCGGATATCTGCTTGTCTGACTCTTCGGATCTTGACCCCTCTAAATGCTCTACATGTACTAACCGTCGACTTTGTTTCGATAGAGCGCTTGTGAATTAGCTTGTTGCCCCGAATACGCTTTTGATGCGCTGTAGAAATTATGCTTTCACGATTAGGATTATGATCTTCATGATCTGGATCCCATTTCGACCGTAGCCTACTTGTCTGTCGACTTAAATTGTTTTGACTAAGAGTCCTTGTATAATAAGACGATTTCAGTGACTTAAGTTTTTCCAAAGAATCTCGAGAATGTAGTACAGGGCTTTTTTAGCGTGCTGTTGTACACAAAATGCTCTAAATGGATTTGTGCAGTTGTAAAAGTACTTCTGTAGCCTATAGTTAAAACTAGCAAAAAGGTCATTGTCCTTCGATTGGAAGTAATTTACCATGGAAAAAGGGAAAGGAAAGAAGGGGTTGTGCAGTTCTAAAAATTCCTTTAAAATTGCCCTGATGTAGTGTAGGCGACGATTACCTGAAATTTAAATAACCATTGGGCGTATACTAAGCAATAAGGCATAAGCGACTGCCATGCAGACACAAACTTGCTGATTTACACATACACTGACATTGGACTACGCTTATGTGGGACTATTTTTGCCTGCATGGACCCAAACAGACCATGATAGACTCTCTTTTTACTGTTTAACGACACTGCCATTTCAAAGATGATTAGTGTCGCCCTCCTCCTTTTTTATCCAGGCTTGGGACTGGCACTTGCAGAGTGCAACCAGTTGCGGATGGACCTTGAAGAATTAATAAATCCAGATTTGACGAGGGCTTATGACAACAGAGGTCGTTGCCCTCGATAATTTTTTTGTCATATAACAGCACTTGCATACTAGAACGACACAGGTAGGCCTATATATATCAAAGTCTATATTGGCCTAGCCCAGCGGTTCTCAACCTTTTCAGACTCACGGACCCCTTTTACATTTTGGGCCACGGTCACGGACCCCCAGAAAAATTTTGCGCCTTTGGCGCATTTTCGCGACTGTGTGACTCTATTATCCTATATATTATCTAGAGACTGAAACAAACTGAGCCATCTAAAACAGATGAATTTGTCTATAATCAGCGTATTATTAGTTTCATGTCGCCATTGAAAAGAGGAAATATCGAAAAATTGATCAAAATTATATCTGTTTGACTATTTCTACGTTTTTAACTAAGAAATATATAATTTTCAGGACTTGCTCGCGGACCCCCAAGCACGTCGCCGCGGACCCCCAGGGTCCGCGGACCCCCGGTTGAGAACCGCTGGCCTAGCCTACATAGACAATTATAGGACTACTACTCTGGGCTTACATAATTATACATGTAGTATTACGTTCGCTTACATAGCAGTCACGGGTCCAAATTAGCCTACGCTGGCCTACATTATAGGCCTGGGACATTAATAACGCCAGATCCCAGAGAAGACGGCATTGGCTAAACCAGACAATGAAAACTCGTGCAGTGAAGTATTATAATAGACAGAACATGGCTTATAATAATAGTACGATGGCAGGACCTTTCAACCACTGACGACAAGGTTAGTCGATACTAAAAAGTGTTCTACAAGGCCACTCAGACTCATATAGGCTCATATTGTCTTTACGGTTTCATCGGTCTCGCAAAGAACAGACAACTCTAACGTGGCATTTGAAGTTGCTTATTCACCAGTCTTGCTAAGACTTGAAATCTTCTTTAGTTAACTGGCATACAGATAAACAAAACATCTATCAGAATTTTGGTCGAGCAGCAAAATACGGTGTCAGAACATTAGACTACTCATGTTAACTCTGTTGACTTTTAAATTGCAAGAGAATGACGTAAGCAAATCACTTTTAAAGCTACTTTATTGTACATAATATTATGCAATAACAATCAATATACAACGAAAACATAACTGTCTTTTAGAACTAGTAGGTCTACGTTACATTTTTACATATAAAAAAGCCAGAGCATCCACGAAGATACACCATTTCTAACAACATTTTTAGAATATTAGTGTATTACATGTTTACATTTAAAAATGAGAACATCCATGATGACACACCATTTTTAACAACATTTTTAGAATTAGTGTATTACATTGGGAGTCATGTGGAGAGCTAAGATAAGAAACGAGGAGATCAGGAAATACGGGAAAGAACGGGAATGGAGAAAATCGAAGAGGTGATAAAGAGGACACGACTACGCTGGCTGGGACATTTACACCGCATGGACGAGGACAGAATCCCGAGGCAGGCAGTGGACTGGACGCCGAGCGGGTGGAAAAGGAAGAGGGGAAGACCAACAAAGAACTGGAAGGACACGATCACAAAAGACCTCATGGACGGAGGACTGACATGGGAAGAGGCTGTCAGAGCTGCTCAAAACAGAGAAGGATGAAAGACCTGTAGGCCTATCGCCCAGTGTGCACTCAGCACGCAGACGGACTAATGTCTAAGGTAAGGTATTACATTTTTACATTTAAAAATGAGAACATTTGTGAAGACACACCATTTTTAAATAACATTTTTAAAACTAAACGAGTGTATCTGTTCGATATAAAACTATGAGCAACAGTCATTAAGCAGCTAAAATATCACATTCCAAACTAACACATATTGTAGTCTTAGAATTAAAACTGAGAGGAATAGAACAAAATGTGTGGAGCGCGGTGGTGTAGTGGTGCCGTCGTTGCATTGGAGCCGGAAGGACCTTGGGAAAGTCCTTCCATCACAATTGCTCAACGCTTCGGCGTGAAACTCCGATGCAGTGTCCGCTCTGCATTCGGGAGCGACTCTGAGTAGAGAGAGCTTGAATAACAAGTGCACACGCAAAAAAAATGCATACATACATAGGCTACAAACAAATGCACCATGCACAATACGTCAAATTCAATACATTAACACAGTTTGCTACAAATGGAACTCTCAGCAGTAGGCCAAGGTATCTGGGGTAACAGTAATAATTTTAATTTTTAGCAACAAAATTAAATTCAAAACTTCAACCCAAGCACGTGTCAAATGTGCACTCAGCTCTCAAGAGATTTTTGCGGACATGTTGAGAAATGTTTCATGGCCGCCACCAAGAAAAGACCTCACACCGTAACCCCGAAAATCTCTTGTTTTTCAAGACATAAACTTAGAAAACAGGTTTCTAACAGTTCCACTATCATAATACAAAGTTAGCATCAAATGAATTAAAATTAAAACAATTCCGTACAAAAGACAAAAATCACAATCGTCGACACTGTTCTTGGACTGTTCATCAAAGGACGATTCATCAAAGAACTGTTCATCAGAGGTCTATTGATGTAACAGAGTTTTCGTCAAGAGTTGAACGTGCGCACATGCGCACAAATGCAAACATGCACGCAAACAAACAAACATACATACACAAAGCTTGAAGGGGCGCTATAACAAGTGCACATACAAACAAACACATACACACATGCACACACATACATGCATACATACATGTATATACAAACATACACACATGCATACATACATACATACATACATACATACATACATACATACATACATACATACATACATACATACAAACATGTGGGGTACGGTGGTTTAATGGTGGGTTCGGTGCCTGGGGACCGGAGGGTTTCAGATTCGAATCCACCTCGCCACGTAAGGACCTTGGGCAAGTCCTTCACTCACAATTGTTCAGCGCTTCGGCTGGAAACTCCGATGCAGTGTCCGCTCTGCATTTGGGAGCGCCTCTGAGTATAAGCTTGAAGGGGCGCCATAACAAGTGCACATACAAACAAGCAATGTCCGCGCTGTACCTGGGAGCGCCTCTGAGTAGTGAGCTTGAAGAGGCAAAATAGAAAATGCTATAAATAAGCAAAATACACAAATACATGCATTCGCACATACATACATACATACATATAATGTCATACATACATACTTACATACATACATACATACATACATACATACATACATACATACAAACATACATACATACATACATGCATATACACATACATACATACATACATACATACATACATGCATGCATACATACATGCATACATACATACACACACACATACATTCAAGCATACATGCGTTCATGCATGTATATTTGTATGTATGTAGATATGCATGTAAGTACATGTATGTATCTATGTCTACGCTCGAATCTTGATGAACAGTCCGCAAACCCGTCGCAGCACCAGTGTCACCGTGCAAATAATACATGTAGTTTAAAAACAGTAGGCTAAACTTATTATATCGTGCAAAGTCAATTTCATTACATTCAGCAACACGAACATCATAATCTACTGAGTCACTATCAAGACATTCAGCTACACCAAATGTGCCATACTAAGTCATTTTAAAAGTCTTTGCTGCAACATTACCGGAGAAGCAAACTTTTTAATGACTTAACACAGCGCAATGATTGCAGCTGAATGCTTTAAAAATGACTCAGTACAAGATATTCGTGTACTTGAATGCCGTGAAACTCACTTATTACGATTTAACAAAGTCGTACATAGTCAATTATATAACAGCCACAAAAAACAGTAAATCAATAACATTGCATCAAGTCAGTAGGCCTATCACACAAGTCAGCAAAGTTAACGATACAGTTAAAATCTATAACACAGTAGTAAACAAAATCAAAAACCATGCTCAAGTCAGTTTCACAGAGTCAGTTAAACAAACGAGACAGTATTAAAAAAGTCAACAAAGCAAATAACATTGAATTATGCAGTCCCAACATTCTGCTACGCCAAAAACATCGTCTTAAGCCATTCTCACCATTATTGAGCTTCAGAATTACATCCTTTCCCGTAACACCAAACATCGCATTAATTCAGTTTCACAATATTCTGTATCAGCAATAACATCTTCTTAACACAATCTCACCACATTCAGCTGCATCAATATCATCAATTCTCACAACAGTCAGCTCAGCCATAGCAATAACATCTTAGTAAAACACTTTCAACGCATTCAGCTGCATCATTTATACCGGTCTCACAAAAGTGAACTACCGTCATAGATGAAAAAAACACTTACTATGGACACGGAATAATAAAAGGAAAAACGCCGTTTTATTCGAACAAATAAAAACGCAAGAAAACGACAAAAAACGGGAACGAAAAGTAATTTTTCTTATCGTTATCGCCAAGTAGCACAATGTTATTAGTAGATTACAATTCATTACAGCCTAATTGACATTAATCTACAACAGTTATTTTTTCGTAAAACTGTTTTAATAAGAAATTGAGAAAAACTAAAGACATTTAAATCTTTTCAAATTTAAATTGTGAACATAAGGCCACATAAATTCATGCTGATCGACATATTAAAACTATCAAAATCCAATCTGATGCAAAGGCTATGGATGTGTACTAATTAAATTATATAGATGTAGGCTACTTAAAATTTTGCTTCTTATAATAGGTCTAGGAAGTTTAAATCATAATATCTCTCATAAATTTAATTTCTTATAGGAACGTACTACATGTTGGCCTGATCTCGCTATTTAGTTGTTTAACATCATCATAATAATAATAATAATAACTGCGACGATTTATATGGCGCAGTAACACAGCCATGCCGTTACAAGGGCGCCTTGTCATCTCTTAAATGATCACGCTAAACAATTAAATAATGACATCAGTTAGCTGAATCCTTGAGAGTAGGCTGAAAATGTAAAAAATATCAGAAAAGTATAAAATTAAGGTAAACAATAATATTATAAGACAGTAAATAAATAAATAAAGTTACATACAAAATAAAAACCAAATAAGGCGATGCGAGAAATAAAAAACGAAAAAGCGACGTTTTTGAGGAGTAAAAGAAAAGAAAAACCTTTTCAATAACTATGGCTGCAGCACTAGCATCTTCTTAGGACAGTCTCAAAATAGTCAGCCACATCAATAACAGCTCATTAACAGAGTCTCATCACATTCAGCTGCGTCAATAGCATCAGTCACACAATAGTCAGCCACAGTAATAACATCTCCTTAACTCAGTCTCACAACATTCAGCTGCATCAATAGCATCAGCCCCACTATAGTCAGCCGCAGCAATAGCATGCTCTTAACTCAATCTCAACACATTCAGCTGCATCAATAGCATCAGTCTCACAAAAGTCAGCCGCAGCAATAGCATGCTCTTAACTCAATCTCAACACATTCAGCTGCATCAATAGCATCAGTCTCACAAAAGTCAGCCGCAGCAATAGCATGCTCTTAACTCAATCTCAACACATTCAGCTGCTTTTTAAAGACCAGTCTCGATGCAGCTGAAAGCAGTGATACTGTGTTAAGGAGATGCTAATGTTGTAGCTGACTGCTGTGTGACTGATATCATTGTTGAATGCGTTGAGACTGAGTTGAGAAGATTTTCTACTGCGTCTGACTATATTGAGCTGAATGCGGTGAGACCATGTTAAGAAAATGCAATTGCAGTGGCTGACTGTTGTAATACTGATGCTATGCATGCAGCTGATTGCGTTTGCACCAGTCTCAACACAATTCAGCTGCATCAATAGCTTAAGTCTCACAACAGCCAGCAACAGCAATAGCATCCTATTAACTCAGTCTCAACGCGTTCAGCTGCATCAATAGAACCAGACTCACATCAGTCGGCAACAGCAATAACATCAGTCTCACAATAGTCAGTCACAGCAATAGCATCTTATTAGTCTCAACCCATTCAGCTGCATCAATAGCATCTGTCTCACAACAATCAGCCACACCAATAGCATCTTCTTAACACAGTCTCAACCCATTCAGCTGCAACAATAACATCTTCTTAACACATTCTCATCACATTCAGTTGCATCAATGACATCATTCCCACAATAGTCAGCTACTGCAAAAACATCTTCAAGACTCAGTCTCATCGCATTCAGCTGCATCAAAAAATCATTCTGACAATAGTCACACAATATCAAAAGCATCTTCTTAAGTCATACTCACCACATTCAGCTACATAAATGGTGTCAAAATAGTCAGCCACAGCAATATCATGCTCTTAACTCAATCTCACCACATTCAGCTACATCAATGGTGTCAAAATAGTCAGCCACAGCAATATCATGCTCTTAACTCAATCTCACCACATTCAGCTACATCAATGGTGTCAAAATAGTCAGCAACAGCAATAACATCTTCATAACTCAGTCTCAACACATTCAGTTGCTTTTAAAGACCAGTCTCGAAGCAGCTGAAAGCGTGGTACTGTGTTAAGGAGATGCTATTGTTGTAGCTGGCTGCTGTGTAACTGATGTCATTGTTGAATGCGTTGGGACTGAGTTGAGAAGGTTTTCTACTGCGGCTGACTATATTGAGACTTTTGTTACTGAAGAAGCTGAATGCGGTGAGACCATGTTAAGAAAATGCAATTGCAGTGGCTGACTGTTGTAATACTGATGCTATGCATGCAGCTGATTGCGGTAGCACCAGTCTAATCACAATCAGCTGCATCAATAGCTTAAGTCTCACAACAGCCAGCAACAGCAATAGAATCCTCTTAACTCCATCTCACCACATCCAGCTGCATCAATAGCTTCAATAGCACCAGTCTCACAACAGTCAGCAACAGCAATAGCATCTTCTTAACAAAGTCTCAACCCATTCAGCTGCATCAATAACATCTCCTTAACTCAGTCTCGACCCATTCAGCCTCATCAATAGCATAAGCCTCACCACATTCAGCAACAGCAATAGCATATTCTTAACAAAGTCTCGACCTATTCATCTGCATCAATAGCATCAGTCTCTCAATAGTCAGCCACAGCAATATCATGTTCGTAACATCAGCCTCAACCCATTCAGCTGTATCAATAGCATCAACAGCATCAATATCATCAGTCTTACAACATTCAGCCACAGCAATAGCATCTCCTTAACACAGTTTCAACCCATTCAGCTGTATCAATAGCATCAATAACACCAATCTCACCACAGTCAGCAACAGCAATAACATCTCATTAACACAGTCTCACCACATTTGGCTGCATCAAAAGCATCAGTCTCACAACATTCAGTCACAGCAATAACATCTCCTTAACTCAATCTCACAATATTCAGCTGCATCAATAGCATCAGTCTCACAACAATCAGCCACAACATTAGCAATCTCCTTAACACAGTCTAACAACAGTCAGCCACAGCAATAGCATCTCCTTAACACAGTCTCACAACAATCAGACACAGCAATAACATCTCCTAAACACAGTCTCAACCCATTCAGATGCATCAATAGCACCAGTCTTACAACAGTCAGTCACATCAATAGCATCTCATTAACACAGTCTCATCGCATTCAGTTTCACCAATAACATAGCATTAAATCATTTTCAAAACAGTTACTTTCATCGAAGCCCGTTGTATTAAGCCGTCTCGTTGTCGCCAACACAGTCATTGGTAGTCTGTGAAATTGCCTGGCACTCTGGATGAAGACTGTATCTTGCGAGAGTTGCGTTGAATGAGGCGACTGAAAGGGTAGTACTGGTGGACGTTGAAATATTCTGTACATATTCACAAAGCATGTAGATCGATATGGTTCGTAGATTATGAATGTTTCTGTGAGACTGTAGTCCCTCATCATCGTTGAGCATAATCAAAATAAGTGTTCGTCGAATAAGAACTGCCATAAGGAATGAAATCGAGGTTACTCACGGATTGTAGATTCCACTGACAATTCGTCGTATCTTGAAGTTTGCTCTTGTAGATGTTGTACGAATTTTCCTGTTGCAGCATTCCAAAGTTCAGTGACGATTGAGCGTAGTTTCCGTTCGAATTCGAGATGAAGTTTGACGATTGCGAGATGTTGGACGGAACTGAGTTGAAATTGTTGATAGGACGTTGAGCATATTCGCAGGAGGGGAAGTTGTAGCGGTAGTTCGCTTGGTCCGTGGACTGCAGATCCTCGTATGGACATGAGGCTGTGTTTCGAGTGAGGTTAGTGTACGCTGTGGATGATACGACGATGCGATTAGGAACTGTGTTGGAGCAGTCCGTGAGTGTTGAGTGAGACGGAAAATTGTTGTGGAAGGTCCGTTCCGAGAAGCATGGATAGCTGTGTCGATTTGTCGAGGTTTCTGGCTGTGAAGCGGCTCCACCAAATGAATTGAAGTAGCTCTGAGCTGAAGCAGGAGTTGAAGGAGGAACAGGATAGGAGCAATGAGGATATCTTGAGACATACGACGAAGACCATGAAGTGGGAAGGTTACCTTGGTCGAAATAAGACCATGAGTTGCGAGGAGTTGTTGTTTCTTGAGATTGCGCTGCATAAATTCCAAAAGGAGATGTGTTACCTGACTTGAAGACCGGCTTTGCGATGTCCACGGCGGAAGCAAGCGCTGGATACTGTTGTATTTGTTTTGGCTGCATAGCACTTCCATTGGAGTCAGTGAGACTGTTAGAAGAATTCGTTGGTTTTCTCTTTTCTTCTTTCGTCCTCGCTCTATCCAATGCTTTGCGCCTCTTCTCTTCCGCTTGATTTCTGTGCAGCGCTTCGTCGAAGATCCAAAACCCTTTCCTGACTGGACTGCGTACGAAGAAGCTGTTGTAGGAAAGGAGGAACCGGACGTTCGCCTTCCATGAAGTCTTAGGACATGTGGTCGTTGCAGACGAATTCTTTTCAACGTAGTCGTAGATTTCTTTCAGCATCATTCCAGTTGCTGGTCGTGATTTCAAGGCGTTCATAACCAAGTTCTTCCATTCTGAATGCTGAGGTCTTTTCATTCTTGACGTCGTTGTTGTAGCTTTTTTCGCTCGCTTCGGTCTTGCTCTTTCTGTGGAAGGCTTGGCGTTTTTCGTTTTCAAAGCCGTCTTCATTCTCAACGGTCCTGTTCTAGGTTCTCAATCGGTAGTTGAGCGTGTGTAACCTGATGTCTATGAACTTATTTAACGTAACCTTTCCTTATGCTGGCGTATTGTACTATTTTTCAGTCTATTCTAAGTAATTAAATAAAATTAAGTAGTTCTAGTTTTCTCAATTGTTCGATGATCGCGTGTAACCTGATGTCTATGAAGTTGTTTAACGTAACGTTTTCTTATCCTCAGGTATTGTAGTAATTTTCCAGTCTATTCTAAGTAATTAAGTAAAATTAAGTAAGTTAAATTATACGACTGTAGCCTAACCCTATTATTGTCTATGAACTTATTTAACGTAACGTTCGCTATCGTAGCGTAGGCCTATTGTACTATTCCTCGTTCAATTCTAAGTAAAAACATAAAATGAAGTATGTTAAAATAGAACTATTCGCAAACTGTTTCTTCAAATCACAGCCTTTCCTCAGTCTAACTTAAAACGAACTGGATCTGGTCAACAATCGACAGATCCATTTATAATCCGCCGACATAGCATACCGACATAGCATACCGAAATAGGCTACTTACATGTAGACATACCGTTGGAGTCATTGATAAACTTCAGCGACTTACGCGCACAATTCCAATTAGCTAATTGGCATCTGGCATATTTACCTGTTCACCGCTGCTTTCCTCAATGACATGCCTTTAACCGTGGCGCCTCACTGCAACAGTACAATTACAGTACAACAGCACTTGGCATTTTGACATCAGATGCCAAAATGCCAAGTAGGCTAGCCTGTAAGTTTATTGAAAGTTTTCATAGGACCAGACAAACTGACAGCGTGGATTTTACTGTGGATTTGTATTTTGACATCTTAGCAAATAAACCGGCTTTGAGATTTTGGCCAAGCGGTAAAGTATAATGATCCGCCGCTATTGTGTATGAATTTGACTTCTTCTGAGGTCTCTTAATAGGCCTAGGCAGTCATTGTGAATGCCACGCTTACTGGGTGGGCGCGGCCTGAACGCGTCACATCAATTGAAGCCGGACGATTCACGCGAACGGTTAAACTCCTCCACTGGTTGTACTCTGTCAGTGCCAGTCCCAAGTCATAATAAAGAGGGAGGGCGATTCTGATCATCTTTGATAATTATGGCAGTGTCGTTAAACTGCAACAAGACAACGCTCACGTTTATTCTAATTCTACTCGGCATTGACGAGGGATAACAGAAACAATATAGGCCTATCAGAAACAAAATATTTCAGAATATCATGCTTTTGCATAATATGCCACGTTTAATCAGATCAGCCGTTACAATATACATTACACAAGTAAATCATTGCATGAGCAAATTATAATTTATTAGACTAAAGTTATGCTTGTGGGTTGACACAGTCTTTCATAGTCTTGTTCTGTACAGTTTTCTTATTTATAGTATCACAATAATTGAGCGCAGTGTTATTAGTAATTATCAACGGCGAATTTATATAGCGCCGCCTCTTCGAAGGAAACGCATTGCAGTAAGTCCCGGCCGAACGGCATGAACAGAGCAGTCACGGTCCTCTGAACTCTCCTAAGGTTTCATGAGAAAAAATGCTGTATACACGAATTGACGTAATTGAAGTAATAAAAAATGCAGGTACAACCTACAATAGCCTATTATAATTTTATATAGCCTTTAATACAATGATTTCATTAAGTTGTTAATTTGAAGTTTAAATTGAATGCAGTTAATTCTCTGTAATATACAGGGTGGCGCATAAAAAGTGAGACCGCCTCGTTAAATTTTTTCTATTATAGTGTCATGTTTTCTGGTGATTTTTAAACTGCAATATTATCCCTACTCAATAACTCAACGTGTGAAGTCAATATTGCGCTAATTTCCGGTCGCCATATTTTTAATTTATGTAATTTTATGCAGTGTTTATAAAATGACAAAAAGACAAGAATTACTTCCGGATATTCGAGCGAGATGTAGCCTAATCGTCAAAGCTGGACACTGCAACAAGACTGAGCGCCGTCGCACACAGCAAGATAAACTTTCTTCTTCGGGAGAATGTCAACTTCATCGAACCAGGCATGTGGCATCCAAATAACCCAGACCTAAACCGGTACATTATGCTATTTGGGTGTTCTCCAACTAAAAGTTTACCTTCGTCGTAAATTTATAACGTGTATATTGCAATGCTCAGTGCACATGAGTCAAGGCCGTAGCCAGCATTTTATTTCGGGGGTGTTTGGTGTTTCTTCAGGCGCCAAATTTTTTTCCTCGGTCCAAAAAAGTTGATGACGTTTTTTAGTCGTCCGGTCTAAATCTCAGAAAAGCATAGCCTACTATTTTCCGACCCAAAAAACTTGACCCTTTTTAGTAGTACGGTCGAAATCGTTCCTTTCATTTCGGGATTTCGGGGATGTTTTCATGGTTTTATTTCATGGTTTTTACATCATGTACTAGTAAATGCGTTATTATTTTACACTTTTCATTTCGCGGGTGTTCAAACACCCAAAACACCCCCTAGCTACGGCGTTGACATGCAGAATATTCATTCGTTGTTAATACAATGGTCCAGTAACTAAAATAAACCCGGAATTTGCCCCCCCCCCAAACCCAGAAACACAGGCGAAAGCCAAACAATCCAGATCTAGTGGAAAAACACAGCTGTGTCATCACTTTATAGCGAGCACGGTAGCCGGGGTCGGATTAAGAAATGTGTGGGCCCTGTTTGGAAAATTTGTTAGGAGATCTTCGGCCAAAATATTTTATGACATTTTTCAGTCGTTTGGTCGAAATTTCGACAGAATATAGCAATTGTTTCCTTTAAAAAATGTGCACGTGTGGGCCCCCTAAAGTGTGGGCTCCTAAAGTGTGGAGGTCCCTGTTTGGCCGAACATGTTGAACATGCTTTTATTCGGATCTGACGGTAGCGAAAAATTATAAGCTTATGTAAGCCCGCGCTACCAAGCACGCGACTCTACCTCTGCCCTGGTTACTTGTGTGACTGCCCTGGCTATGCCCTGGCTGCAAAAAGTGTCTGGCGCCGCAACTGTGCTTCTGTTGGTATTTGCAGGATGCCATCGGTGTTCTGGTTTCCTGACAGCTGGAGATAGGAGACTCTCTCATTATAATTATCAAACGCTACGTTCATCTCCCCTGCAGGTGCGTGTGTTGGTGTGCTATTCTCCTCAGCAGCCGTCAGGATCTCCTTCAGTTCCACAACTATGTCTTTGAATCTCGGTCGATCCTTCCGATCAGGAAGCCAGCAT
>OX243821.1:16101898-16162557 GCA_945859605.1 Lumbricus rubellus | reverse complement strand
TTTTTGTGTTTATTATTATTATTATTATTATTATTATTATTATTATTATTATTATTATTATTATTATTATTATTATTATTATTATTATTATATATTTTTTAAAGCCCTGAGGTGCTTCGTTCCCCCAGGGACTTATAACTTATAAAAGCAATGTCTTTACTCTGGAACGATTACACCTCATCCATATTGGGCGTGGGTCTGATATTATTTTTAAAAAAATCTAACTGAAGAATGACCGTCTGGTGGGTCAGGCCTCGTCTTCAGGGTGTGAGGCAAAAGTAGCTTTGAAAGCGACCAGGTTGAAGCGTTGGATACAAATGGACAGACGTTGAAAAAGAAAGAAAGCTTCACGTCTGTCACAAGTGATAGAAGAGATGCGGCTGCCAATTTCATTTAGGGGCCTATGAAGTCTGAGGGCTGGGGCTGAAGGATTTAAAGGGCCCAATGTCTCTATGGCCACCGGCTGAATAATAATAATAATAATATTATTATTATTACTATTATTATTATTAATAATAATAATAATCGCAATAATAATAATAAAAGTACATTATTTGGTATCTCTACTATACTGTTCTGCTGTACAACTCTTACCACATCACTCTTCTCTGTGAACTCCGTGTTGCTCGACAGACATTCGATGGCCATCCATTTGACGGGCATAGGTCGTTGAGTGTCTTTCGGTCGATAGTAATCTTTCTCAAAGATATCTCGAGCCAAACCAAAGTCAGCAACCTTCACTAGCATATCCTTGTTTATCCTGTTTCAAAGCACATAAAAAAATATATCAGTTAACTATTTTTCTCTTCAATTAATTTACCTGATAGAATTTCAACTGCCATATCTGTTTGCTACAATTAAAAGCACTGCTATCATGGTGATCGTGGTGTTGTTGTTGTTGTTGTTGTTGTTGTTGTTGTTGTTGGTGGTGGTGGTGGTGGTGGTGGTGGTGGTGGTGGTGGTGGTGGTGGTGGTGACGATGGTGATGATGGTATTGGTAGTGGTGCTGGCAATAATAATGTTCATGATCGTGATGCCGATGATGTTGATGATGACTTGCTCTGTTTACATCCTCACCACATCTGGGAATATTCAAAAACAAGTGTTTTGATGTAATCTCTATAAAAGCATGCAGAGAATCATATTCAGTGAATGATTATAATCTACAAACAGGGTGCCGTCAAACAGGATTCGCCTTTCTGGATGTACCGGTAACTGGCTTTCCTGTGGACCACCTGTGATCCCTGTACACCTATTAAGAGTAAATGGACCTGGCTCACATGCACGCCTTTTAACAGTTTTTTTAAACGTGCAGTTGTGCACAAAATGTGCAGTTCTAAATGGATTTGTGCCGTTGTAGAAGCACTTTTGTACAGTTAAAACTAGCAAAAATGGCCATTTTCCTCCGAGTGGAAGTAGTTTACCATGGAGAATGTGAAAAGAAAGAAGCTTTGCAGTTCTACAAATTTCTTAAAAACAGCCCTGCCTTTTAATAGTAAATGAGCGGGATTCACATAATTATACGCTTTTAATGGCAAAATTAGTTGGACAAACATGCAAGCCTTTTTTTTTAAATGGACCGGACTCATATTCACGCCTTTTAATATCAACTAAAGCCGACTCACATGCACGTCACTTAATAGCAAATAAATTTTAGGCCTACTCACATGCAGTTTCTGGCTGCGAGATCACGATGAACGAACCTCCTGCTGGCCAGATATTCCATTCCTTCTGCCACTTCGAGACAGAATTTGACCAGATGGCCAACATTGAATGACTAAAGAAAAACACAGAATCAGCCGACAGCGACTACAGACAAAGTCGTGTGAAAGATATAGGTCCATTAGTGGCAGAAAGACAGCCAATGGTTGGATAAGCAAAGTGAGATTAAGGGCTTAGTCTTATGTTGGAAATGAAATGTAATAATAATGATTTTGTATCTGGGCTTCTAACAGCTGACGGAATAAATGAGGCACTTAAACCACATAATATTAAAACTATTATAAATTCATTCTACTTATTTGATAATAACTAATATTCTCGATGAAGAAGCTGGAAGATAGATTCGGAAACATCGTCATCTGATGCAAAATAGTATTTATGCATGCCTATGAATTTTATGTAGCGCTTTATTGACTCTAAGAAGAACGGGAATAAATTATGTAGACATGTTAGTTGGTTGCACGTGAACACCTGGGCCAGGGCCAGTGGGATTATAGTAGGCTATGCATACATACTATTGTATTTTTTAAGGATTCCCGAAATGGGCTTTGTAGAAGTCTTCATACGTACAAATCGACATGAACTCTCAGAGGTGCTGTTAATACGCCTCACACGAACTGGAGCATAACTTTGTAAGCAAGCTCGTTCCAAATGAACAGTTTGTGGATTATTTAATACCTATTTAAATTTATCTCTAGTATCCATATTAACTTTCCTATGATAAATATAATAGGAACGCTTTGTAGCTGTTTTAATACCTCTTTAATAATCGAGAGCAAATTATGCATGTAAACTCTCCTATAATATGAACATTGTTGGAACGCTTTTAACGTCTATCAAAATACCTGGAAAATAGCTGTGTCTATGGCGTTAGATTTGTTAGTACTAAGTAAGTAAGTAAGTAAGTAAGTATATTCTTTAATGTATCAGCTGCAAACGCACTCTGATTTACAAGCATATAAAAACACGATACATAAAAACAAATACAAGACAAATATGGCAGCCATCAACGGCGCCAACTGAGACACAACATAAAAAACAAAAACAATTACAAAGCTGGCAGCCAGGAACGGCGCCCATCAGAAACTCTAGTCTACGATGTTACAGAGTCTCTACGACAGACAGAGTCATCCATGGGCAAGCAAAGACGACGCCCGAAAGCAAAATCGAGTCACCACCGACGAACTCCACATAATTATTATGAGTCCAGCCGATAGTTTCTCGATGTCTTTACACATCTGTTAAAGCGCACAAGCATGCCTATGTATACTACATGTATATGCACGTGTGTCGTGTACCACCCTATGTTTATAGAGCGCATTTTCTCGCCTCTGAAAAGCACACAATCATGTCTAATTGTCCATGTATTGTACGGTATGAAAGGCCTCTAATTGCTAGATTCATATTCAACTGATGACGCAAATAATAAACTCGCTCTTACCCTAGGCCTATACCCTTTCATTTCTTACAAGCAGTTAGTAGTTCTATCTCCAATGGAAAGAGCATAGAAGTCAAGCCACAAAAGAAAGATGTCGACAATAATTTTACTAACGTTCCCGTCCTTGGAGACGTAGGCCCTCAAGTCACCCAACTCCATCAAAGGAAGAACAACATACGGAACATTTTCTTCGATGACGATTGCGATCAGCGAGAGAACGTGTTTGTGGCAGAAGTCGGCCATCAGTATTGCCTCCTCAACAAACTCCACCTTGTCCTTGATATCGTGATGACCTGCAAAAGAAAGGACACTTCCGATAATAACAGTATTTTTTACAATGCTGTTGTGCTGCTGCTACTACTACTACAACTACAACAACAACTATTACTACAGCTACTGCTGCTGCTACTGCTACTGCTAGCCTACTACTATACTACTGCTACTGCTATACTGCTACTGCTATACTGCTACTGCTACTGCCACTGCTACTGCTGCTGCTGCTGCTACTGCTGCTGATACTACAAGATTAATAACTTCACCTATCTTATTTTGTAGTTCACACAGCTACCGGTATATATAATGATACACTATAATAATAATAATAATTACGACGATTTATATGGTGCAGTAACACAGCCATGCCGTTACAAGGGCGCTATTGCAATTCGACAGCGTATTATTCATTCATTAACTACAATTACAATAGACATCTCTGTGAAAGTAAAGACACAATTGATTTACACAATAATTATTTATAAACCTGCATGACATTTCACCATAGGTCTACAGGGTGGGCCAAAAAAAAGACCCCCCTAAGATTTTTGCCGATATCTTGACCAAAAGTAAGAATTTCGAAATGAAATTTTACAGTCTTAAAGACAATTCATATTTACACCAGATGGCCGGATTTCATTAAAATATTTCAAACAAAACAAAAGTTATGCCACTTTTAGTGAGGCCACCCACCGTTTTTTGACGATTCAAAAACGCGACGCGACAAAAAGTAATAAAAATTCAATCTAATTATTCTAGCCAATATCTTGGCCAAAAGTAAGAATATCGAAATGAATTTTTACAGGCTTAAAGACATTTCATATCTGCGTATTAAGGTCAGATTTCATCAAAATATTTCCAAAGCAACAAAAGTTATACCACTTTTAGGGAGGCCACCCCCCAATTTTTGACAATTCAAAAACGTAACGCAGCAAAAACACGATTTTATTAAGTCTCATCTCAAATAATTATTATCAAATAGCCTTGATATTGACAGATGATCATTATTATTACTATTTAAAAAAGAAACAGGGTACCAGCGTAGCTGCACGACACTGAGAAGTCACTTAGCAAGATGACAATCAAATTGGTAAATAAGGAATCTGTCAGATTAATCAGGGGTCCATCAAGAACTTTGCAAAGAGACTCAAAAGAAGTGTTGGCACTGGTGTTGGGTACATTGAGCACAAGTTGTGAAGCACTACCAAGTTCATTTGACAACAGTTACTTAAGATGAGACTTAATGAAATCGTGTTTGTGTTACTTTTTGTTGCGTTTCGTTTTTGAATCGTCAAAAACGGTGGGTGGTCCCGCTAAAAGTGGTATAACTTGTGTTGTGTTTGAAATATTTTGATGAAATTCGGCCTTAATGTGTAAATATGAATTGCCTTTAAGCCTGTAAAATTTCATTTCGAAATTCTTACTTTTGGTGAAGATATTAGCAAAAAACCTATTTTTTTTGCGTTTCGTTTTTGAATCGTCAAAAAACGGGGGGTGGCCTTGCTAAAACTGATATAAATTTTGTTCTCTTTGATATATTTAGATGAAGTCTGGCCATCATGTGTAAATATGAATTGCCTTTA
Source organism: Lumbricus rubellus (assembly GCA_945859605.1). NCBI lineage: Eukaryota > Metazoa > Annelida > Clitellata > Crassiclitellata > Lumbricidae > Lumbricus > Lumbricus rubellus. The sequence continues at coordinate 16,157,541 of OX243821.1, read as the reverse complement.
AGACTGCAAAATTTCATTTCAAAATTCTAACTTCTGGCCAAAATATTGGCAAAAAACCTAGGGGGGGGGTCTTTTTTTGGCCCACCCTGTACATGTATAATTATTGTATAAGCTGTGAATGCTTACCACCATGTAGACTTTTTATTGCCACAGGTTGTTTGACTCCAGCCTTGTCCGTGAGTGTTCCTTTAAACACTTTCCCAAAGTTTCCTAAAATTAATTAAACCAACAAAACATTGTTAGCGAAGTAACGGAAGACGTTCTCCAAGCGTGTTTCCTTTTAGAAAGGGGTATTTCTTTTTAAAACGTCAATTCCTACATAACTGATGTTAATACTATATTTATCACATAACATTACACTGGTGTTAGCGTATTATTTATATAGAGCTATGTACACATACAGATAATTACCTCAGGATAAAACAGTTTTTCAATTTTGACAATCGATGAATATTTACCAGTTTTATTCACATTATAAAAAGGGTGCCCCATTTATTGGGACACAGTGTATATGCGATCATGCATAGCCTATGCATATAATACATTATATGCAGCCAGTAATCTGTTTTCAAGTATTTTTTATTCTTATTAGTAAAAAAATAAGGTCGTTTTAGAATTGAAGCTGACTGATCACAAAATAATGTTCCTTAGGTCAGGGCTTTTTTAGTGTGCAGTTCTACACAAAATGTGCGATTCTGAACTAATGAATTTGTGCAGTTGTAGAAGCCCTTCTGTGTGCAGTTAGAAGCAGTAAAGCCATAATCATCTGATTGGAAGTAAATTACCATAAAATTATAGGATGGAAAGAGAAAGAAGAGCTTGAGCAGTTCTAAAAATTCCTTTTAAACAGCCCTGCCTTACGTTATAATTTAAAAAATTAACATGGGTTTAAATGGTTCATATGTTACAGATAATACAGAAGCGTTGCAGCTATTCTCTACAAGTCTACATTATAAATTATTCAACAGAAATCTTACCATGGCCGAGTTCATTGACAAGTTCTATCCTTTCGTAGGGAACGGTGTACTTGATGACCTGAGCTTTGGCATCGTCTGAAAGATATTCTGTCACAGGACCATCTTGTGCGCCAGGAGGACGAACTACGCAATAATGAAGATGATAATATACTTGTTATTATTATTATTATTATTATTATTATTATTATTATTATTATTATTATTATTATTATTATTATTATTATTATTATTATTATTATTATTATTATTATTATTTAAACAAATTATTTTCATTATTATTATTATAATTATTATGATTGGAGCTGTTATTATTATTATTATTATTATTATTATTATTATTATTATTATTATTATTATTATCATTATTATTATTATTATTATTATTGCACAGCAGTTGGATTACATCGCATTGTTACGAAGGCAACGTGGAAGAGAAGCAGATGGCGTTTCCTCGTTGGACTGCTATCGAGATTCTTTGAAGGAGGTAGCTAGTCTCGAGTTTGTCTTGTGTCGCCTCGGTCAACCTTCGTCCCAGGTCTAAGACAAAGTCCAGTCCTTCCGTACTCCAGGATCCGCTGCACTCCAATGCCACCGCCACGAAGTCATGTGTCCGGGTGATTGCGTCGTATTTGGTACTTTTGGCAGCGGCTGCTCGGTTTGCGGCCTCCCCTGCTCCTGCTGATGTTGCTGCCAGATGCGATGCCGCAAAGGTGTCTGACACCGTCACGTCCCAAGTGAGACACTTTCCACATGTCCATGGAATGAGCGTCACGCCGTCCGGCCGTTTTCCGTCTTCCCTTGTGAGCCCTAACGGTTCCTTCTGAGATGGAATGTTGGCCCTTCTTAAGGAGCGCCACACAATATCGTTCAGCATATATTATTGTGACGTTGTTGTCTGCCAGAGTTTTTTCTGCATGCCAGACCGTGGAGTCCTCTGGCGTCGACTCTTTCGCCACAATGACACACGTGCGGTTCGCAGAGGGTTGTCCCGAGTCGCATTCCAACGGAAATCCTTATCACCTCATCGGACAGGCGCAGACCCAGAGCAGTTACCGGAGGTGCTAATAGCCAATCTCCCGCGTGTGGTGCCTGAGAGGCTAAGAGACGAGCCCGGTCAATTGCTGTATTAGACGATTCGTTCAGGGTTGTCCATGCCTTTATGATCCAGAGGTTGTCCCATTCTCTTTGACGATTAGCTGCTGATCCGGATGGTGGTTCGGATTCCGTGAGTGTTGTCCATGCTTTTAACGCTGCGTCCACTAGGTCGTCTGAGGTGGCAGCTGTTTCTGGTGGCAGTATGTTTGCCTGGAGTTCGCTAGTGCTCGCAGCAGATGCCAAGAAGGCAGAAAGTGCAAGCGTTGCAGCACAGCGAATTCCAAGGCCACCATCCTTCACCGGTAGAGATGCCTGAAGCCATTTTTCGTCCGATAGCTCCACATTAAGAATTCTTGATAACCCTGTTCTCAACAAGCAGTCAAATCTAGTGAGACTAGGACAGTCGACGCATAAGGCTGTGCGCATTGTGTAGAGGAGCTTTGGTACACTCAATCCATTACGTAATAGGATTAGAGCATCGTGCGAGTGAAGCATGGACAGCCTCCCTATCGCTCGCTCCAGGTCTTCTGCCTTCTTATTCACTACCTTATCAATTGCCGGCCCAGGCATAAGAGGTGAGCCTAGCAGCGTCGCTTCTTCTAGTGGCGTGTTCTTGAAGCCGTAGAATGAGGGATCGTCAACCTTTTTGTCGGGATTTTGACAAATGACCTCACATTTCGCGCGGTTGAGTATAAGCCCAAGTTTCGCGGCCTCATTTGCAATTAGCTCAACGTCGTGGGCAACAACATCAATCTTGCCTCCCAGTGTCAGATCGTCTAGGAATGCCACTCTTAACTCTGATTTCAACTGTAGCAAGAGTGGGTGCAATGTTAAACAGAATTCTAGTGGACCCAACGGATCGCCTTGCTGGGTTCTTTCTTCTGATCGTAGAACATTTGAAACATGTTTCAACATCGGACTGCATGAATATGAAGCATGAGCGAAGCGGTAAAGTTCCGGCATGTCTTTTGCAACTGCTTCCAAAAGTGAGTCCCTGCGAAGAGTGTTGAAAGCATTAGCGAAATCTAGCTTGACCAGAACATCATCATCCGTCTGCATCGAAGTGGCCCAGCGTCGGGTTGCATGTACTGCTGCTTCAGCGCCTCCAGGTACTCCAACCCCCAGTTGAACCGGGGCGAGTATATTTGATAGTCTGGCAACAGCGTGGGCGTTCGCGCACTTGGCTGCCAAGCGTCGCAACGTGTATCTGACAGCGATTGGTCTGATTCCTCCATCTTTCTTCCTCAAAGCAATTAGATTTGCCCCGTAGATGACTTCGTTGACCTCGATCGGCAAGGCTCCTTCCAGCATAAGATTAACCAGTTCACTCAGGTGGCGGATGAGTTTGCAGTCGACTCCAACAGAGATTAAGTCTTTGAGGTGTTGTGGAGTGATACCGTCTGGACCAGCGGCCGAGCCTGCAGGAAATGAAGAGATGGCCTCGACGATCGATCGCTCTGAGATCTGTAACGGAGCAAACCGATCTGAAACCTTTGGGTCACATATTTGTCTCCTGTCTGTCGGAGCTGGCGGGTGCTTCGGCTTTAGTGCAGCCAGCGTCTCAGGAGTGTCGGGAGCTGGTTCGTCATCACTGCAGATGAGGCGGATGGCAGCCTTGTAGTTACCATCTTCCAGTTTGCTGGCAACTGCCGATGCGAGGTGCTTTTCCGAATCACGTTTAATCGTACCTGTACGACGAACTGGCATTGGTTTAGTCTCGTCTTCGTCTGTATCGTAAACCGGTCCCTTCAATCGCCATTTCGTAACTCTAGCGATAATTATCCGCGTTAGCTTGTGTTTGACTCCCCCTCGTTTTGGCTTGGCCAGAATGCAGCCTCCAAAGGCCAATAGATGCGACCATTTCTCAGTGTCTTCCGGTTCCCTCACCACAGACTCTATGAGTTCACCCAAAAGGGTGGCGCATGATGCTCTTGCCGATCTAGGAATTCGTTTGACAAGCGCGCCTCTTATGACCGGGTGCAAGAGTTTGGATACTGGGGGTACGTGAAGACGCTGTCCGTCCGAGTCTGGCTGTGTTTGAGCGGATATGCTGTTTTCAGGGTCGGCCGTACAGGAAGGTGACAAGGTCAAGTTAGAAACTAGTATCTCTGCAGGCGGCAGTTTTGTGATGCTACACGTAGCCGTCGTAGGTTTTGTGAGGCAGTCCGCAGGAGGCTGGTCAGAGCCTGGACACGGGGCGGAACGAGGATGGTTGGTTCCGTCTGAAGCATGTGTCTTAAATGACGACCAACACACCCCGCAAACACCCTGCCCCTTACATGGTTTTTGACTCATTCGTGAAAATGTGACATTCATCGGTCCTTTTGATTTGAATAGACTGTTTACAGTTAGCGACGCCATTGCAGCCAACAGAGCGTTGCCATTGACGATTGTGACGTCGTAGGCCTGTAAACGTTGCGGGCGGCCATCAGCTGAATTTTAAAAGGCGTCGTTATTAAATATGGTAGAAAATAGACTTGCTCTAACCGATCTGTGCTGATCAAATGTAGTTAATATTATAATCCAGATCACGACACGTAACGCAAGACGATGGTATAAAAATCCCTTTCGAAAGACTCCGGAATCCGCGTAATTTAAGCAAAACAGCCGGACGTTCAAATCTTACAACCTACTAAGTCCGCTGATCCATTATTATTATTATTATTATTATTATTATTATTATTATTATTATTATTATTATTATTATTATTATTATTATTATTATTATTATTATTATTATTATTATTAATATTATTATTATTGTTATTATTATTATTATGAATCATTTATTTCCGTTTCAAACAGTGCAACATCAATTAACTGTGCGCGATGAACAGAGAACGCCTGACAAACACAGGCATAATGTGCTAATTGTTTCGTTCAACTAAAACTGGTGTAAATTAGACAGATCAGTCGTCCTCGACCCCGGTGAGTTGTGCGAATGTGCCTCTGAATGCTATGGCATTAAATCTTTGGGTGCAAATTGACAAACGTTGAAATAAGTGCAAAGTTTCCCGAGGGTCCCCAGAGACGGCAGTCATTCGGCGCCCCAACTCCATCAAGAATTCACGTCCTGTCCGATTGAGGGGGCCCAGCGATTCGATGGCGATGGGGACGAAATCATGGGTGGTCGGAAGGGTTGAATATTTAGCGCACTTCCGGTTCGCGGCATGTTCGGCTGCTCCTCCAGGCATTGATGACGTAATGCTGAGGTAGGAGGTAGCACAGGTATGGATGGATGTTGCATCCCATGCGACATACCTGCCCCTCGCCCAGGGGACCAATGTTGCTCCGTCCGGTCTCTTGCCGTCTGTGCGGATCAGGCCCGGTGGTTCTTTAGAGCTTGGAATGTCTGCTTTTACAAGAGCTCTCCAGATAGTGTCATTCAGAGCGAAGTGGCGTGCAGCTCTCCCTGCAGATCGTCGGCATACAAGCCCGTGGTGGCCTCCCGGATCGGCGATCTCACCGCACTGACATTGATGCGGTGTACAGAGTTCGAGTCCCATTATTATAATTATTATTATTATTATTATTATTATTATTATTATTATTATTATTATTATTATTATTATTACTACTATTACTATTACTATTGCTACTACTACTACTATTGTCATGTTATGAAAGGCTACCCCTTTTCCAAGTCGGGCAAAGTGTTAACGAAAGAGCCCGTGAATGCCTCAGCGTTAAAGCGCTGGATAGTAATTGAAAGTCTTTGGAATAGAAAGTACGTCTCTCTCAGATCGTCCTACCCCTGCGACAAGTGACGACCCAAATCAGACAAAAGAGAAATTCCTCTTGAATTGATGGGACCTAGCGTCTCCATGGCCAGCGGAATGAAGTCGTGTGTAGCTGTAATCGAAAGATATTTTTGTTCCTTTCTACTATCTGCTATTTCTGCTGCAGCTCCTGCAGTTACAGCCGTTGCCTGCAGATAGGAGGGCGCAAGGGTGTCGACCACTGTGGAATCCCATATAGGGACGCTATATAAATTTATGTGATTGATTGATTGAAGTAATAATCAAAAATAATAATAATGCAAATAATGATAACAAATAATAATAATATGTTAATATTAAATTGTCATCTCACTTCCCGCTTAAATAAAACTCAATGCTTAATTTTTAATTGGTTTAGTTCTTAAGTTCTCTGTAATGTTTTATGTAATGTGATGTAGTTCTCTGTAATGTTCTGTCCCAGATCATGTTCACATTAGTTTCTGCAGAAAAGTCACCACTGAAGTCTAGGACACAATAAAGATAAGACAAAAGAATTGGGTGGGACATTTGCTAAGAGGTGACTCACTGCAGAAAGAAATAATTGAAGGAAGATTGGAGGGAAAGCGATGCAGAGGAAGGCCTAGACAAAAACTGCTGGACGGGATGATGGAAGATGGATACAGAGAACTGAAGGACATGGCACAACAGCGTGAAAAGTGGAAACATTGGACGTTTGGGCCTGCCACTTGGCAGAGAACGTAAAGAAGAAGATCGTTTTAGCGGAATAAATTATTCGCCATGGTATCTAGCGTTTATGGCATACAAGCAGGGCTTAAAGTGTGCCTGGACGGTCATGGACGGCGTCCATGCACTTATTTTAAAATCTGAACGCCGTTCTGCCACTTATTGGCCAGCACAGCCTGAAAAGGTAAGGGGCGTCCTGGCACTTATTTTTCCACACTTTAAGCACTGCTTACAAGTTGGATTGACGAAAAGAACTAAAGAGAATCGTAATCGTAATCTCGAAACTTCGATAGCGTCCACAAAAATCAAGTCTCTGGAACCAGCTTATTCACAGGCGCTCAATCAAAACAAAATCGACAAGCAGCGGGTCAATATCCAGAGAGTCGGGCAAGCAGATAGCAATAATATAATAGCCTACATAGGCTTATTATAATAGGATTGCGTTTAATATCACAAGGATTTCTTTTAGAAATGGTTAACAGGCAATATCGTTGCAGCTTACTACATCGAGTTTCTTCATAGTCCGTCAGTCTAGCTTTCTTTTGACTTCTGCGATAAAGGAAGACGATGAGAATAATGATTCCTGCGATTAAAATGGCACCTAGGATGCCACCAACCAATCCACCGATCAACCCGTTTTTGTTTTTGGGGTCGTCGATCGAGCTCTTATAATACAGCAGGTTTCCAATTGTGTACCGGTAATATGCACCGATGTAGAGCTGAAACATGCAAATAATAAGATGAGCTTTAAACTGTGTTTTTAGTTTTAAATGAAACTGTAGCTCCAGTTATAGCGACGCCGGAGTTTTGAAAATCATTCTAAGAGCGAATTATAAGAATATAAAACACGAAGGTTTTGTCAACTAGTGTTGTGTTCTAAAGCAGATGAATCCTTCTTTACTAATATAGGCCTACAGCCTTTACTAATATATACATGTAACAGTGTATAAGCTTACTCACCTCCGAGGAAAACGGCATTGTATAGGCTATTATAAGGCCCTACTCACCTCCGGGGGAAAACCAGGGTGGCCTATACGCTTGTAAAGGGTACACGGGTACACGCTAGTAAATCAGGGTGCATGTGCCTATTCCTATTCAGGCGTATTTAGAAGCGAATGACTAAAAAGGTCATCAACTTTTTCGGAAGGGAAAATTTTAGGAAATTTTCCAAAGATTTTGTCCGGACGACTAAAAAATTTCGGGCCCAAGAAAAGTGTGTTTTTCTCCCGGTCAGCGTGTACTCACCTCAACATTTACCAGTACAGCCCTGCTGATATAGGCTTATACTCAGTTACCCAGAGCATGTCCTCCATGATCTTCTCCCACCAGAACGAGTAGCTGGATACTCCCATAGTAAAGGCCTAATAGGCTTCGCTCAAAATAATCTAGAGATGCCACGCTGTGATTCGTTGATTGGAAAGGGATTCATCGCCAAAATGTTATATGGATGACTTGTTTGACGCTAATATTTAAGACCTATCATTCAGCTTCTGATTTAATTTGCACCTTTTACTACCAATACTTATTTCTTCGATGTATAATAACCAGAGGCGGATCCAGGATTTCTGGTTAGGGGGGCGTAAATACTACATACATACATGCATACATACATACACACATGCATACATACATACATACATACATACATACATACATACATACATACATACATACATACATACATACATACATACATACATACATACATACATACATACATGCATACATACATACATACATACATACATAGGCATATAAGCCCACACACATGCATTTGTTCGGCGCAGTGGTGAAGGGGTATAGGCCTAATTATTATGCACCGTGAGGCATAAAAAACGAAGCCCCTAGAAAAATTGTTATAATTTTAACAATATTCAAGCAATGTCAATGAAGTTTTGGAAAATTATGGCCAAATAGCAGGCAATGTAAAAAGATTATGAATTTGTACTCAAACTGTCTGCCTTTAGCTTCTACGCATGCGCGAAGTCCCTTTCGCCATTCACGCACCGCCTAGTCAATAAATTCGCTGTTGAAGATCGTTCCAAGCTTGCACGATTCGCTTACGAAGATCTTCAACATCACGGACCTTCGTTTTGTACACCATTTCCTGCATGCATACCCATATTTTTTAATCGACTGGATTCAGATCTGGGCTGCTAGGGGGCCATAGTGTAGGAGTTATGAAGTCAAGTCGAGTTTTATTCGTCGGAAATGCAACCGTTTCTTGAACTCTGTACGGTGTACGCTAGAGTAGCCAACCACCTTGCTGGAAAATGTAAAATTCAGAGTTCTCGAATTTCAGGTAGAAGGCCTTCCATGAGTAAAAATATCTCTGTAGTGTTGGCCGTTGATTGTACCCCCCCCCCGGTTTAACAAAGTGAATTGACGTGCGCCCCAGAGAAGAAGCACGACTGATACCATTTGGGATTTGCTAAACGTCGGACGTGTGCGTAAAAGGCGGTCGGCTGCATTATCTCTCTTTCGAGTTCCAACTGCTACATACAGACGATCATTTTGAATATTGCTGCGAGAAGCAGGAAATAATGTACAAAACAAAAGTTCCGTGATGTTGATTGTTGAAGATCTTCGTAAGAGAATTAGGCAAACTTGGAACTATCTTGACCAGCGAATTATTGACTCGGCGGTGCGTGAATGGCGCTAGCGACTTCGCGCATGCGTAGAAGCTAAAGGCGGACAGTTTGAGTACAAACTGAAAATCTGTTTACATTGTCTGCTATTTGGCTATAAATTTCCTGAATTTCATTGACATTGTTTGAATATTGTTACAATCATAACAATTTTTCTAAAGGCTTTGTTTTTTATGCCTCACGGTGTAGTATGCATGTATGTATGTATGTATGTATGTATGTATGTATGTATGTATGTATGTATGTATGTATGTATGTATGTATGTATGTATGTATGTATGTATGTATGTATGTATGTATGTATGTATGTATGTATGTATGTATGTATGAGTAGATGTCTTTTTAATTTTCTGGGGGTCTTTTATTATTTCCTGAGGGGGGTGCTCGGTAGTACAGTGGATAGCGCGCTGGAGTGGAAATTAGATGTCTTTTTAATTTTCTGGGATTTTTTTCATTGAAGAAAATATCAGCTAAAATATCAGTTAAAAATGGTGATAAAGGATTTTCTGGGGTGTTTTTAATTGAAGAAAATATCAGCTAATAATTGAGTTTAAATGGTGCTAAAGGATTTTCTGGGAGTCTTTTATTATTTACTGATTCCTCCTCACATCTCTCATCTCACATCTCTCATCCAGCTCCTTTTATTATTTCGATCAGCAAGGAAATCAAGGTCGTATGAATACTGCCGAAAAGTCTCTAGCTAATATATTTAGTGCGTTGTGTGAAAAAACGAATATCTCGAGAAAATCGGTGTTGGTTACAAAAACTATGCTACAACCGGTTGAATTGTTATGCGCAGCTCCCGTACCCCCTCCGCCCGCAATTTGCATGTAATTCGCTCCATTTTTATACAGGTAGACGTTACCATGAGCGGTATTAGTGTCACAAAATTCTATATACGTCGAAACCAAATAGTATCCGGCTTTTCCGGGAGTGACACGAGTCAGTTTCGTACTTATGCCAGCATCGGTTTTGAATCTTTCATTATCGAAAGAAACTCTTGTGTGAGTTTTAGCGTCTATGGCTTGACGAGTGAAAGAATGAATGCTAAGCGCGGGACCGATTGAGATAGAATCTGCATACTGCTTCGTAGCTGCATCGCTGGCGCTGTTGGGATTGTGTAGACCTGTAATGTAACCATCATGCATAAAGATGGTTGTATGCACATTTATTTGAGATGAAATATTGTATTGCGTCGACTTAACCATCTCTAACATGATTTCATTGTTTATTCTAAAACGAAATCCATCCATCGATTGTAATGTAATAGGATTGTTTAACGAACATTGTAGTTTATTTCGTATACTACCTAAGAAAATAGTGAATTCTTTATTTTCTCCTCTCAAGTCCTTACAACCCATTGAACGCAGACGATCGGAGCCAACGTTTAAGATTAGATCACCAGTCATGGTATCACCAGTTTTAGACACCTTCAATGTAACTTGTTCATCAACGTATTTCTTATTCGTCAAATGATTATCGTTGGACGGAGAATCGTCGTGATTCGTTATCAAATCAATGGCTTGACCCCAACTTAAGGCCTCATCCATTCCTGCTGTCAAAGGCTTCGTTGTTGGTAGTCCTTTAATTTTGTGACCACCCATTTTTAAATTTCCAGTCGCGATGTTTGCTCCATCCAATCGAAGAAAACTCTCATTTATTTGACTAAGAGTAACTCCTCCAGCAATTACTCTTTGTGATGAACTAACATCGGTGTGACCGAATTTATCGACAGGCATTTTATATATAATAATTTTTAATGCAGATTAGTCATCGTATACATATAATTGCATTACCTGAATCCCTCGTAGATCATTACCTCTTGTCTCTACTGCAACTCTATAATATTGATACGCATTCGTAGTAGAAATATTAAAAAATGTCGGAACAGCCTCTGAAGTAGTCCCATATGCATGTAAGTGTGCAAACACTGCTCCATCATTGCTAGCGGATAAATAAAAGAGAGATGCAGATACTGTTTTCAACGCAATTCTCCAAATTTTAACTGGCTCAGGACATTTAATTTGTAACCAAGGAATCATATTATCTTCACCTGAATTCCAAGCTGCGTTAACATCGTCCTTGAGATTAGTGAAAGCATGGTAGGCTTTGCTTCCGGATAAACAATCACTGGCACTAGCAACGAATCCTGTCACACTTACATCAGCTTCCAAGGGAGGAATATATCCAACATGGCACTTTTTCAGAGATTTATCGACGTAATTCTTTGTAGCGGCATCTTGAGCTGAAAGAGGATCGCTTAAATCGTTGATATTATTACTATTCATTAGGATATTTTGATAAACGTCGATTTTTCGATCGTTAGACGCTCTACCGATTCTCATTATATTTTCTGCGCCTATTTTGCATAGAAATCCATCCGTCGATTGTAATGTAATAGGATTGTTTAACGAACATTGTAGTTTATTTCGTATACTACCTAAGAAAATAGAGAATTCTTTATTTTCTCCTCTCAAGTCCTTACAACCCATTGAACGCAGACGATCGGAGCCAACGTTTAAGAACAAGTCGCCAGCCATTGTATCACCTGCCTTAGACACCTTCGAAGCATCAACGTATTTCTTATTCGTCAAATGATTATCGTTAGACGGAGAATCGTTGTGATTCGTTATCAAATCAATGGCTTGTCCCCTACTTAAAGCTTCATCCATTCCGGCTGTCGAAGTATTCGTTACTGGGAGACCTTTTATCACACATCCATTCATATTTAGATTTCCAGTCGGCAGATTTGTCCCATCCAATCGAAGAAAATTAGCATTTACTTGGCTAAGAGTAACACCTCCAGCGATTACTCTTCGTGATGTTCCTCCAGCAGCGGTGTGACCAAATTTATCGACAGGCATTTTATATAATAATAATTTTTAATGCAAGCCATTTATAACTTCTTGAAATTTACAACCATCGCTCATCGTCTTCTTTAAGACATACAAACACAAATGACCACAAAATACTTCGTTATCGGGTTGTATTCGCTCGCTGTTATATAGCACTGGACGGCGTAAATAGTTTATCAGTTCCAGAGGTGGAGGAAGGCCGTAACTATCGAAATATATTTTCTCACTACCGCTCTTTAAGAAAGAGACCCAATGACTTCCCACCCCACTAGAACCATCTAGATTTAGGATACCACATTCATTAACTCTCGGCTTCATAGGCAATTCATCTCTTAGAAAAACTCCCCTAAAATTGCGTATCCCCATTTTCCCAGCCGCTTCGATTAGATCCACATTCGATAAAGCAATATTCGGTAGCACTACTCCACAAACATCGATTTGTTTGACGCTCATTTATTAAATATAAACATTAATTAAAAGTTTTCAACGAATAGTGACCATATGCCAAAGTATGAATGCCATCTTGCATTATTACCCGTTTATCGTCGTCTGCAGATAATGCAACTTTATTAATTTCTTCCGTATAAATATCGTGATGATAAGATCTAATAACATTCATCGTTCGTTGTTGTTCTTTTTTAGTAAATAAGCAATCTTTATAATCTTCGTGAGTAATAGTTTTCTGGACAACATTCTTCTTAATACCTTTACATTTCTTGTGCTCATCTCCAGCAGCCATCTTATAAGAATACAACTTTGCTCTGAGTCCAATAAATTCTTTTATCTGTTTCCCACTAGCTTCATCCTTGAACATTCCAATAACTTTTTTATTTACTCCAACCTCAATACCAGATGGATGATCTCTCGGGTATTCACTCGTGTCGAATCGAGTCTTAATATCGCCTGCGATATCTGAGTAAAAGTCTTCAGTTTTAATTTCGTATGTCAAAGAATCTGTATCGGTAAATAATAATTTAGCTCTATTTCCGTATTTATCCTTGATGTAATTGTAATGAAATTCATACATCAACGTTTTGCTCAAGTCTAATATACACATGCCAAGATATATAGGTTTATTATAGTACAATTTAGTTTTTTTCATGTGAACGGCTATTAGATTTTCATCGAAAATAGTACATCTCTCATAATTAGGTTTAGCGGCTAGTTCAATAGCCCTCTCCTCTTGACACACTAACTCTACATCAACACGATTTTCAATGTTCTCACAAGTTTTTCCAAAGACACTGTTATTCATTAATTTGAAAAAGTCTTTCTCAAAGTCATTAGTAGCTTTCGTTCTAAGAGCTGTATTTAAATCGATATACTTTTTCAACCAATCACTTTCTTCGAATAGTACACCTCTATGCACTTTTGTTATTTTCAAACCCAAGCTCTCATACAGCTTCAGATTATCGTAGTGCAGCACATACTTCTTTTTATCGTTTAAGTTTGGAATTAACTTTTTGACTTTGTTAATCTCAATGCTTTCGGGGGCTAACGGAAAATCGTTATGCAGGTCGTGTAACTCTTTAGGATATTCCAAATCAACTTCCAATATGCATGGAATACTTCTCCAATTATTTAATTCATCTTCGTTCATCCATTTGAACCCGTGAGTAGGTAAATTTTTGATCATAGCCCATCCATATAGATTATTCGCATCCAGGTAAGTAATAAATGTAGAATTTTCGTTACTATTGAAATCGCTCATATATTTATTATTCGCTTTCCCGTAACGATTTGATATTGTGCTCACTCCTCCTCTCATCCCTTGCCTAAGCATCAGAATCATATCATAATCATTCAATAACTCCAATTTCACGCCTGTCAATTTTAAAGCGGCATCCCAGGCTAAACCAGGAGATGTAAAATACCATGCAGGGTCAAGCGTATAGTTCTTCATACACACATCTCTAAAGTTTTCGAAAACATCGGCAAGTAACAGAACATCCGAAACGTTGTATAAATCGTGATATTCTCTGAATGTTTTGCATCCAAATTCCTTCCATACCGTTTTTGCATGCTCGTAGTCTTCATCGCTAATATTCGAATCATTTAGCTTAGAATAGAATGCGGATTTTGGTGGTAGTTCGGTTTCATTAAAGGTAGTAAATGAATCGACGTAGTCATAAGGATATATGCCTTTTCTCAGCAAAAGATCGAGCTTCTTTCCAGTATATCGTTTCCCAATATTTTTACACTGGTCTTTGCTTAGGTTCCTCGATAAAGCATCAAGACTAGAAGCCATAAATTTAAAACTGTCGATAAAACGCAGTTGTCGCTTGACGGTAATCTCTTTTCCCTCTTTATTTACAAACTTATCAACAACGACCTCTCTGCTAAAAGATATATACTTTTCCTCGTTATTAGGTATGCAATTAATTTTCTCTCCATTATTACCTCTCAGTTTCTTAATGAACAGATGACAATCGTACCCGGAAAGATTATGAAACACTACAGGGAAAAACTTGGGGACTTTATAGTTTACATTACAAATGTTATGAGCAGCCCTCCTAAATTTACCGCTAAGATGACAGTGATCTCTCACTCGGTCTTCGCCCAACGTTTTTTCACAGATATGACATATAGTAGCTCCATCAAAACACTTCTTGTCCTCTTCTGTAAATATCATCTTCTTAGGGAATTTAAATTGATTATATATTTGTTTTATATTCTCTTCTAGTTTATCTACAAATATTTGACCAACATCATCATCTTCGCTTTCAGCCGTAAACGTCACAGGATCTTGAGAATATACACTATCGTCGAAACATTTTATGTGGTAACAAAAGGAGCTAGGAGTATGCTTTTGATATTTATTAGTGTACGACAACTCTGGATTTGGTTGGCATGTATCGATCGGTTTTACAAAAGACTCGAAATCTGCGTAGACTATAAACGGAACCCTCATAGAATTGTTATAATTTTTAAAACTTAACATAGTTCCTGGTTCTGGCATTTCTATTTTTTGTGCGTTATGTTGAGAGCAGTACTCATTATGGTTGTTAAGCGCTCCTGGCGTTGTGAAACCATTCATACACCTTTTACAATAATACATCGAATTAGTCCGAAATCTCATCAATCTGTTAAAATTCTTGATCCAGCAATAATGTTTTTTTTCTCCATCAGATATAAGCAAAAGATCAATACTACTTTCACACTTAGACAGATAAAGCGGATAGACATGTTTTTCGTAACCAAATATATTAACACTAATATTATTATTTCTCTCAAATTTACCTATCACATTAGCATCAGCAGCAACTGGAAACTCAATGCCACTCCAATTAAGTTTTTTCGATTGTTCTGTCAAAGCTTTCGTTATTTTTTCCGGATGGTCATCCACCGGATTCAAAGCTCTAGTGATACACCATTTGAAGCATTCTTCGTCGTGGTTTTTCATATTTATAATAGCCTTTTTATTAGCTAAGAAGCTGGGAAGTGGAATGTAAGAACTACCTCTTAAGGGTGTATATTTTACCGTATTTATATCTAATTTGACAACGGCTTTAAATCTCCAATTACTTCCTTGCATCTGAAAACTAGCAATAGACTCCATGATTTTATCCTTCTTTCTGCTGTATATTTCATTCAAGTCGGTTGCTTCTAAAATAACTTCTGCCCTGGAAACGAATGGTATATCCTCAGAAGTAACTATTCCAGATTTCATATCTACTCGTTCCATAGTACAAGTAAGAACTAAATTAGTCTTTGTCTGGCGATTGTTCGACAACAGATTTACTACCTGCGGTCTGACGAAATCAAGAAACGAAGAGGCGTCCATTCCATTAATTCCATCTATTCTATATTGCTTGGTGAATCCTTTAATAGCCGACGCCGTTTCTCGAATTTTAGTTTTATCGAATATCCTAGAAACAGTTGACTTCAACGATTCGAGTTTTTCGTTAACGACTTTATTGTCTTGTTCAGGCACATAACTAAGTAACCAATCCGCAAAATCATTTAATTTGGATCTAACCCTATTTTTGTATTTTCTCTTAGGCGCTACTGGTTTGTATTTACCAGGTGTGGGGGTAAGCGTAGGAACCTTAATGTCAGGAACCGATGAGTCGAGCAAGTGTTCAACATGGTTCATGTTTCTTAAACTACTTTTCTTTAAATCCATTTTATCTTACCACGCAAAAATATTAATATCCATATTCGAACACTTCAATTTCATACATGTATCTATCGCTCATACACTTTAATTTCGTATCTATCTCTCCAGACATTTCCGTTATGATAAGCTATTATGCCAGCACTCTGACCATACGCCTTAGCAGCTTTATACATCGATGGATACGAGGTAACAACGCCAGTCTCTCGATCTATAATATCTACTCTTCTCGGTTGTTTCCTGATACTACCCAGCGTGTCATGTCGATATGACACAGACTTGTAGTCCGTCGGAAGAATATTCTTTTCAATCAATACAGCTATCATTTGAGGTTTGTTGAGATGCGAAGTGCCTGTAACATCGTGATGCTTGGCTAACATTCTAAGCTCTGGTAGCTTCATAATATATAAGTATTCTTTAAATCAATTTTCCATACACTACACTCATTTTCTGTCCATCCGATTGGAACTGCAGCAACCTATCTGAAATTACGACAGCATACGCTTCGGTGTCGGCTGGCACTGCTGCATTGAAAAGAGCCTTAATCTGAATATCAACGACTGAAGATTTCAAACGCTCGGATTGTTTGCTTACATCGAACACGAACAACGGATATAATTCTTTATAATCTACAGGTGTTATATTGCTTTGCGTAATCAACTTATCCATACCGTAAAACTTTTGACTAAAGGAGGACGCGTCTCTATACGCTCTGGAGAATTGTTGATTAGGAAACGACAGGTTATGATCTACAGCTGGATATCTTTCTTGATTCATCATCACATAAATGTTCTTAAGATCGCAGTGATTAAATAGCGACGGATTACTTTCCTGATTACCGCTACGGTCCGTCTGAAATCCTACGATGATATATCTAGGTTTCTCTGGTGACGTTTTAACGCTTAATCTCCAACTGAAACTTGTCGACTGAGGAACTGTTATCGTATCGCATTGACGAGCTCTATATGCAACTGGTAACGTTAATTTCGATTCAATCGTCTTATACAACTGCATTCGTTCCATGTCGGAAGGAATAACGTGTGGAATGAACCATGAAATTTTGTTTATCGCAACTTTTCCAGCAGCTGCAGCGTTATCTCGGAATATGGCATCATCGTCCGCTTTACGAACTAAAGTCAGCGTCTGTTTGAAGCCGTAAATAATCTTGTCGTAATCATCGCAAAACCCGAAAATATGCTTCAACGGAACAATAAAGCTGAACATTCCTTTAGTGTTTGGTTTGCGAATGAGAAAGCTTTGTCTAGTGGCAAATCCGGGGTTGTCCGCAATAACAGCAGTCGCTCCAGTGTCTTTATACCACAGCTGATTTAAGCCTTGAGTCAGCTGAAAATCGTTTGGATACGTAAGTAAACCGAGCATCGTTGTAGCTTGACCCGGATGAAATAGCGTTTCGATTTCTTGATTAGATAACTGATAGGATATTTGACTGAATAGATACATAAGCCCATTATTCGTAAGAGCGACTAAATCGGCATTAACGTATGCGGTGTCATCGGCTTTAATTAGTCTTCCGTCGAATTGTAGATATGACTCTGCTGGGTGACTGTATAAGTCTTGTAATTCAATATTTATTCTTATTTCACCAGAACTGTTAAGGTTAGTTCTCGCTACAGGTTCGTACTCGTGCCATTCGTATCGCTCGATACCTTCATCGATCAATGGTTGCTCTGTGAATCTTAGAATATCGGATTGCATTTTATTATACATATATTTTTAAATAAGAAAATAAATTTTTAGACCTAAATAAGAAAATAAATTTTTAGACCTAAATAAGAAAATAAACTTAAGCAAAATAAATTTAAACTTAAGCCATTTTCAAACCACCTCCGTTTAAGCGTTTTACGAGATCTTGAATTCTAATAGCTCCTCCCGTCATTTCTGGATTCGATCCTAGTAATCTAGCTAGAATGACTTTAGTTTCCTGAGTTATCGGCTGCTGAACGGGAGCTTTAGGGAGTATCTTATTGAGTAATCGTTTTCCAACGTCGATAGCCTTATCCTTAGCAACACTCCCAATCTCTTTGACAGCTGTGCTCGCAATTTGTTTGGCTGCATTCGATGTCAGTAGTCTCTTGAGAAATCCTGCAATGGAATCGAATATTCCTGCTCCACCGACAACGTGTACTTTTTTATAACTTCTTCTCGCAACGACCAGCATTTCTATATCATCAATTTTTAAATTAGATCATCAATTTTTTATATTCATCTTTGGATATCACTCCTTGTCTTAGTAACTCGTCAGTCATACCTACAATTTCATTTCTTACTCCTGTATTTCCCGCTTTGTAGCTATATATTCGCAACTCTAATTGTTTTACTAATTCATTTGGATCTGAAGGAATGGTAATTATTCCGCTTCCTGTTTTACCTCTTAACTTTATGTAATCGTCCCATATGGGTTTTATTATCTTTGCATATTTTACACTTCTAGACGATTTAGGTTTGTTTGGTTTATTTGGCTGACTCATGGCATTCGTTTTAGTTAGAATCTCGGCGTATTCTTCGAGATCACGATTATCATAAATTGAACTGTTTGGACTAGCTAACGTTAACAATTCCCATAATCCTGGAGTTCCTTGATAAGTTGTGGTTCCAACTGTAATATCATTTCCTTGGATTGAGGCTTCGCTGTCACCGATGTAGAATTTTCCATCTCTTGATCTTAATCCGAATGTTGTATCCACAAGTCTTTTATCAGAAGCATATTTTTTAAGGTATTCAACTGCAATATTTCCTAATTCTAACCTTCTAATGTCTTCTACTGGGTCATCGTCATCGTACGCCTCTATAGACGGGTACTGGGGAAATTGAATAGTTTTCAACGAATCTGGAAGTGATTTTAGAGCGAGTGATGTTGCTGCAGAATTATCTTTTATTGTCGACAGCAAAGCGTTTTGTTCTTTTGAAATTGCTGATTGAGAGTCGACTATTGGTTTGTAGATTTTCGTTAATTCTCGTTGAAGTCCAAGATCATCTATTCTCTCAGAGAGAAAGTTTTGTTTAATATTTTTTTTCGTTTTTAAAAACTCTTCGATAATAAAATCTCTTTTTGCAGGATCACTAATTTTCAGTAGTGACATTTTTTATTATAAGTATAATGTTTAAAACGTAACGTAAAACGTAGACATAAAACGTAAACATAAAACGTAAACATAAAACGTACAATTTATGCATCGTAGTAATTAACATAACAAATTGAGTCTTTTTCATTTATAGTAACTGGTGAATCTGAGTTGTTTTGAATTGTAATTATTATATCCTCTGCGTCCTCTAGGACAGTACCATCTTGAAGACTCAGTCTGAGTTGTTTCAACTTCTGTCTAAGAGAGACTAGACACATTCCACTGGTCATTCGGACTCCAAGGCCTACTTCTACTGTAATATTTGTCTTTGGTTCAATCGTTATCGCTTGCTGAGCAAAAATCTCATATCTATCGCCTGCTCGTTGTCTTGCAGGAGCGTGAGTGACCACTTTAGGCAACCAAATTATCGTACTCACACGAGGCTTTCGTTTGGTGATAAATTTGTGTATTGGGTGACCGTATCCAGACATTTATATAAGAGATTGTTTAAAGTAACATTCCAAAAATAGGAATATTTTTAAATGGTGAATTGGGACCAAGTATAAGACCTTCACCGCTGACATATCCTGTTCCTCTTTTCATAAACAGACCAGAACCCGATATCGAACTACCCTTTTTCCACGGAGATAGAAAAAGACCTTCCCCAGCAGGCACTATCTTACAGCATATTCCTCCTTTCTTAACGTACAGCACGCCTGATCCACTTATCGGATGTGAGATCGAAGATCCACTTATCGGGTGTGAGATCGAAGATCCACTAATTTTATCGACAATTTTGGAACCAGCTGCAGAACCCAATCCTGTTAAGGCTCCTGTGGCTAAACTCGGAAGAACACTAGACAGTAGAAACTTTCCGGCTGTTGCTAAGAACGGTAGAATAGCGCCAATAAATCCGCCTTCGACTCTCGCATTGTCTTCTAATTGCTTTTTACCCATTTTATTTGTCACTCCAGTTCCATTCTGATACGCTTTAGTTAACTTGTTAATTTGCCTCTGGTTTAGAGCTAATACATGCTCACCAGTTATGTCTCCATGAGAAAGTCTTATACTCACTCCAGTCCCTACTTGAGCAGCTCGCTTAATCTTCTCTTTTTGCCCTTCAGAAATATTAACTTTGACCTTAGCGTAAGCGCTCATCTTATATTAAATATAAACTTTAAATTAAACCTCTCTTATATGAAATCGTATCGATAATTCCTCACCTCTTAAATTAATTAGTTTTCCATTTTGGTCTATTAGTTTTGTTTCCATCGATGAAATAGAGTATAGCGTTATTGGAAGATATACGAGATTGTGAGGAGATTCGATTATCTTGTAACCAGGCCCGACCGATGGAAAGAAAGAATAAATTATGTTCTCCGTAGTTCCGTTAGCATACGATGATCCTATTATATCACTCGTAACACGTAAACTATTCACGCTGTTTATATTGACTATGTGCTCGGATTCGTTATATCCTTCGGAGTATACACGACTCTGAAATCCTAGAACCGTACTAATTGAATTTGGTACTGTAAAATCAACTTTATAGTTCTCATCAATTTCCAAAACAGCCTTCAAAGTATTGTTATTTGGTTGCAACTTTATACATTGTCCATGACCTTCTTCTTTTAGAATTCTCTGTATGTATTCGTTTAAGTCATCGATTTCATAGCAACCGGTTGGAATGTCTAAATCTTTCCACGTTACACCGTTATCTGACGAATATACGAATTTATTATTTGTTTCGTCTATATTAGGAAAACTGTAGTACGTTTCAAGATTAACAAGGGCCATTTCATACGTTTTACTTTTGTCCAGTTCGATTAGTGGATTAAATTTCGTTCGAATTCGTGTGCTCCTTTCGCTCAACAAAATGCAAAAGGATTCTTTAGCCTCTGTGTTGCGTGCAATCGTTTGAGTATTAGATAAAATTTCGTCAAGAAGGGTTTCCATTTTAGATAGCTATTTTTAAACCTAGAATATAAAATCTTAAATTTTGTTATCATTTTATTATTGCTTTTATTTAATGTAAAATGTATCTAATCCAGATCTGTACCTGCCCTTATTTGTTTTACTAGTAAGGTCTATAACCACAAAACCATGCGTTTCATCCCACGCAGTTTTGCATAGTTTTCGAAATTCTTCAATAGTCATATCATCTACGCCTATATGATCGCTGTATATATGATTAATATTCTTGAGGTCTTGAGGGAATAGACATATAAAGTTAGCATTCTCTCTTATAGTTTGTCTAGGTAGCTTGAAATAATTTTGTGCTAGGTAAAAGCAGTCTACATTACTATGCCTACCTCTTATATAATAGGATTCGCACTTATTTTGTCGCTCTAACTGTAAATCATCAAAAATCATGAGATTCTTCTTATCTCGACTTAAGTCTCGTGGATCTGGAACATCTTCAGAGGTTTCAAAGAACTTGCATTATATATCCGATTTTTTTGCCATGTTTTTAGACATCTCCTCGACTACGGCGGTCGGTGATACATTTAATTTCATTATTTCATCTCGATTATCAAAAAGTCTTATAATTGCTTCCTTTGGTAATTTCTCTTCGAATGCTTTCTTGAGTATCTTGTATTCTGATTGAAAAAGCGATTTTCCAAAGATTTGCAAGTTATCATAGTCTAACCAACCAGGTCTCAGTAATAAATTAAGTAGTAATATTGTCTTGCCGCATTGAGACTTACCGACGATCAAACCTCTGATGCTTCTTGGTAGGAGAGGACTGTTAAAGCGTTTACTTGATTCTTCATTCCACGATAGGTCTTGGACTTCCATTTTAATTATATTATATTAAAATGGAGCACAGCTCGTATTGCGTAAAATGTAAGCGACAAACTGAGTGTAGAGATATTCAACGAGTTGTCAGTAAGAATGGCAGACCTATGCTTAGATGTGTATGCGTTGAATGTGGCGCTAGAAAAACTCAGTTTACTAAAATGTCTACTACAGTACAAGGAGGTGATTTAGTCTCAGCTCTCAATTCTGCTACTTCCAACATTAAACTTCCATGGGCAAAGTACCCGGGTGAAATGCATCTTCCAGGACATTCTTTCACGGGTCCGGGTACTCGATTGGATTTGAGATTGAATCCTGATGGAACACCAAAAGATTGGAGCAAACCAGTAGATAGAGTTGATGCAGCAGCCTATCGTCATGACCTAGCTTATGCTAAACATGCTGACACAGCAGGGAGAAACGTCGCTGACAGAGCTATGATAGATGAATTAAATAATATACCTAATCCTTCTTTCCGCGAACGAGTTGAAAGATCTATAGTTAAACCAATTTTATCAACGAAAACCCATTTTGGAATGGGGTTGAAAAAAAACTCTGAGATGGACAGACCAACTTGCTGACGAATTGCATAAACCTATAGTCAGGAAGTTCAGGAAGCGAGTTGTTTATGTGCAGGGAGTGGACAAAGTTTGGGCGGCAGACTTGATTGACATGCAGGCTTATGCTAAATTTAATTCTGGTGTGAAATATTTGTTAAGCGTCATTGATATATTCTCCAAGTATGCATTTATTCAGCCGTTAAAAGATAAGCGCGGAGAATCTGTGGCAGATGCTTTCGTTAAAATATTTAATACGAGCAAAAGAAGGGGTGAAAAACTTTGGGTCGATAAGGGAACAGAATTCTATAATAAACAGGTAAAATCATTAGGTATGCAGTTGTACTCAACTGAGAATGAAGAGAAATCTTGTATCGTAGAAAGATTTAATAGAACAGTGAAAGAGAAAATGTTCAAATATTTTACAGCGAATTCAACTCAGAGATATATCGATGTTTTAGATAATATGGTTAGTTTATACAACAACACAAGACATTCTTCCATTAAAATGACTCCTGTTAAAGCGAGTATCAAAGCAAACGAAAAAGCTGTTTGGTTAAATCTATACGGCGACGCTGTACCTGAAACTGTTAAACCTAAATTTTCAGTAGGAGATAGAGTAAGGATTTCTAAGAAGAAAAAGACATTCGAGAAAGGCTACATGCAGAATTGGACTCAAGAGGTTTTTACTATTACACAAATACAATACACGGATCCTATAACCTATAAAATATCTGACTATCATGGAGAACAAATACAAGGGACATTTTATGAAGCTGAGTTACAACTGACAACGCAAGATACATTTAAAATAGAGAAGATTATTAGGAAAAGTGGTAATCGGTCTTTGGTTAAATGGTTAGGCTATGATGATTCATTCAATTCATGGGTTGACAATAAGGATTTGATAAGTATTATACCAAAATTATAAGAGGTCTTCTTGCTGAAAAAAAAGTTTAAAAAAAAAAAAAAAAAAAAGTCATCAACTTTTTTCACGGAGACTTTTTAGTCATCAACTTTTTGGGGGTAGTGAAAAATTTTCTTCCCTCCGACCACTCCTTCGTCCTTCGTCTCCCAAACTGTTCGACCAGGTTTCCACCTATGCTGAAATAACATTCACAGATTATGAAGCACGCTTTAAAAACATTCGCAAGTCTCGAAGCAAGCTTTAATAATAAGTTCTACTGTCATACGCATGCGTGCCGTCCTAAATGAATGCGTCTGCGTGATCTGCTTGTGACCTAGATAAATTATCATCGATGATAGATTATCTAGGTCAAGTCATACGCATGCGTGCCGTGCTATATGAATGCGTCTGCGTGATCTGCTTGTGACCTAGATAAATTATCATCGATGATAGATTATCTAGGTCAAGTCATACGCATGCGTGCCGTGCTATATGAATGCGTCTGCGTGATCTGCTTGTGACCTAGATAAATTATCATCGATGATAGATTATCTAGGTCAAGTCATACGCATGCGTGCCGTGCTATATGAATGCGTCTGCTGAACTGCGTCATTGCAATCGATTTTCGCCTTGGCGATGACAATAATATAATCACCTCCTCCGTCGCTACAAGTCCTACAAATTTACAATTAGACCTACCATGGTTCTTATGATTCTGATCTAAACAACAACCATTTCTACTAATTTTAATACGTTAGGCTATGTGAAGACAAGTATCCAATTAAATTAAGGATTATACAAAATCATCGAATCCCTTCTTTGTTCTTCTTCAACCTCCATTAATTAACTGTAAAAATTGTCGTCTTGAGCTTCCGAGAAACATCCTCAAGAAACCGCCGAAGCGACAAAGACCTCATGGAAGACCAACGGCTGAATCCCGAGATAGTAAATTTTTCGGGACTCGATTCTTCCTCAGATAGGCTACGAACAAATGAAGAATACAATCACTTTATTCTAAATCATGATAATGACTTTCCAATGAATTTAGACAACCCTTCATATCCGATTGAATTGGTGTATTTTGCTTCGTTAAAAGAGTTATACAGGAAGAAACTACGGCTACAGCACTACGCTAAGTTTTAGCATATCAGAGAGGTAGTGTTTACATTCACGCACGTAATTTTACACCCCTCTTAAGACATTTTATTTTATAGAATTTGGTCTGAACTATAAAACGACACAACGATACCTTCTGTTTGCCATGCTCATACGCGTGTATCCTAGCTTGATAATATGTAAACTATCATGTTCCTCGAATCAATGTTTTTTCGTCAAAATTATTATCACACGCGGTATCTATTGCTAGGTAGATTGTATCGTTTGAAAACTTAGCCATAGGCCTATCCTTAACGAAGTCAACCATTCTAAACCGATTTAAAACAACAACTAATTTTCGTAAAATCAAAAAATTTAGCCTACAACAGACAATGCTCTATAGCCTACTCACCTGTATAGAACGACGCCCTTACAACGAATACGTATCTTCAAGGTGTATGTATCCAGGTGTTTCATGGTAGCCACGTCAGCCAACGACCTGCATGCTTGGCCGACTCATAGTCCTAGCCTAGCCGTGCTGTCGTGATCGAGGCCGCTCCCAGCCAGGTTGTTGTGTCGTGATCGAGACATCTGCTGCTTTGTTGCTTTGTTGCTGCATGAGCGCTCATGCATACAAGGCCTGCTCGCTCAGTATGCTGTGGATCAATACCGTATTCTGCTCGCATGTAATAGACCCTATAGAATAGCTTATACAAAAGACTTTTTACTGGTTAGAAAAGACCTCGACTTTTATCTGGTTTCTAGCGCTAATTAGGCTGATTGTTTCTTCAATTAAAAACACCCCAGAAAATCCGTTAGCACCATTTTTAACTGATATTTTAGCTGATATTTTCTTCAATGAAAAAAATCCCAGAAAATTAAAAAGACATCTAATTTCCACTCCAGCGCGCTATCCACTGTACTACCGAGCACCCCCCTCAGGAAATAATAAAAGACCCCCAGAAAATTAAAAAGACATCTACTTGTATGTATGTATGTATGTATGTATGTATGTATGTATGTATGTATGTATGTATGTATGTATGTATGTATGTATGTATGTATGTATGTATGTATGTATGTATGTATGTATGTATGTATGTATGTATGTATGTATGTATGTATGTATGTATATATGTATGTATGTAAAAATAATATAGGCTAATGACGCTAGTCGATGCCAACTTATCATACGGTAATAACCATAGTAATGATAGAAATTGAAAATACTAGTATTTGTATTTTAAAAAATAGATTCAATAAGCAAGGGATGCGCCTCATCCATGGACCGCAAACCCCTGAGCGTTAAGAGAATGATTGTATGAGTAATCTTTGATACATTTAATTTCTGCTGAAGAGCTCCCATGACCCGACCTACTGAAATTGCAGTTCTATATCCTTTATTTGCTTTTGTCCATAATATCGGCAGCTGAACGCTTTCGGCGGCTATAATCAGCATGACGAATTTCAAAATTATAATGATAATCATATGCCATCTTTTGAGATTTAGGCCTAAGATAGGCTTATGTCTTACCAACGGCAGTCGGCTTATTCGCGAATGATAAAACTGCTTGTTTAAGCCTTTTTGACGGCGGACCACTCGACAAATTTTTAAATTGACCAATTTCTATTTACGTAAATTTTGTCTGTACATGAACTTTGTGAATGACGTAACGGCAAAAGTCATTGGTCACGTGGGCAACGTCTGCTAGCAACTCAGGTAAGTAGGTAAGAGAGCTCCGGTAAGAGAGCTCCATTCTGCCGGTCCAGCTACTTCAAACATTCCTATTCCCAAATTGCAATTATATTAGTTTTAGGTCAGTTTAGTTTGAGAACATTTGCTGAGGTTTAGGGGGGGCGTACGCCGGCTCCGCCCCCCGTCTGAATCCGCGCCTGATAACCATATGTTTTATGTCCCATTGTGCATTTGTAAGCGGTGCAATAAATTTTAATAAAGAAAATACATAGGGCCTACTCATTTTAATTTAATAGGCCTACTTGAAAACAAATCACCCTCTGCATAATGTAAAAACACGTTATATAAACATACATAATCGCATATATATGTATATAGCTATAGCTATATATAATTTTTTATATATAATATTATATATAGGCCTGTGTATAATACTTATAAATGGACTCACACCAAGGAAATATATGTGACCCGCTATATGATAAGGTACCATAAGTCGGGGTACAGTTTCCCCAGAAATCGCGCATAAAGACGTGAAGGGGAAAAAAATTTTTAATCAAATTTGAGTTCTTGGTATTTTTAGCAGCAGGTGAAAAGGACTTTTAAGTTAATAACACTGATAATATTACATAATAGACAACACTGAGAATTGGTCGTGAACCTCTTGTAGGATAAATCGCTCAGAAGCGCTCCCAGTGTGCAAGACCCCACGACACTCATCGATGGAAATAAAGTGGCAATTTCTCATGTTCATCATTATAAGTCGGTCATTTATCATCCGATTTTTATCTGGTTTTCAGCAAAATGTTCAGCTCACTTAGCTGGTTTGTGAAGGCATAATAACTCCAAACCCGACTTATGGTACCTTTTCATGAAGCGGGTCACATATAGTTGAAAGGAAGGCACTAGGAAACCTTCGTAAAACTGTTAAAAATTAATGACCACAATGCACGTAACCTATTATAATATAATTATAATGTATATAAATTATATATAGACGATGCGATATTGTATGCACAAGTAGCTACGTACCATGGTACTCTGCTTCTTTGTGTAGTCTTCCAGTGACGATATATCTGGAGGACAGAAAAGGATCAAATTGTTGATCACTTCAGCTATCTCGCATGGGGTACCATTGACCGTTACACGGTACTCTTCGACTCCAAAACCGAGCTGGAAACCGTTGCCCTAAAATAAAAAAATATGGCGGTAGCCGCAAACCATAGAAGCTTTCAAAGCAAGCTTGCCCGCACACAGGGGACAAGAGGGGGCACTGTCTTGCCCCTCTTGGAAAATTGAAGCCTATTTTTATAACTGTATATACTACTTTGGAGTTTCTAACTAATTTCTTCGCATTAGATATGTAATGAAACTAATTTATCATGCACAAAGTGAAACTATGAAATCTATTACAATAAAGAGGCTTTTAATTTTCTACCATGCATTTTGATGATGATGGTGACGATGATGATGATGACAAAGATGATGATGGTGATGATCAATAATAGCAAAAGCAAAAATGACGATGATGAAGATGATGACGATCCTACTACTGCTACTGCTGCTGCTGCTACTGCTGCTGCAGCAGCAGCAGCAGCAGCAGCAGCAGTAGTAGTAGTAGTAGTAGTAGTAGTAGTAGTAGTAGTAGTAGTAGTAGTAGTAGTAGTAGTAGTAGTAGTAGTAGTAGTAGTAGTAGTAACAATAATAATAATAATAATAATAACAAAATTTTATTATTATTATTATTATTATTGTTCTCATAACTATAAATTATAGAAAGAAAAATTACAATTATAATAATAATTACAATATTAATACCAAAAACAGTAATAATAATGTTGATAATGATGATGACAGCCAGAATCTGTGTCTCCCTTTACCGTTATCTCAACTGTTTTCCTTTCATCGTAGACCGCGTAGGCCTTTGGATCATCCGACCAAGTGTCGATGCTCGGATTGTTCCATAACTGGAACGGTTTACAGGCATATCCGCAAGTGTCGTAGGATTTATATGTTGAGTTGCTGTCCATGGCTATCGCGATCACCATTTGGTAGTCGGGCGATTCTTTAACGTCGCCGATCAAAGGCATCGTCCGACATGTCATCATTGTGCTGTTCAAGAACTTGCATTCCTATTACAGTCAACGTACAAAATGTAAAACATTGTCGGCGCAAGTTTGAAGTAGGTGCAGATATACAAGTATACACAGTATGAGAATTTAGCAAAATAACTAGGGGGGGGGGGCAGTGGCGGTGCCAGGGGGTCTAGGGGGCTGAAAAAGTGATCAGGTTTTTTGTACAGGGAAAATGATGAGATTTGATTAGTATGTATGTATGTATGTATGTATGTATGTATGTATGTATGTATGTATGTATGTATGTATGTATGTATGTATGTATGTATGTATGTATGTATGTATGTATGTATGTATGTATGTATGTATGTATGTATGTATGTATGTATGTATGTATGTATGTATGTATGTATGTATGTATGTATGTATGTATGTATGTATGTATGTATGTATGTATGTATGTATGTATGTATGTATGTATGTATGTATGTATGTATGTATGTATGTAGCCTATGTATGTAGCCTATGTATGTATGTATGTATGTATGTATATATATGTATGTATGTATGCATGTATGTATGTATGTATGTATGTATGCATGTATGTATGTATGTATGTATGTATGTATGTATGTATGTATGTATGTATGTATGTATGTATGTATGTAGCCTATGTATGTATGTATGTATGTATGTATGTATGTATGTATGTATGTATGTATGTATGTATGTATATATATGTATGTATGTATGCATGTATGTATGTATGTATGTATGTATGCATGTATGATCGTTTCATGCTTTTTGCGCTCTTTTGGCGGGGGGAAGGTTCCTGTTGCGCTATTGTCTGCGCGCATTTGTACGCGCGCTTTTGCCATGCGCGCTTTTTTACGGCGCCTAAATAAAGTTACATACAAATAAAAAAAACGAAAAAATCGAGACATACACGAAAAAATTAAACATTTCTGTGAAAAATAAAAACTGTTATTTACAACTTTGCGCAAAATCCACCAAAATGGAACAAACAGAAGAAACTTAAAGTGGTATAATTGCTATGTTAGTAGTTCTAACGACGTCAAAAAGAGTACAAAAGAAGTATACATGTACCTTATCGTCTTTGTTATCGTCCGGGTATGGGCTATTATTGTAGTCATAGACATTGATTGTTTGCTGTGTATATACAGAGTATACGATGATGTTGACGTGAGGAAACGTCGCCAAGTCCCAGTGCGCTCCGATCACCGTCAGCGTAATTCCACCACTGAAATGTTTTTCAGACGGTGAGTTTATCTTGGTGTCCGAACCAGTGTAAGAATTGTGAAAAAATAACTGGGGAGGTTGGACCATTATCCACTTGGAATCGGGGCGTGAAAAACAGACTTTAACATGAGCTCTAAGAAAGAGTGGGGGTTGAAACCCCAAACCCCCGGCAATTCTCACCTTGGTCCGAACAATTCGGACCGGAAAATTCGGAGGATGGATTGATGAAAATATTGTTGCCTAAATAGACGTTGGTTTAATGACGATCATTCTTGCTTCAATAGAGGTTGGATTAATGAAACAAAACCTGGGGCTCTCCGAATTGTCCGCTCTGAATTGTCCGGCTCCGAATTGTTCGCTCCGAATTGTCCGGCTCTGAATTGTTCCGGGAACCGTCGTGATAGAGAAAATTATATTTGTATATTGAGGATTGAATTACTGACTGGCTGCTTACTTACTGACTGGTTTACTGACTGACTGATTTACTTACTTACTGGATTGCTGACTGACTCACTAACTGGCTGGCTTACGTAGGCCTACTACATACTTATTGGCTTTCTGACTGACTGGCTTGCTGACTACTGACAATGAACGACTGCTGTGGCTGATATGAGAAACTTTGAACGACTAGTATTATATTGCGCTATTCTTATAGATGCAATGTGCCTCACCTGAGGCAAGACGCTCCCTTGTTGCCCCAAAGGTTTTTTGGCGTGCCGTTCTACACAAACTGTGCAATGTGCAGTTCCAAATGTTGCAATTGTAGAAGCACTTCTATGCAATTGAAATAATGTACAAATATCATTGTCCTCCGATTGGGAGTATTTACCATGGTCCATGGAGGGTTGGAAGGGAAAGAAGGAGTTGTACAATTATTTGAGATGTGACTAAATAAGAACGTTTTTTACTTTTTCTTGAGCTATGTTTTAGATCATCACAAAACAGTGGGTGGTTGTAATTATGAACTATACCTCTAAACCTGTAAAATTCTATTTACAAATTCTCACTTTTTGCAGAACATTTGCAAAATATTGTAATAAGTTACATTTTGGGCCCACTCTGTATTATTTTAAGATTATCAGCGCCATGTTTAATGAAATAGCACTCACTATTCAATCGATACCGGCGGAGATATGCTGTAGACAACTCGATCCACAAAGTAGGTGAAATATACGTTTGTAATTAGACACGATTCCGCGCCCTTTGTTCGCTCCCAGCAGATCCAAATTGGAAGCGCCCAATCAGTATCCACCCGGTTGGCTGCGACTGTCTTAAAATTAATCTGGGTGTCATTTCTATAAAAAACACACAAGAAACTTAGTTCTTTGATGCGATCAGGTCTACATATACCTAAACATAAACATAAACAAAGTATGATATAATATATAATTATATATATATATATTTAGGGTGACGGACAGACAGAGAAAGAAACAAAGAGACAGAGAGAGGCAGAGAGCGGGGGGCCGGACATTTTTCCCCCGAAAACTAAAATTTCACGAGTGGCGTACCGGTGGAGGTCGGAGTGTGGTGGGGTGTCGTGGAGTGTGGTGGGGGGGGGAGTGGGGGGGGGGTGGGGAAGAACATTTTTCAGAAAACCAAAATGTTACGGGTGGCGTACCGGTGGAGGTCGGTGTGTTGTGGGGTGTGGTGGGGGTTGTGGGGGTGAGGTGAGGGTTGAGAGAAGAAACATTTTTGGACAGAGGGAGGAAGGGAGGCAGGGAGGGAGGGCTGGAGGGAGGGCCGGAGGGAGGGCCAGAGAGTGGGATTGGCGGGGAACGGCCCGAATCCTAAATTCCCGGGTAACGCCGGGTGCCCCAGCTAGTACTAGTATAATGCGGTAACCATGTTAATAATAATGAGACTTCTTAGGGCACAATGTCATGTTAAAGTTAAATTGAGTCACGCCCATCTGAGCCCTTCAATATGCATGTTTAGAAAACGTGTGAGGTTCTCTAAATGCGCTGGATAAATCGACGATAATCAGTTTTAGATGATGCCATAGGACAGAGAGCTGCAGGGAACCACACCTTGGTGTTGCCAAGTGGTTTAGACGTCTACTGCTCTACCTATAATAGATCTATTGCAGTCTATTGCTGTTTGTGGTGTTCTATAATAATTGTTGTCTATTGTATTCCATTGCTGTCTATAATTGAAGTCTATGATTGTACTCTATTGTACTCTATTTGAGTCTATAACTGTTGTATATTATTGTCTATTGTACTCTATGATTGTCTAATGTAGTCTACATCTCTATGGTGTACACAAATGAACAGATATTGTGTCGGGTGAAAATCATGATGTGGAAAAATTTATGATGTGTTGAATCATAAAGTAAACTCTGCGCAATAATAATAGGCCTGTTGTTTTTGCTGGAATTCAATCCAATAAACCATCGCTGCTTATCCATCAACGCTCAAACACATAGCGCTATTATTAATTTTATGACTACATGTAAATGAACACCGTAACGTTGCTTTTCACTCTCAGCCGGAACTTGGCGAGGTCTAGACAACTCATGCATTATGGGACGCGGGTGCATAGTAGTGGGTTTGGTACATTGGGGCTCGATGGTTCCAGGTTCGAGTCCACCTCAGGTCGCCGCGTAGGGACCTTGAGCAAGTCTTGCAATTGCTCATGCGCTTCGGCGTAAAACTCAGATTAAGTGCCAGTACACGCTGTAGTCGGGAGCGCCTCTGAATAACGAGCTTGAAGGGGCGCTATAGTAAAGCGAGAAAGAAAAATACACCCGACATTAGTTTGAAACTTCTAGTACAAACAAATATTCGATATGCAATGAATGCATTATATATTATATTATATCTATTATATAGGACCCTAATAGTATCTTCATATTTTCATTTAAGGCGTCTAAGGGCTATTCGGCGTTCTGTTTCGTCTTCTGTTTTCACCACTTTGGTTCATGCTTTCGTTTGCTCCCGAATTGATTACTGCAATTCTCTTTTAATTGGTCTGCCTAAGGTTCGTCTTTCACCTTTACAGTCGGTCCTAAATGCTGCCGCCAGATTAATTGTACGCCTTCCACGTTATTCGCATATTTCTACTTTCATGTTTCAACAACTCCATTGGCTTCCTGTAACTGCGCATTAAGTTTAAAATTCTCATCTTGTTCTCCAAAGCTCAACGGGGTCTTGCTCCGAAATATCTAGCAAATGAAATTCACCGACCTCTTTCAGCCTCCTCACATCGCCCACTCTGCTCTTCAAATAGATTTGATCTTTTAGTTCATTCTACTACAACGACTATGGCTCAGTCCCGATCCTTTACATCAATTGCCCCCTCTCTTTGGAATACTCTGTCTCCATCTACTCAGTCTCAACTTCTAATTGGTAACCCCTCCTCCTCATTTTCTTTCCTCAAAACTTATTTCTTCTCTCGTGGCCTTGCGCACTGGGAGCGCCTCTGAACGGTTCATAAATGCGCTTTATAAATGTTTTAATACGATACGATTATATGCATGTGTTTACGGATTTTGTCGTTTGAAACATCTTCATGAAACCGTTGGTAATGTTTCACCTACATTTTTGATAGTGTACATCCGTAATCATTTCCGATTGTTATGCTGGTAATGTTCTGCAGGTAGTTTCCTGGAAGGCTGGATCCCGTTAGGGATACTGTTTCTCCTCCTATATCCGATCCGTGTTCATTCACCCTCGGGCCGTCGAAGATATTCTGAACAAATATGAACATTCATTCATTATGGATATTTATATGGCGCCCCTACATGGTTACTACTCAGAAGTGAAAATGGACGAATTCCGTGGCGTTATCAGTGTACAATCACAATAATTAGACCTAATGCTCTTGCGATCGCAGATATGGATAGATTCGTCAAAGACTTTCCAAACACAATACCCAAACACCCATCCGTTCGCTCTGCCATTCCTCTCTGGTAGTCTTGCCTCATCTTTCTCTTGTCTAAAAACCTGCTTTTTCTCTCGGAGTTGCACGCACTGGGGGCGCTTCTGAATGGCTCTTTCTGCAAAAAGCGCTATACAAATAGTCAGATCTATACAATACAGTACGGGAAAACAAGATCAAACAGAATGGTTTCAAGCGCTTACAGCGTAGAAGAAAGCTTGCAGGAGCTACCTCACGACAGAAGTCAATTACATGTTCATCACAGTCTAGCTTGCCTTGTCTGTGAGAAAGCAACTGGGTAACCACCTAACGCACACCCTGTGCCGGTGTCGCGCGACAGAGTCTCCCCCTAAAAGTCTCCCCCCGGAGACTTTATTTCGAAATAGATCCTCCCCCGGAGGATCTGTTCTAGAATAAATTCGCCCCCCGGAGACTATATTCCGAAATAAAGTCTCCGGGGGGAGAAAATATTTCCTCCGTCCACGAAACAAAGTCTCCCCCCGTTGATCGTGAAATCGGCTACAGTCGCATATAATTAATAGATGAGCATATCAAACCGTTAGTTTGCGTTGCTAACACGATAACACGTTATTTAACACGTACATTTATATACTTTTACACCAGAAAAATTTCTTCCCAAACAGATTTTCAGCCAGGGGGAGACTTTGTTTCGGGGGGAGACTTCGTTTCGGGGGGAGACTTTATTTCGTGACACCGGCCTGTGGTATCGTAATCTAAATCTCCAAACATGGGCGGAGTTTTGTTTCCATTCTGGGGGGGGGCCTAAACAAATTTTTTCCTCGGCTTAAAAATTGAAGACTTTTTTAGTCATCGAGTTGAAATCTCATAAAAACCATAATATATCTGCGGACACACCTTTTTTAGTCATCGAGTTCAATTGAAATGTCATAAAAAACTATTATCCGTAAACACCTTTTAAGTGATCGAGTTTATTTGAAATCCCATAAAAGCCATAAAATTTTCCGTTAACACCTTTCTTAGACATCGAGCCGAGATCTCATAAAATCCATACTATTTTTGCGGAAACACCTTTTTTAGTCATAGAGTTTATTTAAAATAATGCAAACCAGTATGGTTTGCATGAAATCTCATTAAAATCATACAATTTCTGTGGATACATCTTTTTAAACGTCGAGTTTAATTGAAATCTCATTAAAAAATACTTCTTTTCCGTAAACACCTTTTTTTAGTCATCGAGTTTATCTGAGATCTTATAAAAACCATACAATTTCTGTGGATACACCTTTTTTTCGTCGCCGAGTTTAATTGAAATATCATTAAAAAAATACTTTTTTCCCGTAAGCACCTTTTCTAGTCATCGCATTTTGTACAACATTTTTTCCAAAATTTCACAAAAACCATTCTAAGTTTCAGTTTAATTTTAGTGCAGCATTGTTTAATTAATGTCGATGCTTTAATATGACGTCGTTGCTTAAAGTTTTATTGCACTGGATGTATTTTTTTGTGTCCAAAGTTGCGAAACTTCTACCTCGCTTTCTCGAAATTCACAAAAGTGGACATACGCGAAGATAATTCTCAGTCGACGACAGAGAGACTAGCTGAGTCGGCTAGTGGGTGCTTGTGGAACAGAAATATCGCTGCAAATTTCTGCCCCGCGGGGAATTGAACCTCCGACCTATCGACAGTCCAGCGCGCTAAACACTGTACTATCGAGCACGATTAGTATAAGCAAAAGCAAACCGAGAATTTTCGCAGACTAACCGGAATGCATTGATCGCCATTAGTTCCGTCTCTACACGTACAAGTGCCATTAGAGTTACACGGATTGGCGGCAAGTTCAACACCAACGGGATGACAGTTACATCCATCACTCGTCTGATTCCTGCAAGAAACGATTTACTAGAATACTATTATGCTAAATACGTTAATCCGCCATTCAGATTGATAGCTAATTCTTATTCGTTCTTCTATTTCGGCCTTCAGATTGATAGCTAATTCTTATTCGTTCTTCTATTTCGGCATTCAGATTGATAGCTAATTCTTATTCGTTCTTCTATTTCGGCATTCAGAATGATAGTTAATTCTTATTCGTTCTTCTATTTCGGCATTCAGATTGATAGCTAATTCTTATTCGTTCTTCTATTTCGGCCTTCAGATTGATAGCTAATTCTTATTCGTTCTTCTATTTCGGCATTCAGATTGATAGCTAATTCTTATTCGTTCTTCTATTTCGGCATTCAGAATGATAGTTAATTCTTATTCGTTCTTCTATTTCGGCATTCAGAATGATAGTTAATTCTTATTCGTTCTTCTATTTCGGCATTCAGATTGATAGCTAATTCTTATTCGTTCTTCTATTTCGGCCTTCAGATTGATAGCTAATTCTTATTCGTTCTTCTATTTCGGCATTCAGATTGATAGCTAATTCTTATTCGTTCTTCTATTTCGGCATTCAGAATGATAGTTAATTCTTATTCGTTCTTCTATTTCGGCATTCAGATTGATAGCTCATTCTTATTCGTTCTTTTATTTCGGCATTCAGATTGATAGTTGATTCTTATTCGTTCTTCTATTTCAGCCTTCAGATTGATAGCTAATTCTTATTCGTTCTTCTATTTCGGCATTCAGATTGATAGCTAATTCTTATTCGTTCTTCTATTTCGGCATTCAGATTGATAGCTAATTCTTATTCGTTCTTCTATTTCGGCATTCAGAATGATAGTTAATTCTTATTCGTTCTTCTATTTCGGCATTCAGAATGATAGTTAATTCTTATTCGTTCTTCTATTTCGGCATTCAGAATGATAGTTAATTCTTATTCGTTCTTCTATTTCGGCATTCAGAATGATAGTTAATTCTTATTCGTTCTTCTATTTCGGCATTCAGATTGATAGCTAATTCTTATTCGTTCTTCTATTTCGGCATTCAGAATGATAGTTAATTCTTATTCGTTCTTCTATTTCGGCATTCAGATTGATAGCTCATTCTTATTCGTTCTTTTATTTCGGCATTCAGATTGATAGTTGATTCTTATTCGTTCTTCTATTTCAGCCTTCAGATTGATAGCTAATTCTTATTCGTTCTTCTATTTCGGCATTCAGATTGATAGCTAATTCTTATTCGTTTTTCTATTTCAGCCTTCAGATTGATAGCTAATTCTTATTCGTTCTTCTATTTCAGCCTTCAGATTGATAGCTAATTCTTATTCGTTCTTCTATTTCGGCATTCAGATTGATAGCTAATTCTTATTCGTTCTTCTATTTCGGCATTCAGAATGATAGTTAATTCTTATTCGTTCTTCTATTTCGGCATTCAGAATGATAGTTAATTCTTATTCGTTCTTCTATTTCGGCATTCAGATTGATAGCTCATTCTTATTCGTTCTTTTATTTCGGCATTCAGATTGATAGTTAATTCTCATTCTAGAGTCTCTAGTCTAGACCAAGCAACGCCGACAGAATGAGTATTTATAGTGAACTGTACGGTAGCTTAGTGTTCATTGTTCGTTCTGTGACAGTGCCCGTCCCAAGTCTGGATAAAAAGGAGGGCGCTAGCCTACTAAGCATCATTGATATGAAACAGTGTCGTTAGGCAGTAGCAATTTAGCTTGTACTTGGTCGTTGGTCTGTTCATCGGTGGGTGCAGAATTACATATACAGTACATTGTTGGGTTCCACGACTGTCCATGACTGGTTAAGGACCTAGGATGGACTGTAGTCACAGTTGAATGACTTTCTTACGCTAGGGGAAGACATCTAGCGACAGGTTAAGTCTATTTAAGGGATAGTAAAGGGGCGTGAGGAGGCGGCCCGGGTTCGATTCCGGTCAGAGATTAATTTCTCGGATCTTTACTGCGGGTGGCTCGGTCGCAATATAAACGTGGAGTGTGAGGTTGTACTCTGCCTCCGACTGTAAAGGCCCTTTGGTCATACACGGTCGTTAAACTACTTTCCGTCGTGAGGAGGGACTCCGATGTTTTCGACTGCTGGGTTGCTGTGTGCAGTTTTGTGTGTTTTCAGTCTTGTTGTTGGAGCTCCTCATTAGTTAAGGTTTTCCTTTGTACACCTACATGGTGTCTTTAATTAAGTGGCATCACGTCGTGAGCTCGTTGCTGCTCGGAAGACGTTTGTTCCTTGGTTTTGCTGTCTACCGCCAGTTCTTCTGTTGGGTAAATGTATCGTTTACTGTTTTACTTTGAATTATACCCATTTAAAACTAGACACGAGTGTTGTTTGAGCTTTTACTAGAAGGGGACCGTAGCAACATTAATGTACATACATACATACATACATACATCTATATAAATAATGAGAAGATTCTGTCTGTCTGTCTGTCTGTCTGTCTGTCTGTCTGTCTGTCTGTCTGTCTGTCTGTCTGTCTGTCTGTCTGTCTGTCTGTCTGTCTGTCTGTCTGTCTGTCTGTTTGACCGCGATGCATTTCAACGGTTTTTGACCTTTTCACAATTTCACTCCAAACCTTCACTACTCTGTCCGTCTCGGCGTCGGACACCCAGTGGAGGGGTTGGCGAATTTTTACCACCATGGGGGCCAAGGTGGGGGCACCCCCCCCCCCCCCCCAAAAAAAGAAATTTTCCCCGTAAAACGCAGGTATTGATTTCAAACTTTGGACCTGGACAGAAGGCCATCGGAACCACCCAGTGGAGTGGTTGGCGAATCTCCCCAACCATGGGTGTCACGGTGGGGGTTGAAAACCTAAGTTTATTAAACACATTTTCAAACGCTTGCATGGCCATTATATACACGCAGGTGATGTAAATGATCTTCAAGAGATCCTGAGTGGCCGAGTGGGTTTTAGCCCGCTAGCCACGCCGGCGGCCCGGGTTCGATTCAGAGGGGTGGGGGTGTACGGGGTGGAGGTGGAGGTGTGGGTGTGGTTAGGATGGGGTGGAGGTGGCGTGGAGGGGTGAAGCCCGGGCGGATGGAGGGGTGGGTGTCCGGGATGGGGTGGGGGTTTGAGGTGGAGGTGGGGAGGAGGTGTGGTGTGGTTGGGTTGTTGCCGGAGCTGGTCGAGCCCTAAATTTCGCGGGCAACGCCGGGTACCCCAGCTAGTACTTACATACATATATACATACATACATACATATATACCGACATACATACATACTTACATACACACATGCACACATACACACATACACACATATACACACATACACACATACACACATGCACACATACACGCATACACACATACACACATACACACACACACACAGCTTCCGGAGTGTCGTGCTGACAAAGGCCGAGTGTTCCTGTTTCTTCTTCTACACCTCGTTTGAGAACCCAGCATGCATTGTGCGATCGAGTCACGCTGCAAGTATACACTTTATTAAGAACGACGCTGAATTCAAATTTGAGCTGCGCTTACCATCCATAAAGTAGTATGTCGATAATGACGATGGGGCTATTCGCTGTCTGGTTTTTGTAGTCTAAATCGCTCGCTTCAATCGTCAGTTGAAGTTGACTGAACGTTCTCCACCACAGCCAACCGCTGGAACCGTTCCGGGCGGAAAATAATCCCACCGGAACAGCAGCACTCCAAGATACTCCAGCCCTGCGATATGATACATGCATACAGAAAGAAATCTCTTAGGCATAATTATACACCATGATTTAAAAAAAGTAAGCCAAATTATTTTTCATAATTATTATCTCTAATGCCTGCTAACATATCACGCTAAATTTTCCCAAATATTTAGAGAATTGGACCAAGAATATGATTCCAAAATTTTATGAGACAAAGTTGAACGGATAAAAATATATGAATCTTTTAACTTTATATGCCGAAATTTTAGTTTGCAAGCAATTTCTGTAAGATTAAATAAAAGGTAAGCCTCGCTGCGTTTCATAATTATATCTCTATAGCCTGATAATTAATCATACTAAAATTTTCCAGATATTTAGAGAATTGAACCAAGAACATGATTCCAAAATATCACGTCAAAAAATTGAACGGATAGAAAGATATGAATATTTCAACGTCAACTTCAGAAATTTCAGTTTTCAGCAAACTTGTCTGTTATGATGTTCGTTGCTGTTTCGATGCTTAAAATTCCCAATTTTGGACTTCAGTGATCCTGTAGTAAAATTATAGAATGATTAATCATCAGGTATTAGAGATAATAAGGAAAATTTTATTGAATCTGAAATTTCTGGAGATGATGTTTAAATATTCATATCTTTCTATCCGTTCAAATTTATGACAAGATATTTTGGATTCCTTTTCCTGGTTCAATTCTGTAAATAGGCCTATCTGGAAAATTTAAGTATGATTATTCATCAGGCATTAGAGATTTAGGAAAAACAGTTTGACTTACATTTTATTGAATCTAGCAGAAAATTGCTTGTAAACTGAAATTTCGGCATAATTTTATGAAGTTGAAAGATTCATATCTTTTTATCCGTTCAACTTTATCTCATGAAATTTTGGAATCATATTCTTAGTCCAATTCGCAAAATATTTGGAACTGTTTCGCGTGATACAGGGCTTTTTGTAACGTGCAGTTGTACACAAAATGTGCAGTTCTAGATGGATTTGTGCAGTTGTAGAAAATTGTAGAAGCACTTCTGTAGCCTACAGTTAAAACTAGTTGAAAAAAGCCATTTTCCTCCGATTGGGAGTAATTTAACATGGAGGATGGGAAATGAAAGAAGGGGTTGTGCAGTTCTAAAAATTCCTTAAGAACAGCCCTGGCGTGATATGTTATTAGGCATTAGCGATAATATGAAAAACAGTTTGGCTTACTTATTTTTGAATCACGGTGTATATTACTAGCTGTGGCACCAGACGTTGGTCGGGGAAAT
Source organism: Lumbricus rubellus (assembly GCA_945859605.1). Taxonomy (NCBI): domain Eukaryota; kingdom Metazoa; phylum Annelida; class Clitellata; order Crassiclitellata; family Lumbricidae; genus Lumbricus; species Lumbricus rubellus. Next base: position 16,117,226 of record OX243821.1, on the reverse strand, counting down.
TTAGGGTTTTCATCCCACCCAGCGTTTCCCAGCAAAGTTCGCGTTGCTGCTCCGCCACATTCCGCCCCACCCCATCAACCCGGTATCCACCTAACCCCAGACTCCATACATTCCACGCCACCCACCCCTCTCGGGTCGCCCTCAAGTCCCCAACCCTACCGCGCCCGAAACCCCTCTCCACCCGAAACCCCACTCCATCCGCAACCCCCATTCCGCATAATTACTGTATGCCTAATCGCTGCATTTCACCTTCGCTGGGTGTCTGCATTGAGACCAATGCGCTTCCGCCCTACTCCAACTTTCGATGCGAACGAAAAAACAGCGAAAAACAGCGCAGATAATTATTGTTTCATGTTTCCTATGCCAATGAATCCTTGTTAAATTTTTTACTTGTGTGAACACCCTGGAATGGGCTTCCCTTGACTCTGCAACACCTCTCAAAGTGTACTTAATTTCGCACACTGTTGAAGACTGCTTTTTTACGTTTCATCTCGGCCGGAAGCTTTGTTTTTGTCTGTTTGTATGTGCACTTGTTATAGCGCCCCTTCAAGCTCTCTCTACTCAGAGGCGCTCCTGATGCAGAGCGGACACTGCATCGGAGTTTCACGCCGAAGCGCTGAGCAATAGTAAGTGAAGGACTTGCCCAAGGTCCTTACGCGGCGATGGTGGATTCGAACCTCGGACCTTCCGGCTCCAAGGCAACGACGCCACCACTAGACCACCGCGCCCCACAAGCGCCTCTGAGTAGGCCGAGATATCTTGAAGAGGGGCTAAAGTATTCTGATTGATTCATTGATTAATTGATAAATTGATTTACGGTGGGCAGCTGAAGTAGGTGGATGCTTCTTTTCTTAGATGTCTGTCTCTTGATTGGCAGCTCTTGTTGTTGTACGTCGTCCATGTTACGTTATTTCCAAACAGAGTCATTGCAACTGAGCTGGGCATGACGCCAGACGCATGGAATGAGACTTCGAAGTAATCAATCTACAACAGTCAGTATCAGTGACAGTAACAACAAATAATCTCGATCTGAGGTAGTATTGTCACAAGTCTGTAAAAAAATTAAAAAGTAAGCTTAACACGTCAATTTACAACAAATTTAGTTTAATTCTCGCATTTGCAATAGCGCTCTTTCAAGCTACTAACTCAGAGGTGCTCCCAACTACAGAGCGTCCAGACATTGCATCGGAGTTTCACGCCGAAGCGCACGGGGGCTATTGCAAGTAAAGGACATGCTCAGGATCCCTAGTATTCCTGCACGTCAGCTTGAGGTGGATTCGAACCTGGAACCATTCGGTTCCACCACAAATTAGAGGTGGATACTGGTAGCAAGGAAAGGCTTTAGGCCTTTTGGTACTATAATTTTAATTCACCCGAATCAATTTCGGATATATTATAAGAGCCATTCCATTTCGGAAGTTTTGTCGAATCCAACTTCTGATTCAGCGATATTATTTTCATCAATCCAACTTCTAAGCTTATTTAACCAGAAATTATCTAAATCAATCTAGGCCTAACAGAGTTTCGAAGAACGGTACTAAACCTAACCGACCCTCACGACGCTTAACCTGAACTAACCGACACTCTCGACAAAGACTACCCTCTTGGGATAAGTAGTCTGTATTAAATGTTTTGGTATGCAGCAATGACAACTCTGACAGCGCTGTAAAAATAAGGTTGTAATAGGTCCCTATGCGTAGAGAATAAATGCGAAATTAATTCGGGTGAATTAAAATTAAAGTAGTCCTAATTGTTGACACTCTGGCACGAAGAGGGCATAGTCAAGGGATCACTTCCCGCTGCCCTCTCACAGACCATCTAAACCTTCCAATCGCTAGATGGCGCTGGTAAATTGAGCAATAGTCCGTGATAGGCACCTTGCATGGCTGCCAACCGTTAAATTCGACTCCTGTAATGACTTGTGAAGTTGTGATCATCCAAATTGCCTAAATCTCACTAGCCTAGTATAATAAGCAATGCATCGAATCATTGTTTTTTGACTTGAGTAATTTTCTTATCTCCCAACATAAATCCAACAGACATGGTTAAATCATTCTTAGGCATTATATTCCATTTGAGCACTGCTTTTTGTATCTGATAGCGGTGTGTATGTGAATTTTTGTTATACCGAAAACTAATATAATAATGGAATTGTAATCAACGCAGTTTGACTGCGTTGTGTCAGTTTGTCTGTTTGAAAACAAACGAAGATTATTAGAATTTTTCTTACGATCACTCCTGGGTCGAGATCGACAGTAATCGTAGCGTTGCGTTGTCCGGGAGCTAACTTCAATATGGACCAACTATCATCATCGAAAGCACACGATGGAGGCTCTGACGGCGAGGTTTCCACGCAGGATCCAAATAAGGTGCAGCACGACCAAGTGCCATTTGGACTGAGCTGAACATTCGATGCCTTCGACAATAGTTCCATCGAAGCACCAATGGTCGCCGAAGATGAATGAGACAAAAGCACTGTGCTCATCATCAGAAGCACAATGGCATGGCAGGTGGGTGACATAGTCACCTGTCTAAAGGTTCTGTGGATCGCGCAACTCTAAGAACACAAAAGCAAATTGTTTAATTAGTTATGAACACTTCGCAACTTCGTATAGAGACAGTTCATTCATTCATTTCAAGACTTTTATGCAATGCCCTTCAATAAACCCACTCAGAGGCGCTCCAAGTCCAACCACGGTGATACAAAATGTTTGAGAGAGCCTGTAAAACACTAATAGTCCAACCACGGTGATAAAAAAATGTTTAAGGAGCCTGTAAAAACACTGATGAGTCAACCCATCTCCAGCCATGACATGGAATAGGTTTCCACTGTCTGTTCGCCTTATGCCTAGGATTTGCTCAGGTGCGTGTTATCGCAGCCATAAAACAGTACTTTTCAGCCGAGGCTGGGTCGAGAGCGCTCCTGAGTAGTAGCCGTGAATGGGCGTTATATTAATTTCGATAACCAATCAATTAAGGAACTGAAAGTGATGGACTAAATTTGTGAAGACCGTGAAGGAACTTCATCAAGCGCCTCACGGTCGTAATCCAAATTTTCAACGCTTCGTCGTCTTAATCACTACGACAATGATGATGTCAATGATCGTAGCGCAAAAATTAATGGGTCAAGTAGTTAATAAAATAATAACAATAATGTTGATGACAATGCAGACGGTAATGATGATGATGATAACGCCCACGACGACGACGATCATCGGTCGATGATGATGATAATACTACTACTACTACTACTACTTCTACTACTACTACTACTACTACTACTACTACTACTACTACTACTACTACTACTACTACTACTAATAATACTAATAATAATACTAATAATAATGATGATGATAGGCTATTTGGAGACGAGAACTTATAACACAATTTTAATCATTTATAGCCTGAGGGATCTTTACTACCTCGGGCAAAAAATAATAATAATAACAACATCATTAATTGTCCAATAACAACAATAACTTACCTCTAAGCATCTAACAGAACAACTGTCCCTGTGCAACATGTGGCTGTAAACAGACCACACACACGCAAGTCTTAACCGCTTATCTGATAAGAAATGAATAATTATTCATGCTTAAAAAATTAGTTAGTTTTCATAACTGACCTGACGAGTTGCGAGGGTGCACGCTCATTGGTTATACTTCTTTGGTTTGGGTGTGTACACTCGGGAGCTGTCACGGGCTATTCAGGTTTTGCTTGCAGCCTATTAGGCCTATACTGCACTTGTGCATTGCGCTACAGCGTACAATAATATTATTGTTGTCGTTGAATTTCTCAGTTGTTGCGCAAATGCCTTGGCACGGTTAAAAGGCAGGTAGGCTACGCGTTCATGTGCTCCTTGTCTGCCTTCGGTGCTCAGTTCGCCGCAGCTATTCAGTTTCAAGTTCAGCGGTTGACTGCACCTTCAACGAAATTCATGTCAGAGTTTAATCAGGAAGTAAAATCATGTACTGCATGAATATCATGACGCAAGGATGACCAATGTCGCAGTTATCGTGTATGTATGTATGTATGTATGTATGTACAGGGTGGGCCATAAAAAGCAATGACTTATGGTTTTTGGCAATATCTTGGCCAAAAATAAGAATAGCCTATAGGCCTATCAAATATAGTTTACATGCTTAAAGGTAATTCATATCTACGTACAGTAGCCACATGTCATAGACATATTTGAAACAGAATAAAAGTTATATCACTTTTACTGAGCACACCCACCCTTTTGCGACGATCCAAAAAACGCAACGCGACAAAAAGTAACAAAAAACGATTTTATTAAGTCACATCTCAGATAATTGCTATAAAATGGATTTCATATTGTCAGACAGTAACTGCTGCTATTGATACAATTTAGAAAAGAAACATGCACATCACTGTAACATCATTTTTGCAAGATGCCTATGGAGTTTCAAATAAAGAATTTTCATATTCAAATTTTGCTATTGAAACAGTAAAGTTGAAATTTATGAGACATAAAAATGGCCAAGGCTTCAATGACAGACCAAAATGTGTATTCAGATTCTTCATGAGCAGGGTCTTGGAGCTTGGGCTATAATCACCACTTACCCTGATGAACAGTGAGAGCGGAGAAATTAAGAGTCAACTATTGAGAGTTACGAAGTATGCCATTGACGACCGGAGATCGGCTCAACATTAATAATATTATTGTTCTGTTTCATTTAGAAGAACCAATAGCCCCAAATCTTCGGATTTTTACCTAATAGATTATCTATAGTGTGGAGCAATGATTAACCTATGTTTTCCTAAGAATCTCGAGAATGTAGCGTACGATTACTTGAGGGTTAGAATGACCATTACTCATGCATTAGCGACAGTCGTGAAGAGACAAATAGGGATATAGGACATTTCCCCCCGGACGTTTTTTCCCCTCCGACCTAGGACATTTCCCCCATAAGGGCCCCTATTTTTTGAATGACTACATTAACCCTATCACTAACCCTAACCGACCCTCACGATGCCTAACCTGACCTAACCGACCCTCACGATGCCTAACCTATATGTACAGAGGGGGGAAATTGTCCGGAAGGTAAATGTCCTAGTCAAAAATGGGGGAGGGAAACGTCCGGGGAGAAATTGTCCGGGGAAAATATGTCCGGGGGGAATATGTCCGGGGGGTAAATGTCCGGCTCCCGACAAATAGCTACATCTGATTTAAGCATACACTGGCATTGGCCTACGTGGGACTACTTTTGCCTACATGTAGCCTATCAAAACAGACCACGGTAGACCTTTTTGCTGTTTAACGACACTGACATTTCAAAGATGATTAGCGACGCCCTCCTCCTTTGTTATCCAGGCTTGGGACTGGCACTGGCGGTGTAAAACCAGTGGCGGAGGTACCCTGATAGACCGGCACAGGTGTATATATAACTATGAGCCCATATTGGCCTACAGAGACAATTATAGGACTATTATGGGCTAAAACAAAGTTCGCATGGGCTTGCATAAGCCATCACGGGTCCAGATTGGCCGACGCCGATGTCACGAAATAGAATTCCCCCTCCCCCATTCAAATCGTATCCCCCCAGATGAAGAGAAGTCGTAAAAAACATTTTCAAGTGTATTTATTTTTCAAATTAACTTCCATCTGCTTTGTTTTGAACAATGACACTAGCAGGTATGTTTATTCCTACCAGATAATTTTGCTTGCCCTGGTTTTGGAGCACTTAGAACATTTATAACGCTTAAGAACACTTAGAGCCACTAACTAAATTCGAGTTGTTTTTCTCTGAACATTGTTTAGGACACTTGAAAAATTAGTCACTTTAAATATTGATTACAAGATAAATTTTTAAATGATAAGCTTACGCATTTTTCAATAAAAGAGGTAGAATGGTTAATCTCCCCTCCTCCCGATAGTCAAGACCGGCACGTTCCATAAGAGGGTAGACCTATAGATTGAGTCATCCCCCGGATAGCTTTAAGGTGTATAAAATATCACGTGACACCGGCCTACATAGGCCTATGGGCATTAATAAAGTCAATCCCAAGAGAAGACGACATTGGTTAAAGCAGACAATAGCCGTGTGCAAGAACTCATGCAATGGACCATGATAGGCCTAATTATAGACAGAATATGTGATAGTCAGGACCTTGCAACCACGGTCTGGAGGGTTCGTCAACTCAAATAGTGCTTTACAAGGCAACGCAGGCTGACAACATAGGCCTATAGAGTAGACACACATGGCCTTGATAGCTAGTCTTATTGGTCTTCCAAAACAGAATACTACATTGGCGCTTGAATTTCTCGTTGTTTTTAATTTTCAATCTGACAAAACGCAGTATGATTGCAATTCATAGCATGAACGGATGATATTAACAAAGATATTAGAGTCGTAGACTAAGATGTGACACCTCCTATCTCCGCTGTATATTTGGTCTGGGTGGTGGTCAAAGCACACAAACTGTGGCGCCACGTTGTGACGGGGTTGATGGCTCCTAGCAACCGCCCTAGTAACCATAGACGCCATGGGCAAAATGGATAAATATATACGCCAACGATTGGACAATTGTCGCCTCCGTAAACTAACATAACTATTTAAACTGCACATTAAATATGATGAGTAATAATAACTGTTATATACTAATGTATTTTATTAGAAGGTTTATGTTTAAAACGATCGACTCTTACAGGCATCTGGACAATGCTATTTCGTTCTATTTATAGCGCTAGAAACCCATCACAAGGTAGGTGAGGCGACCATTAAGGTACATTATGATACATTATGTGGCGCATCTTAGTCTACGACTCTAATATCTTTGATATTAAGTTATTGCAGGAGTAGAATTTAACTATCGGCAGCAATGCAGGGCGTTCATCACGCCCTACTCATTTTTACCAACGCCATATGTCGAGTGGAAGGGTGAATGCGCTATACCCTCCCAAAGGCGCGCACGTTTGAGAGTATTATAGTGAGAAGCGATCCCGCGTCTGTGAGCTCTTGGTGCCAGAGAGTTACCATCACCGTAGACACCATCTCCAAGTCGTATGCGGAGATCCGAGACCTGTATTGTAATGACTCTGATTGTCCTTCATTAGGCCTAGTTAGGCGGCAAATTGATAAACAAAACATCTATCGGAATTTGTTCAGTAGTCGATTACGATTTATTTATTTTTGTTTCTATTTATTTGGAGTATTTATATAGCGCCTCTCCAAGAAAGCTACTCAGAGGTGCTCTCTGCGCTAACTAGCCGAAGTGATGTTAAGTGTCATAACAACAAGAAGATTTCATCAATTAGCAAAATAAGTCACAGTGAGCCGGATACAGTCATCAGTGACAGTGGCGATCCCTCGCAGACACGTAGAATCATCCAACGAAATCCCGTCAACAGCCTTCAGATGGTGTGAATGTTCAGAGTCTCTGGTACAGGTTGCGTCGATAGAGTAGAGCGTCGACAGGTGACAGGGCTCGCAAACACGAAACGCTGACGAAACTGAAGCTCCTCGCTGGTTGAAAATGACGCGCGCGTTCGGCCTATCGTCGGGGCATAAGGACTGCATAGTAGAAGCCATTATTTTGTCAATAAGTCTTGTCGGTCGGTAGTTTTGAACGCCACCAGAGACAACATCCTATCGATTTAACTCCACTGACCTGCGTGAACCGTCCTTCGGCGAGATATAAACACCAGACAACAGCGGTGAAGCCGCACGGTTTTGATGGTTGAGCTCGACCGTGTGCATCAAAATGGCGTCTAACGTCAACACATGGGCGACACAAGATCGACCTTTAGGCCTACTCCTTTTAACTCGGCTGATTTTTATATTGCAGAAGAATAACGTGTAACATCACTTTTAAAACTAGTATTTTACGTATAAAACTTCGAGCAATTATCAATATACAACGCAAAATATCAATTCTAAAACTATAACATTTTCATATTAAACAATGAGAAAATCCATGAAGACACAGCATTTTTAAAAACCATTTTTAGAAAACCTTTCTTCTGTCTAATTTAAAACAACTGGATTTGGTTCACGCTCTTACTGATCTATTTTATAATTCGCCGACATATACCGTTGGAGTCATTGATAAACTTCAGCGACTTACGCGCGCAGTTCCAATTAGCTAATTGGCATCTGGCATATTTACCTGTTCACCGCTGCTTTCCTCAATGACATTTTCTTTAACCGTGGCGCCTCACTGCAACAGTAGGCTACCGGCCACTTGGCATTTTGACATCAGATGCCAAAATGCCAAGTAGGTTAGTCTGTAAGTTTATTGAAAGTTTTCATAGGACCAGACAAACTGACAGCGTGGATTTTACCGTGGATTTGTATTTTGACATCTTAGCAAATAAAGCGTCTTTGAGAATTTTGGCCAAGCGGTAAAGTACTGTTATTATAGTGACCCACTGCTATTGTGTATGAATTTGACTTCTCTTGAGGTCACTTAGGCCTATTTTAGGCCTAGGCAGTGAATGCCACGCTTAGCTTACTGAGTGGGCGGCCCGAACGCGTCACGTCAATTGAAGCCGGGAGATTCACGCTCACGCTTAAACTCCGCCACTGCTTGTACTCTGCCAGTGCCAGTCCCACGCCTGGATAAAGAGGGAGGGCGACGCTAATCATATTTGCCATGGCAGTGTCGTTAGACTGCAACAAGCCTACGCTCACGTTTATTCTAATTCTACTCGGCATTGACGAGGGATAACGAAAGAAACAATAATATCAGAACAAATTTTTTATTTAATAACTGTTTTTCAATAAACCACATTTAATTAAATCAGCCGCTACAATAAAAAATTATTACACAGGTTCATCAGAAGCGAATTATATTAGGCCTAGACAGTGCTCTGTACAGTTTTCCTAGTATCACAATATTTTAAGCGCAGTGTTAGTCGTATTTATCAACGACGAATTTATATAGCGCATCTTCGAGAGAAAGGCATCGAAAGAAGTTATAAATGTTCAATTACAATTACAAGTCCCAGCCAAACAACCATGCACCAAAATTGAGCATATCAAAACTCAATCATAATTAGCTACCATGCCTCTATAAATGATGCCAACAAGTTTCGATTATGACAGACAAAAGCCAATGCATCACTTGGCATCGTTATGTAACAGTGCTTAATAACTTCCCAGATACACCGGTGTTAGTCTACGAATCAAAGGCCTAGGTGGCCTGTTCGTTTAAGAACTACTGTCATGGGCGCCCGCACAAAGCAGCGAGAAGGGCATCTGACCCCTGGAAAATAGATACCTCTTTAAATTGCTAGACTATCAATGTTTGGTCTTTGAAAAATTTCTGCGCACTAAAGACCTCATCAATACTAGCGATGCACAAAGTGATGCTCAAAGTTTTGCATTTAAAAACCTCTAGAAAATGCCCTTAATATTAAACTCCATGAAATTTCCTTGTTATTAGCTCTATTAAAAAGTCCTTGTTTTTAAACTCTATGAAAAAAGCTCTGTTATTAAACCCTATGAAACATGCATTGTTATTAAATTCCATGAAAATTTCTTGCTGTTAAATTCGATGAAAATGCCCTTGTGTTTAATAGCCATTTGCATTTTTCAAGCTCTTGACAAAGAAATTTAATTACGTAGCTGCTCATGGGGCCCTGAATTTTCCTGGGGCTTCATGAGAGAAAAAATCTGAATAGGCCTACACAAATTAAAATAATAAAAATGCAGGTAGGACCTACAATATCATATTACATGTATAATTGTATATATGCACAATATGATTTGTTCCATTGCTAAATTGAAGGTTAAACTGATAGCAATTAATTCTCTGCAATGTTTAAGTCAAAATGGCACAGCTCATAAACTTTCGATAAATTATATATATTTATATACAAAGCACCTAGCCTTAGCTCCTAAAAGTCCCTATGCAATGTATGCATTTTCTTCCCCTCTCTCGACCCTCCTGCCACTTGGATAAACTAATGGTATGCTGAGTTGCTGACGGCATTTGCTTAAGGCAATAGGCTATACGCCATGCAATGATGGGTGCATGTACTGCTGCTGGCATTCGCAAGACGTCATGGATGTTGCCCTGGTCCCATAAGCGTAGGGGACATTTGAGCAGTGGGAGGGGCAAAAGTCAAACTTTTGCCCGAAAATTCCGATAACCTTTTTAGTCATCAGGGGCTGAAATGCGAAATTTCTAGAACATTCTCGTAAATTTTTATATACATTTTTTCCTGGTCTGCTTGCCCGAAAACCAGACTTGCTCGAAATTTAGAGGGGGGCATTTGCCCCGCTGGATCCCCCGTCTCCTACGCCTATGCCTGGTCCTATTGCCGTTGGTTTCCTGACAGCTGCAGATAGGAAACTCTTTCATTATCAAACGCTCCGTTCATCTCTCCTGCAGGTGCGTGTGTTGGTGTGCTATTCTCCTCAGCAGCCGTCAGGATCTCCTTCAGTTCCACGACTATGTCTTTGAATCTTGGTCGATCTTTCCGATCCGGAAGCCAGCATCTCAGCATCAGGTCGTATCTGTCAGACGAAAGCAATCAGAAAAAACAATAATAATAATGATATCCCGCCAATGGGGATGAAGTGTTACCGACTTCATTTTCAAGGCCTCGGCATATGAGGGCGGTGGCCAATCCTCTCCCTCGCCGTCTCATTATCCACTGACCTCGCGGTCAGTGTACTCATCATAGCTTAGTCGGCTAGGGGGTGCTTGAGGAACAGAAATCTCGTTACAAATTTCTGCCCCGGCGAAATTGAACCATCAACCTCTCGGTCGACAGTCCAGCGCGCTAACCACTGTACTATCGAGCACCTCTGAACTCTAGCGTTCAGCAAAACAAAATGAAGTTGCTATAACAGTTTTGGGGGAAAACAAACATTACAGTGAAAGCAAAGTTTATTAAGATGTTTCCGGAAAAGGTTAGATATTAGGCCGTCTTTGAAAATTTCATAAGAAAAATCGAAATAACTGAATGGGGGCACGGTGGCGCATTGAATAACACACTGGCATGCAAATCAGCGGACTCGAGTTCGTTTCCCGAAGCCCCGTAGGATAGACGTGCTTTGTAGGCTGCTTTTAGCGCCCTTGTATTGCAGGCCGCTTGTTCTGTTAGTAGTTAAGATTTGTGATTTGTTATTCTTGTGAATTGTTTCAATTGCATGACTGCACAATGTAACCGGAATGGTCAATAAAGGAATGCTATAATATTATCGTCTGTGCATCGCTCGTTTTTTTAGAACTGCACGAAAAAATGAGAATATCAATTTGGATGCAAATGACGTGCCCATGAGATCGTTATTGCAAAACTTGGAACTTTTATATTCTCGCCTGTATTAGTATTATGTCAGGATTATAAGGGTGTTTGAATTTTAAATAAGCTTATCGATCAATGTTTACTACTCATTGCCATATTTACAAAATTGGCTCCATTTCCCCTGGACCCAGTGGTGGTGGTATTTGCAGTTTAACGTCACTGTGTGATAACAAAGACCATTAGCGACGCCTCCTCCTTTATCCAGGCTTGGGACTGGCACTGGCAGAGTGCAACCAGTGGCGGTGTTCCCTGGACTCAGTGTAAAGTTGCTGCTCACATGAAGTCTGGAGCAACTGGTGGCTTCTCCAGTCTGCGTCCTTGCAGCAGAAACCGTTTCAGATCCAGATTGTCAACATCGCTGTATGGTCGTTTACCACGAGTCATCAACTCCCAGACGAGAACACCGTACGCCCACTACACACCAAAAAGAGAGAGACAGGCGTAATAATGGATAATGGCAGAGAGAAAAAGAGACGTACAGACAAACAGACAGACAAACAGACAGACAGACAGAGAAAGACACACACACACAAACATATACACGAACAGACCGAAACATGCGTAATAATGGATACTGGCAGAGATAAAGAGAGACATACAGACAGACAGACAGACAGACATACAGAGAAAGACACACACACAAACATACACACGAACACACTGAAACATGCGTTAATAATGGAGATTGTCCAAGTTCATAACATGCAGTGTGACCATAAAACATGAGAACCGTCTCATTTCGGAAAGACAACATCAAGCCTTGAACGTTCAGAATTATTATCCTAAGTACGCTCTGCTTTTTTACCGGGCGTAGGTTATATGATATCTCATGACATGTCAACATCATCTAATCATAATCATCACCCATTATCATCGTTATCATCGACATCATCATCATCATCATCACCATCATCAGCATCATCATCTGCAGCAGCAGCAACATAATTATTATCAATACTATTTTTATAATCATTGTTATTATTATTATCACTATTATTATTGCTCTTACTAGTAGCAGTTTTAGCAGTAGCAGTAGTAGTAGCACCAGCAGCAGTAGTAGCAGCAGTAAAAGTAGTAGGCCTAGTAGAAGTAGCCTAGTTGTAGTAGTACACCATTGGAAATAAGTTGGAGACGAGAACTTATAACCCAGTCTATCTTTTCTACCGCGGGCTGCAAAATAATAGCAATAATAATAGCAATAATAGAAATGATAATAGCAATAATAATAGCAATAATAGAAATGATAATAGCAATAATAATAGCAATAATAATAGCAATAATAATAATAGCAATAAAAACAGCAATAATAATAAAAATCCATTCATGCCATCTCTACTATACTCTTACCACATCACTCTTCTCTGTGAACTCCGTGTTGCTCGATAGACATTCGATTGCCATCCATTTGACTGGCAGAGGTCGCTGAGTGTCTTTCGCTCGATAGTAATCCTTCTCAAAGATATCTCGAGCCAAACCAAAGTCAGCCACCTTCACCAACATATCCTTGTTTATCCTGTTTCAAAGCACATCAGAAAAATGTCATATGCACGCCTTTTAATAGTGTCTGAACGGAACTAACACGCGCGTCTCTGATAGTAAATGGGCGGGACTCACACCGTCACACGCACGCCTTTTAATAGCTAATTAGTTGGACTCATATGCACGCTTTTTTAAAAAAGGACCTGATTCACAGGCACGTCTTTTAATAGTAATTGAATCGGACTCACATGCAGACCTTTTAATGTTAGGCTACTTGAACGGAATTCGCCCGCGCGCTCTTTAATAGCAAATAAATTTTACTCACATGCAGTTTCTGGCTGCGAGATCACGATGGACGAACCTCCTGCTGGCCAGATATTCCATTCCTTCTGCCACTTCGAGACAGAATTTCACCAGATTGCCAACATTGAACGACTAAACAAAACAAATATTCAGCCGATGACGCCCATAGATAGAGCCGTGTGTGAAAATGCCAACAGTTAGAGCAGCGGTTCCCAACCCGTGGCCCGCGGGCCAAAAGTGGCCCGCGAGGCCTCAAAAAATGGCCCGTCAGGCCTCACAAATGGCCCTCATCTCTCAAAGAATTAACAAAAAAATATGAAAAAATTGACAATTTGGACAGGATAGAACATAATTATGATTATTTTCTATTACAAATTATTTTATTTTGAAGTCTATAAACATGAAACATTCTGTTTTGAATCAGTTATAACAACTTTCATATGCTTTTAGTTAATTAAATTTTAGCAATGTTGCCCCTAAATGCCCTAATGTACTTTGACTAAGGCAAAGTGGCCCTCGTGTCCTCCAACTTAGAAAAAGTGGCCCTACAGTCAAAAAAGGTTGGGAACCACTGAGTTAGAGGATAGTTCCACTATATAATGGCAGGAAGGCAGCCTATATAGGACAAGCAAAGTGAATCTAAGGGGGTTATTTTTTTCTCGAAAGCGAATGAACGACGTTGTGAGATAGCAGTCCGCGAGCGGAGTACCAGAAGCTCAGCTTGGTTCAAAATCCAAAGTGTAACAAGAGAGTTCTCGAAGATATGGTGGAGCCTGTCCCTTACTGAACAACTTCACTGGCTTCCATTCTCGACCCGTATACAATTTAAGGTCCTAATTTATTTTGGTCATCAAGTCTCAGATGGGTCTTGCTCCGAAGTATCTGTGTGATCAGATACTTCGCCCCCCTTCTGCCACTTCGCTGCGTCCTCTTAGGTCCTCTGATCGGCTTGACCTCTTTGTCCCGCGAGTCAGGACCGCCATGGCGCAATCCAGATCATTTGCCTGCATTGGTCCCTCTCTATGGAATGGGCTTCCTCATCTGTTCGCTCTGCCATCCTCTCTGGTAGTGTATCCTCTTCTTTCTCTCGTCTAAAAACTTGCCTTTTTTCTCGGAGATGAACGCACTGGGAGCGCTTCTGAAGGGCTCTTGCTGCAAGAAGCGCTTTATAAATTGTCAGATAAGATAAGATAAGATAAGATTAAGTTGGAAGTGAAATGTAATAAATTAATAATGATTTTTTTTATCAGGACTTCTAACAGCTGTGTGTCATCCAGTGTGCTACCGGGCTCCCAAATTGGGAAAATGTAGATCGCGATGGACGAACCTTCTGCTGGCCAGATATTCCATTCCTTCCGTTTATGTCTGTCTGTCTGTCTCTCCCCCACTCACTCACTCACAAAATGTAGACTCTTTATTGCCACAGGCTGATTGTTTTCTTCATCATTGTTGCAATGATGATGCAAATAATAAAACTCGCTCTTACCATCTGCCTTTTTCAATACTAACACGCAGTTACTAGGCCTATATCTTTCACTAATGGAAAGAGTATAGAAGTCAAGCTATTACAGAGAGATGTCGACAATAATTTTACTAACGTTCCCGTCCTTCGAGATGTAGGTCCTCAAGTCACCCAGTTCCATCAGTGGAAGAACAACATATGGAACATTTTCTTCAATGACGATTGCGATCAGCGAGAGAACGTGTTTGTGGCAGAAGTCGGCCATCAGTATTGCCTCCTCAACAAATTCCACCTTGTCCTTTATATCGTGATGAGCTTAAAAAACAATTCCAGTAATAATGTGTTTTTTCGCTACTAGTACTACTGCTGCTGCGCCTGCCGCCGCCACCGCCACCACCACTGCTGTTGCTGTTGTTGCTGCTGCTGCTGCTACTGCTAGCCTACTACTGCTACTGCTACTGCTACTGCTACTGCTACTACTACTACTACTACTACTACTACTACTACTACTACTACTACTACTACTACTACTACTACTACTACTACTACTAATACTACTACTACTACTACTACTACTATTACTACTACTACTACTACTACTACTACTACTACTTGTATTTCTAATAATAATGAGATAATTATGTCGTTCTATGTTCTTATTATCGATCCATATTTCAATCAATCCATCAATCAATCAAGTTCTTATTGTATCCCGTTTCAATTCATTTCACATAATATTATACAATACAATTCCAATGAAAATGGGTAATAATGTCTATCCTAAGGTAGCCTACCAAAGGTTT
>OX243821.1:15971898-16096898 GCA_945859605.1 Lumbricus rubellus | reverse complement strand
ACCCTAACCGACCCTCACGATGCCTAACCTGAACCTAACCGACCCTCACGATGCCTAACCTATGTTAATGAATGGCTGCACTAACCCTATCACTAACCCTAACCGACCCTCACGATGCCTAACCTGACCCTAACCGACCCTCACGGTGCCTAACCTGATCCTAACCGACCCTCACGATGCCTAACCTATATGTACATAGAGGGGGGAAATTGTCCGGGGGGTAAATGTCCTAGTCATAAACGGGGGGAAAACGTCCGGAAGGGTAAATGTCCGGGGGGAATATGTCCGGGGGGGGATATGTCCAGGGGGTAAATGTCCGGCTCCCGGAATAATAAGTATCATCATCATCATCGTAATCAGCGTCTTCATCGCCTTCATCATCATCATCGTCATCATCAGCTCCATCGTCATTCCGTTCATGAACATCTTGGGAACGGACATTAGCCCCCCCCGGTCAAAACACCCCCGGACATAAGCCCCACCGGACATTAGCCCCCCAGACAAAAGCCCCCGAGATAGGACATTAGCCCCCAGTCATACATTGCACATTAGTTTAACATTGTTGGAATATGCTACGTTAATTGAAGTTTTAATATGCATATTATAAAACATTTAAAGTCATTAGTACTGTTGTAGAACAACTCATTGTGCAAAGTCTCTCACAGGTGTAAAAAAAAGTTTTAATGGAAACGATGCTGACAGGTCTACAAAGCTCAAACGTAGCTAACTGACGTTAACAAACTTTCGTTGTAGCCAAAACTGACACTAGCAAGTAGGCCTACTTACTGTATGCGATTCCCAGTCGTTAATTTCTCTAATGTATTGAATCTAATTTTGAATGGAAACGACGCTAATAAGTCTACGAATCTGAGACGTAGCTTAACTAACGTTAACAAACCTTTGTTGCAGGACACTAAACAAATAGACTGTATAGGCCCTATACATACGATTCCCATTCGTTCATTTCAAATATAAGTCTATAGGCCTACTGACACAATTAGGACCTAAGTGACACTAAGAACTTTCCTTTGCATATGAATGCTAGTGACAGGTCATCAGTTACGGCACTATTCTATTATTTACACATGGGGGGCCTTTTGTCCGGGGGGGATAATGTCCGGGGGGCTTTTGTCCGGGGGGGCTTTTGTCCGGGGAGGCTAATGTCTTACACTCTAACATCTTTATCCCCATCACCATCATATTCATTGTTATCATCATCTTCGTCTACAGTATCGTCGTTAAAACATAAAAAGTAAGTAAAATCAATCTCATAATCAGTGTCATCATCATCATCATCATTATCATCGTCATCATCGTCATCAAAATCATCATTATCGTCACCTACAAGACATCTACCACCACTACTACCACCACCAACATCGCCGCCACCGCCACCAACGGGAGCCGGACAATTCCCCCCCCCGGACATATTCCTCCCCGGACATATTCCCCCGGACAATTAAACCCCCGGACGTTTCTCCCCCGTTTTTGACTAGGACATTTACCCCCCGGACAATTTCCTCCCTCTGTACATATAGGTTAGGCATCGTGAGGGTTGGTTAGGTTTAGGTTAGGCATCGTAAGGGTCGGTTAGGGTCAGGTTAGGCATCGTGAGGGTCGGTTAGGGTTAGTGGTAGGGTTAGTGCAGTCATTCATTAACATAGGTTAGGCATCGTGAGGGTTGGTTAGGTTCATGCTTAGGCATCGTGAGGGTCGGTTAGGTTCATGCTTAGGCATCGTGAGGGTTGGTTAGGTTCAGGTTAGGCATCGTGAGGGTCGGTTAGGGTCAGGTTAGGCATTGTGAATGTCGGTTAGGGTTAGTGGTATAGGGTTAGTGCAGTCATTCATTAACATAGGTTAGGCATCGTGAGGGTTGGTTAGGTTCAGAATAGGCATCGTGAAGGTTGGTTAGGTTCAGGTTAGGCATCGTGAGGGTCGGTTAGGGTTAGTGACAGGGTTAGTGCAGTCATTCAAAAAATAGGGACCCTTATGGGGGGATGTCCTATGTCGGGGGGAAACGTCCAGGGGGTAGATGTTCGGGGTGAATATGTCCGGGGGGAATATGTCCGAGAGGGAAAATGTCCTACATCCGCCACCAACACCACCAATACCGCCGCCACTACCATTTTCATCAACAACATCATCGATAATTATCGTCACCTACACAACATCTACCACCCCAAACCACCACCACCACCAACAACAACAACAATAGCAACAAAAACTGCAACAGCAATATCGTCATCGGGTGTAGGACATTATCCCCCCTGGACATTATCCCCCTCGGACATTATCCCCCCGGACATTATCCCCCCCGGACCTTATCCCCCCGGGGTAGGACATTATCCACCCCAGTCTATTGTATCATTAACACTTATTGTTCATCAATCCAGCTTCATTTTCAGCAGAATGACTGCACAAACCCTAAAACTAACCCTAACCGACCCTCACGACGCCTAACCTGAGCCCTAACGGACCCTCACGCGTAAAATCCCGCTTCTATTTCGTCAGAAAATATTTTTCAGCGAATTTATAAATTTTTGTGGTCGCATAAAAAACAAGTGGCCTACCAAGACGTAGCCTAACTGACGTTAACAATCCTTTCTTGTAGACACTAAACAAATAGGTCTAATTCTAGGCCTACTGACACTAATTGGACAAATGACGTTAACAAACCTTCGTAGGGCTACTTAATGTAGACGACTCCCATTCGTTCATTTTTCTACTGTATTGAATTTAATTTTGAATGGAAAGGTCAGTATTGTTAAATGACATTAAGAACTTTCGAAGTTCTATCGGTTACCGTTGCGGCACTATTCTAGGAGTTGCACATGAAGGGGGGGATTTTGTCCGGGGGAATTATGTCCTTAAAAAAATCGGGGGATATGTCAGGGGGCATAATGTCCAGGGGGGATAATGTCCGTTCCCCAGGTTAGGCATCGTGAGGGTTGGTAAGGATCAGGTTAGGCATCGTGAGGGTTGGTAAGGATCAGGTTAGGCATCGTGAGGGTCGATGAGGGTCAGGTTTGGCATCGTGAGGGTCGGTTAGGGTTAGTGATAGGGTTAGTGCAATCATTCATTAGCATAGGTTAGGCATCATGAGGGTTGGTTAGGTTTAGGTTCGGCATCGTGAGGGTCGGTTAGGCTCAGGTTAGGCATCGTGAGGTTCGGTAAAGGTCAGGTTAGGCATCGTGAGGGTCGGTTAGGATCGGGTTTAGGACATTATCCCCCTGGACACTATCCCCCAGGACACTATCCCCTGGACATAATCCCCCGGACATTTACCCCCGGACGTTTTCCCCACCGACCTAGAACACCCCCCCATAAGGGTCCCTATTATGTTAATGAATGACTGCACTAACCCTATCACTAACCCTAACCGACCCTCACGATGTCTAACCTGACGCTAAACGACCCTCACGATGCCTAACCTGACCCTCACCGACCCTCACGATGCCTAACCTCACCCTAACAGACCCTCACGATGACTAACCTGAACCTAACCAACCCTCACGATGCCTAACCTATGTTAATGAATGACTGCACTAACCCTATCACTAACCCTAACCGACCCTCACGATGCCTAACCTGACCCTAACCGACCCTCACGATGCCTAACCTGACCCTTACCGATGCCTACCTATATGTACAGAGGAGGGTAAATGTCCGGGGGTAAATGTCCTAGTCAAAAACCGGAGGGGGACGTCCGGGGGGTAATTGTCCGGGGGTAATTGTCCGGGGGGAATATGTCCGGGGGGTAAATGTCTGGCTACCCCAAAGATGTTCGAGTCCGAGTCTAAGACACTAGAGATGGGGTCCAAGTTCTAGTCAGAGTCTGTTGACATCAAGATCCACAGAAACACACAATTTAATGGCATATAAAAAATATCGGTAGCCTACTATTTATGCAGAAAGAATGGTCAATGTAATTTGTTCAAATTTAAAATTTAGAAGCATTGAATTAGATAAAGTTGTGTTTAGTAATCTGGCACCATAAAGGGAGCCGGACATTTACCCCCTGGACATATTCCCCCTCGGACATAATCCCCCCGGACAATTACCCCCTCCCGGACGTTTCCCCCCCGTTTTTGACTAGGACATTTACCCCCTCCCCCGGACAATTTCCCCCTCTGTACATATAGGTTAGGCATCGTGAGCGTTGGTTAGGGTCAGATTAGGCGTCGTGAGGGTCGGTTAGGGTCAGGTTAGGCATCGTGAGGGTCGGTTAGGGTTAGTGGTAGGGTTAGTGCAGTCATTCAAAAATAGTAACCCTTATGGGGGGGGAAATGTCCTAGGTCGGGAGGAAAACGTCCGGGGAGTAAATGTCCGGGGGGGAATATGTCCGGGGGAATATGTCCAGGGGGGTAAATGTCCTATATCCCACAATAAATGGTATGGATAAAAATTCTTCCATTGCTGAACAAAGCTCAACGCACGTAGGGCCTACATTATAAAGTCTGCTAAGTTGAGACTTCCTGTCACAATTCTCTCCATCAGCAAAACCCTCTAGGCTATTTTTAAGTAGGCCTAAGTGTTGCAAGTCTGTGGTATTGGAATGGCCTAGCCCTTGTAATAATAATAATAGAATACACAAACACAGGTCAACTAAGTGTTAGAGATGTCTTCCTGTATGCTGTAATTCGTCATTTGTATAGTCAGTGATCCATTAATGGAGATCAATGTAATGAAATTCTGCGCCCTGTTCCAAAGTCACAGAAGTTCGAATTGCCACCAGCCAATCCACACGTCTAATGCCATCCTCATTTGTTCTATTCATAAACATCTAGATAGATAACATCTGGCCAAAGTACTACTCTATCAGCATAGGAAGAAGCCATTGTGGTGTCAAACATCAAACTGATTCCAAACACAATTATATATGCGTGTCGATTTGATATAAGTGATGCCTTATGAATATGTAATATGTCAATTTCTCCTCCGTCAAGCGCATGCTGACGATGAGGCCTTTACAAGACGTCTCCAAGTTGCTTTGTCTCTGGTCTTATCCACTGCTCTTCGTATGTCCAAGCCCTTCATTTCTAGGTCCTCTATCACGTTCTATTCATAAACATCTAGATAGATAACATCTAACATATGTAATATAGATGTCTACAATTGTAGTCTACATGTGGTCCGTAAACTCTTCCCCTACGGTGCCTATACCATACATCAAATACACCCAAGATCAATCCAAACACAATACACCTGTAATTATCTTCGCTCGCCATGTGGTCAGCCATGCCCAGCCATCCGTAACAATGACTAACCCTATCAGCCTATTTTAACTGGCCAATGTGTCCTTCGGTTCAATGGCTTCTTTGTTTGAGTTAGGAAGAAGCATAGTGCATGAACAATTGAGCATGCAATATTACCTAGCTAATTGCAGCTGGTGCGATTTAAAAGTAGTTTGAAAAAGTATTTTACCATCATCACAATTTTAATCAAAATACTACCAAAATAGTATTTTAAGTAAAAGTCTAAATACTTGATCACAAAAGTATTTAAAATACAAGTACAAAATACTTAGATTGTATTTAAAATACTATGTTAAATACTAGTATTTTAAAAACTTCCCATCACTGTTGTCGAAACAATTACAGATGTGGTCGTTCAAAGTGAAGGGGTCCAATAATGTTTTTTAACTGGCTAGAAATTAGTTGGAATAATCTGAAGACACGAAATTGGAAAGAGCTATCTGAGTGAGAGTGTAGGACATTAGCCCCCCTGGACATTAGCCCCCCCCCCTCCCGGACATAGTCCCCCGGACATTAGCCCCCCCGGACATTAGCCCCCCGATTTTTGCTAGGACATTAGCCCCCCGGACATTAGCCCCCCCTTATTGTGCAAATCATCGAATAGTGCCGTAACTGATAAATTTTCAATGGCATCCGCAGCATACGAAACTTCTTAGTGTCATTTAGGTTCTAATTGTGTCAGTAGGCATATAGACTTGTATTCGAAATGAACGACTGGGAATCGTATGTAGGGCCTATACAGTCTATTTGTTTAGTGTCCTGCAACAAAGGTTTGTTAACGTTAGTTAGTTAGGCTACGTCTCAGCTTCATAGACTTATTAGCGTCGTTTCATTTCAACATTAGATTCAATACATTAGGGAAATGAACGACTGCAGGGAATCGTATAACCTACAGTAACTAGGCCTACTTGTTAGTGTCAGCTTTTGCTACAACGAAGGTTTGTTAATGAGAAACTTTACACAATGAGTTGTTCTGCAATTAATGCCTTTAAATGTTTCATATTAAACCTCCTTTTAACATATTCTCACAATGTTAAACTAATGTGCAATGTATGACTGGGGGGGGCTAATGTCCTACCTCGGGAGGGCTAATGTCCGGGGGGCTAATGTCCGGGGGGGCTAATGTCCGGGGGGGGGGCTAATGTCCAGGGGGGCTAATGTCCGTTCCCCCTGAGTGAATCACGTTTTTCTAAAAGAAACTGATGGTGGTTGAAGAAAAGCAGGGAATAATCAAATTATTTCGGGTGGCAAACTGACTGTTGTGTCAATTTCAAAGTAACCATAGGCTATGCCCTATCTTTTAAACAGGAATCAGTAGGCCTATTTAAAAGACAAAACACTCTGAAAGCATCATATATATAGCATACAGAACACACAATTTATGAACGTAGTTGAAATATAAATTTAATACATGGACCCTGATTAGACCTACTTCCGTGTATTTCAAGCAGTATTTCAAATACTTTGTTTTCAAATCCACAGCTTTTAAAAAGTTAATATAGAAAGGCAACTAGTCACTAAACCTATAGTAGCATTTGTTTGTAACCGTTTGTTATTGAACTATAGTTACAACCCTTTTGTGGGTCCACTATTCATTCATTTAGGCCTATTTATTTATTCATTCATTCAATAATTTATATAGCGCTTCTTCAAGAGTACTGCTCAGATTTGGCCATTCCCGAAGAATTTCATAGGTATCCTAGGCTTGTACAATTAGCCTATAGGCCTACGTCATGCTTGCAGATTGCATCATTTTATGTCATTTATTAAATTTTTAGGCCTGCGACTCGGAGCGCATCGTATCATAAATTTATAGCCTACTTCTGAGTTTGAACTCAATGGCCATGGCCATGACCTCCATAACCTTAAGATGCCCTCGAAAAGGCTCGGATGACAAAACAATATTAGAAATGAATTCTACATACCTGAAACAATGACATTGTAATCATGGGCGCCCGCACATAGGGGCAAGAGGGGGGCACTTGCCCCCTGGAAAATTGACACTTATTTGTGTAGCGACTACTTTTGGGTTTTTAATAATTTATTCATTCAATAAATCTACGGACTTGCTGCGCCCCTTTATAAACCTACATGTACTATTTAGTTACTACTTTTTGACTGTTTTACAAATTTCTTCCGACAAAAGAAACTATTTAAGTTAAATATTTAAAAAATACCGAACGTGAAACCGAGAAATGTAGCCTACATTAATTATGAGGTCGCTTATGAAAAATGCACATGCATGTTCTTAATTAACTGCTGGACATTTTAAATTCAACCTCTTGCTAAAAAAATGTAGCCGTGACCACTGACCATCGTGTTTTGCCCCTCCTGCAAAAATGTCTGCAGGCGCCCATGATTATAATTAGAGGTATTGCACTCTTACATGCATTAAGAAATGGGGGAGGCGAAATGAACAAAATAACCTTGACCATATAACCTTAAGATGACCCAGGATGACAAAATCTATATCAGAAATGAATTCTACATATCTGAATCATTACGATTAGAGGTATTACACGCGCATATGCTGTGAGAAGTAAAAGGATGAATTCTCCAATTATGGCCTGTGGTATTTTCGGTGATTTTTCATGTCCAGGAATCCACTCACTGACTGATTGTAAGTGAGAAACTCCCCCAACACCCAGTGTTTAATCTAGACGTCTCTGGGGAGGAATATTCCCCCCCCCCCAGGATCGACATTTCCCCCCCCCAGAAAAATTTCACAAAATGGTATTGTTTTTTTAAATACTGTTTTCATCATTGTTTTACACGAAGTGTTATAATATATCATGATATTATTTACTATTATATGATTATAATGATACTATTTACTACTATAATATATGATACTATCATGTTGCAATGAGTATAACTTACTGTATATATTTGTATAAACACTATTTTTGCCTAAATATAACCAGAGATGCATAAATATTTGCCAAAATGATAATAGTTTTTAGTTGCTGTTTACATCATCGCAGTGGGCCTACATGAACTGTTTTAATAATATACTGTAATATTATTTACTATTTTGTTGTTATAGTAGTTATTTAGGCCTACTATTAGGCCTATAATATATGACACAATCCTGCTAAAATGAGTAGGCTATACCCTACTGTTAATATTTCTACAATGCATTATTTTTGTACAACTGAATGACTTCTCTCCAGTGCTATCCTTCGACTTTTAAACTGTAAAATTTCAAAATGTTTTGGTCCTATTATTTGAATACCTAGTAAAACAAACATCAATACTACACGTGGCTTCCCGATTTTGGTACCGGTAGTTTATTAGTTCTTGGTTGATTTGTGTACCATTAAATATCATTTCAGAAAATGTATCTTGGTCAGCAATTCAGGACCATTTTGACAAACAGGGATAAGCTGATTATAGTGCTGAAAAGTCAGCTTATGTAAGTAGGCCTACTCTTATATTCGCGTCTGAAGTTATTCATTAGAATAACCCAGCAACAACAGAACTGAGCTGCTGAGCTCGATACATAAAGATATTTTTATTGTAATTATAATTACATAGGCCTAATATATTTATATATATATATATATATATATAATATTGAAATCCTAAAACACTTTGTATCAGTACTGAAATACTGGAGTTATTTTGCTAAAATGGCATGCATCTTCAATGATACTACAACAGTGTGGAAACTCCCGTAAAAATATTTTTAAAGTATTGCATATATTTATTCAAGTCTTAGGCCACTCATAAAAGCACTGAAAAAGTAAAGCTATTTTGTCAAGATGACACCTTAAAATGCTGCCATTGCAATGTGGAAATTCAAAAAGTTTCTGATGAGGCTCTGAAAAAGTAAAGCTATTTTGTCAAGATGACACCTTAAAATGCTGCCATTGCAATGTGGAAATTCAAAAAGTTTCTGATGGGGAGGGGGCACATCCCTCTCCTCATACCCCTCCCCCTCCCAGTCTCGGCGCTACGCACCTCACGAGCGTCCTTCGGACGCTTAATTGTCTCCCCCCAAAAAACACCTGAATTCCCCCCCCCAGCGGAGGGGGACTAGATTAAACACTGCCCAACACCAACTTGCATACGGGACCTCATGGCACATATTGGACTATTATAGTATCCAACAGTAGTAGCCTTTATGGGTAACCATTGAAGTTGAGAGAGTTAGTAAAAATGTTATCCATCGAGAAAGATGAGGCTTTCGTATTTAAACCTAATCAGTAGGGTGTCTCTTAAAATGAAAGTTTAAATTCTCAATCTCTCACCCTTTCAAGTTGTTAGTTTGTGAAGAAAGTTTTTATTTAAAGAAATTGGTGAAAATACGATAATATTTAGAGACTGATTTTTGATGTTAAAGTTTCTGCCCATTGTCATGAAATATACCAAATAGTTCGTATTGCTGAGGAAGTCGTTGATTGCCTTATTAATTACCAGGTAGCTAATTTAAATCTATAGAAGGAGTGAAGCAGACTATTGCGTTCTATTCACTTTTTTTACTCATTCTGATAACAGTTACTTACATGTAGGCCTATATAATTTCGGTGTTAATAATCCTATATCATTTCGGTGTTAATAATCCTATATCATTTCGGTGTTAATAATCCTATTATCATTTCGGTGTTAATAATCCTATATCATTACGGTGTTAATAATCCTGGTCTAAGACTTCAAAAGTGTCGTCCCATGTCAAAATTTTTGATTTTCCGCACTGCATTGGTAGCATTTTAGGCTATCGTTTTGATTAAATTGCTCATCATTTCAGTGATAATAGTCTAGTTTAAGACTTCAAAAGTTTTCTTCTCGTTGAATTTAAACAAAATCCACTCTTTAGATAATGGAAGCGTTATAGGCTATGATCTAAAGCAACATTCTCATAATTTCATTGCTGAAAAACATGGCATAAGATTTCAATAAGTGTCAGCTCAACAATGTATATTTTATGTCCATATCATAATTGTAAGAAGGGTTAAGACTTCAGAGCGTCGCATCCAAATTGCTTACAATTTCCTGGATTACCAAACTGTAACCGTAACTTTTGAAACTGTCATCTCACAAAATTATTCATCAGTTTAGTGCTTAGAGACATTGTCTAAAATCTCAATAAATGTCTACTTCTGCTGAGATCTACCGGTATCAATCGCCGTGTAAATATCCGAAAGAAGTGAAGGAGAAGAGATTCTGTCGAGTGGTGGCTTCTAAAGTCAGATTGGACGGCGGTAAAAACCCAGATTGCTTCAAATAAAGGGCAAATTGGGCTGCAACAAGTCTCTGCAGAGTTATTTAAGAGAGGTTAGAGATGGTCCTGTTGTTTATGTATGTATGCATGTATGATGTATGTATGTATGTATGTATGTATGTGTGTGTATGTATGTATGCATGCATGTATGTATGTATGTATGTATGTATGTAAGTATGTATGTATGTATGCATGGCATGCATGCATGCATGCATGTATGTATGTATGTATGTATGTATGTATGTATGTATGTATGTATGTATGTATGTATGTATGTATGTATGTATGTATGTATGTATGTATGCATGTATGTATGTATGTATGTATGAATGCATGCATGCATGCATGCATGTATGTATGTATGTATGTATGTATGCACGCACTCACGCACGCCCACCAGCCTTCACCTCGCAAGGCACTATTGATTGATTTGATTGATTGCAGCTAGACAAAGACCCGTCATGCACGAGAGGCGGAGTGAGGCTGGGTCGAGGTAAGATGAATACGCGCAACTGGACATCTGGATAGCATAATGGCTTGCATCGCTAATTGTTTGAGGTGATTATCGGATATGTTCGATGTTCGGGGCTCGGTGAAGCTAGGGTTTGCTTGGTATTTAGGTGGCCGAGACTCAACTCAAGGATACATCAATGCAGCACACAGAGGTTTGAAGTCGTCTCTGTTCTCCTATCGCCTAATGTTACCCTAATGGCAAAGGCCAGCAGGGAATCTACACGACCAGCATGATGCATGGTCGCAAGGAGACGCATAGACATTGACAGACAGGTATGCAGACGGACAGACCAAAAGACACGCCTAGACAGGGAGAATTACACGCAAAGGAACAAACCGGGATGCAGGAGGACAGACAGGTAGGCAGTCGGACAGAACAACAGACTTTGGCGTAGACAGGCACACAGACAGACACACAGATAGACAGCTTGTCAGGCGGATAGCCCAACGGACTTATACGGGCAGATAGACAGAGGGACAAACACACAGCCCGAGAAGTCTGCAGGCGCATAAACCAACAAAGTTACGTGCAGACAGCCGGACACAATGTCATGCACTTTTACGTAAAAACTCTTGGACGCATAGACAGAGACAAGAGCAAACATAGTGCAGATACAGACGGACAGACACACAGACTGGCAGTCAGAAAGCCTCACCAACAAACATGCACTGACATACGGACGGACAGACACAGATATAGAGGTAGGCAAGCGGATACACCAGCAAATAGACGTACATGGTATACAGACACTCAGATACACAAAAATACACGCAGACACAGATGCAGACAGGCGGATTGACCAACAAACATATGCACTGATATATATATATATATATATATATATATACAGACTGACCGACTGACCGACAGACACACAGACATAGTGGTAGGCAGGCGGCATGACCAACAGACATACGTACCGACATACACACAGCTTATCAAACAGCTACAATTTTATTAACGGAGGACAGAGAGAAAGACAGACAACGGGGTGGACAGAAATAGAAACAAATATTCAGCCTTAAAAGTAAACTCCACTGTTCAATGACGTTGAAGAATAATTCCCATAACAATAACTGTGCTTGAAGTCACTATTAAGTCGACACCCTCTTAGGACTTTTCATGATTTGGTGATTTTCATAATTCTGAGCTCGGTACTGGAATAATACATGTAAGCGCCTTTAAATCGCCATTAAGGCGACGCATAATATAGCCTACGTTGCCTTAATCGCGATTTAAAGGTTAAACACATTATTATGTGTTAGCCCTAAACGCTATTTCCTGCGCTTCCTACGCTAATTACTTCACGGCCAGACATATAGACATCTAGCCTACTTGGCATTCACATAGACCAACAGACTTTCGTGCAGACAGATAGACGGACAGGCAGACAGGCAGGTAGGCAGGCGAATAGACCAACCGATTCATACGCATACATACACACGTGCAGGCACACAGACAGGCAAGTAGAGGGGAAATCAACAGACTTACGATGGGACAGACACAGACAGACACGTGGGCAAGCGGATAGACTATCAGTCCTAGGCACGTAAAAGCAGACGGACAGGCAAATAGACAAACACGTAGACAGAGAAAAGCACAGACAAACTGTCGAACAGATAGGCAGACAGACAAAACAACAAATAATTATACGCACTGACATACAGACGAACAGACGCACAGACGAGCAGGTAGGCAGTCAGACTGACCAACAAACATACATACAGACATACAGACGGACATACAAACAGACACACTGGTAGACAGTCGGACTGACCAACGAACAGACGTACAGACATACACAGTACACACAGACACACAGGTAAACCGGCGGACTGACCAGCAAACAGACTAAAGACAACAAACGCAGACCGACAAACAGACACAGAGACAGACACACGGACACAAAGGTAGACAGGCGGACTAACCAACAAACATATGCTTTAACATACACACGGCCACAGAGGTAGACAGGCGGACTGCCTAACGGATATAGTACAAACGGGTGTAGGACATTATCCCCCTGGACATTATCCCCCCGGACATTATCCCCCGGACATTATCTCCCCGGACATAGTCCCCCCGGGGTAGGACATTATCCCCCCCCAGTGTATTATATCATTAACACTTATTGATCATCAATCCAGCCTATATTTAAGCAGAATGACTGCACTAACCCTAAAACTAACCCTAACCGACCCTCACTACGCCTAACCTGAGCCCTAACCGACCCTCACACGTAAAATCTCGATTCTATTTCGTCAGGAACAATTTTTCGACGAATTTATAAATTTTGGTGGTCGTAAAAAAACCAAGTACCTAGACGTAGCCTAACTGACGTTAACAAACCTTTGTTGTAGACACTAAACAAATACAGTAGGTCCTACATACGATTCTCATTCGTTTATTTCAAATCTAATTCTACATGTATGCCTACTGACACTAATTGGACCTTCGTAGGGCTACCTACTGTAGACGACTCCCATTTGTTCGTTTTTCTACTGTATTGAATTTAATTTTGAATGGTAAGGTCAGATGTAGTTACTAGTTAAATGGCAGTTAGAACTTTCGAAGTCTTATCGGTTACGGCACTATTCTAGGATTTGTACATGAAGGGGGGATAATGTCCGGGGGGGATAATGTCCTACGAAAAACCGGGAGGGGGGATAATGTCCGGGGGGATAATGTCAGGGGGGATAGTGTCCGGGGGATAATGTCAGGGGGATAGTGTCCAGGGGGGATAATGTCCGTTCCCCAGTACAAACACACAGACGGGCAGATACACAGGCTGTCAGGTAGGCAGAAAACCTGACCAACAAACATGCGCACTGACATACGGACAGACAGACACACAGACAGACAGCCAGACAGACAGACGGACAGACGCACAGACACACAGGTAGACAAACAGACACGCAGACACAGAGGTAGATAGGCGATCTGACCATCAGACCTACGCACGTAAAGGCAGATGGGCAGACAAACAGACTAACACGTAAACACAAAGAATTGACCAATAAACATACGCACTGACATACAGAAAGACAGACACACATATATTATAGTGGTTGGCAGGCGGCCTAACCAACAAACATACGTACCGACAAACAGACGGACATACACACGGACACACAAGTAGACAGGCTGATTGCCCAACGGGCATAGTGCAGATGCAGGCGGACAGACACCCAGACGGTCAGGTAGCCAGAAAGCCTGACCAACAAACATATATGCATATGCACTGACGTACGGACGGACAGACTCATAGACATAGAGGTAGGCAAGGAATCCACCAACAAATAGACGTACACACAGACAGACAGACACACAGACACTCAGGTAGACAGATATACACGCAGACACAGATGCAGACAGGCGGATTGACCAACAAACATACGCACTGATATACAGACATAGTGGTAGGCAGGCGGCATGACCAACATACATACGTACAGACATACATACCGATGATAAAACAGCCACAATTTTATTAACGGAGGACAGAGAGAAAGACAGACAACGGGATGGACAGAAATAGAAACTAACATTCAGCCTTAATATAAAAGTAAACTCCACTGTTCAATTACGTTACTTCACGGCATACAGACATACAGACAACTAGCCTACTTGGCAAGCAGATAGACCAACAGACTTTGGTACAGACAGACAGACAAACAGACGGACAAACAGACAGGCAGGTAATCAGGCGAACAGACCAACAGATTCATTCGCAGACATATACGCACGTGCAGGCACAAATATAAACAAGTAGAGGAAAAATCAACAGACTTACGATGGGATAGAGAGAAAGACACACACACACAGACAGACAGGTGGGCAAGCGGACAGACCCATCGGACTGGCCAACGGACACACGTACAGACCAACAGCGGGACAGACACACAGAAGGACAGGTAGGCAGACGGACTGATCAACGGACATATGTATAATAGACTATAATATATGACTACGTTCTTAAAAGGAAAGTTCTATACTTGAACCAACATGGTTTTCAGACTTGACACTCGACTGCCATGTCTCTCCTGAATATTCAGGATAAAATATCACAAGCTATAGAAAACCATGAGTATTAATGTGTATTATGTGGGGATATTCCTCGATCTTTCAAAAGCATTCGATTCTGTGAATCATACAATCCTCCTTAAAAAGTTGGATAATTATGGCATTCGAGGGCTACCACTTCGGGGAACGGACATTATTCACCCTGGACATTATCCCCCCCGGACACTATCCCCCCGGACATTATTCCCCCGGACATTATCCCCCCCGGTTTTTCGTAGGACATTATCCCCTCCGGACATTATCCCCTCCGGACATTATCCCCCCTTCATGTACAAATCCTAGAATAGTGCCGTAACCGATAAGACTTCGAAAGTTCTAACTGCCATTTAACTAGTAACTACATCTGACCTTACCATTCAAAATTAAATTCAATACAGTAGAGAAACGAACAAATGGGAGTCGTCTACAGTAGGTAGCCCTACGAAGGTCCAATTAGTGTCAGTAGGCATACATGTAGAATTAGATTTGAAATAAACGAACGAGAATCGTATGTATGACCTACTGTATTTGTTTAGTGTCTACAACAAAGGTTTGTTAACGTCAGTTAGGCTACGTCTAGGTACTTGGTTTTTTTACGACCAGCAAAATTTATAAATTCGTCGAAAAATTGTTCCTGACGAAATAGAATCGAGATTTTACGTGTGAGGGTCGGTTAGGGCTCAGGTTAGGCGTAGTGAGGGTCGGTTAGGGTTAGTTTTAGGGTTAGTGCAGTCATTCTGCTTAAATATAGGCTGGATTGATGATCAATAAGTGTTAATGATATAATACACTGGGGGGGATAATGTCCTACCCCGGGGGGACTATGTCCGGGGGGATAATGTCCGGGGGGATATTGCCCGGGGGAATGTGGTCCGGAGGGATAATGTCCAGGGGGATAATGTCCTACACCCTACCACTTCTATGGTTCAAAAGTTATCTAGAAAATAGACAACAGCTGGTCCAATGTAATGCTATAGCATCGAAACTGCGCCCTATCGAATTTGGTGTTCCCCAGGGCTCTATCCTGGGGCCTCTATTATTTTTACTTCACATAAATGATTTGCCTCATGTTTCCTCCTTACTACATTTTGAGCTGTTTGCTGACGATTCAAACGTTTTTATATCGCACAAGTCCCATGAAAACCTATTTCAAATTGTAAATCTCGAACTACTCCTCGTAGGTGATTGGTTTAAAGCAAACAGACTCTCTTTAAATTTAAGTAAAACATCCTATATTCTCTTTAATTCCCACAGGAAAATCACCCCTACGCAAGCGCCTCCACTACTTATTGACGGTGTACCTATCCCCCAAACTAACAAAGTAAACTTTCTTGGCGTTGTCGTCGATAAAAATCTGACTTGGAAAAAGCACATCTCCGAAATATCTATTAAACTGGCCAAAAATATAGGTATTTTATCTCGTATCTCATATAAGTTGCCAACTAAAATACTAACCAATCTGTATTACTCATTAGTCTATCCATATTTAGCATAGTCTATTGAAATTTTGTCTGGGCCTCGAACTATACTTCGAGTCTTACACGTTTGGTTATTTTGCAAAAACGGGCCATTAGAGTAATTACTAAACCTTCTTACAAGTGTCATACTGCCCAACTTTTTTCCTCAACGGTATTTTAAAACTAGATCAAATAAGAATACTTCAAACTGGTGAATTCATGTTTCGCTACAAGCATGGCTATATTACCTCAAACTTTTGCCAACTATTTTAACACCGGTTCGTCCATTCACTCTTACAATACTAGAACAGCCTCCAACTATAGACCGACATTTGCTCATACCAACACCCGCAGATTCTCAATTAAAATAGCTGGTCCAACTGTTTGGAACAATCTTTCTAACGATATCCATGATGCGCCTAATCTCCTCCTCTTTAAAAAGCGATTGCGTGCACACTCACTCAGTTTAAACGAATAACTATTCCTTATGTTTTGTTTGTTTATCTAAAATATCCGTACACTAGACTATGCTAATCATGTGTTATTTCATTTTAATTTAGATGACTCCCGCTGCTAATGTTACCAACTTCCACTTATAGATTTACTGGTACATAGGTGGCCCTACTAGCGGGACTTTGGTCCCTTTAGGTCTTCCTTTTGTAACCCAACTTAGCGGTGATCTGAAACGGTATATATCATGTTATGTTTTTCTCTTGGGAGCAATAAAAAAACCTATGTTATGTTATGTTATGTACAGACAGCGGGACAGACACACAGAAGGACAGGTAGACAGACGTACTGACCAACGGACACACGTACAGCCATACAGCGGAACAGACACACAGAAAAACAGGTAGACAGACTGACTGGCCAACGGACACACGTACAGACAGACAGCGGGACAGACACATAGAAGAACAGGTAGACAGACGGACTGACCAACTCACATACGTACAGACAGACAGCGGGACAGACACACAGAAGGACAGGTCAGTGTTATTTTAGTTCAGAAAATCATTTCTATTTTAGTTTTTATTTAGTTCTTCATAAAATCATTTCAGTTTAGCTTTAGTTTTAGTTTTGCTTCTGGTAATCATTTTAGTTTTAGCTTAGGTTTTATTCATAAAATCATTTTCGTTTTCGTGAACTAATGCCTAATCTTTTTCGTTTCGTTTTCGGTCACGAAATTAACTCTTTGAAGGTGAAGTGAAGCTTTGGAACGTTTGTGGTGAGGTCAGGGCCAGTCTTAGCTATAGGCAAAGTAGGCAGTTGCCTAGGGCGCCGCAGGCTTTGTGGGGCGCCGCGGCACCGGCGAATATTTTTTTTTACACTATATTCTTTTAATCTCAAGACTTTCGCTAATGGAAAGAATTTAAAATAATTATTGAATCATTGCACCTGTTCAGGATCGCCTAATTCAATTTCAAGGACTGCATAAAATTTATATCGACAAATAAAGTTTGATTTTTAACGGCATTCCGTAGGCCTACTCTTTAGGAGACAGAAGTTAGAATACGCGACGCTCAATTTTGATACTCATTCATTCATTCATTCATTATTAGAATTTATAAAGCGCCTCTTCAAGAAACTACTCAGAGGCGCTCCCAGCCCAGCCACGACCAAAGAAAAAAGATTTAAGAGACTTGAGAAATAGAGATTGACTGGTCAGATGGAGGAGATGGAGGTTTGAGGGGAGGTCATTCCAGATTGACGGTCCCACAACCGAGAAGGCTCGGCGCTGTCTGGTAGCTAAGCGAGCCCGTGGAACAAGCAGTTGTCCCTTCGCAGCGGAGCGAAGGGCCCGACGCGCTTCAATGTCAGAGACAGGACGACAGAGGACGCGCAGATAAGATGATGATAGTGAAGACGTTGCAAGAATTGAACAGTTCAATTTGAACTGTACGAAATGGGAGTGGGCCTTGCTGAGTATGAAGACGAGATTACAACATTACAGCATGCCCTTTATTCAGATTCAAATAAATAGTCTGGTAGGGACGACGATGAAGAAAGGGCAGTAGCTGAGGCAGGGCCGACCTTAGGCATAGACAAAGCAGGCATGGGGCGCCCCGTTCTATGAGGCGCCATTCCCATTAAAGACAGCGCCATTTCCACAAGAGTGTATTTTAATATTTTTTAGCTTATAGGCTACCATTCTCCACAAAATTGAATATTATCCAGCCTTCAGTGTACTAATAAAGAAATTAAAGTGAATTAGGCCTACTCAGTTGACCGTACAAGGCCGTAGTTAGGGGATGTTTTAGG
This sequence comes from Lumbricus rubellus, assembly GCA_945859605.1. Classification (NCBI taxonomy): domain Eukaryota; kingdom Metazoa; phylum Annelida; class Clitellata; order Crassiclitellata; family Lumbricidae; genus Lumbricus; species Lumbricus rubellus. The sequence goes on along the minus strand of OX243821.1, from coordinate 16,078,124 downwards.
TGTTTGAACACCCTTCCCACCCCAATGAAATAATGTAAAAATGAAATAGGCCTAATTATGCATTTGCTAGCACATGACAGAGTGTAATCTAATTTTGAGCAGAAAATAGTCGAAAATCGCAAAAATAGTGGGTTTTTGAACGTCAGAAAATTCGACGACTAGGCCTAACAAAGGTTGTCCGAAAATTAAGTCATAAAAGTCGGCCGTAGCGTTTACACACCTCAAATTCACGGTCAAGAAAACACCCCCCCCCCGACATAAAATCCTGGCAACGGCCTTGTGATTCTGACGTGGGCTGAATAATTGAGTGGGAAACTAAGGGCGCCAAATGCAGGCCTATGCCTGGGGCGCCAAACGTATGCCTTGCCTAGGGCGCCATTTGGGCCAAGGCCGGCCCTGGGTGAGGTGGGGGTATGACATGCCCCAATAGGCTTAGCCTAGCCTTCATGTTTTTTGTTGCAAGATATCAAAACGACAATATTAATTCGATGTCAATAGAAAACATTACTTGTGAAATAAACTATTCTTTTATGACCAATTAGCAGATAAACTGGCAATTATCGCCAACATATAATGTTTAAAACCTTTTCGAAATAGCCAGCAGGTGAAGTAATCACCGTCCAATATCTACTTACCACCAACGTTATCAAAAACACGAATAGCCAATATTTCAAGTGCAACATAGAATGTTGTAGTCGTCATTATCTTCAGCCTTCTCAATGCAAAGTATGTTCGTTCAAAATAGCCTACCTGAAATTGCTGTAGTGTCCGTATTTCATATTCACTAAGGTAGACAAAAATAATCCAAGCTGGTACCCACGTTTTCCGATAAAAGCGTAAAGTAGAATAGTTCTTGGATGTGTTATACTACACATCTTCTCCAAAGGGTTAACCCGTGAGTGAGGTTCAGCAGATTTGGAATTCAAGTGTTGTGAATGAAGGGGAGAGCAAAGCGACTGGAGAGAACGAGGTTAAGTAAACAGAAATTAGAAACTAAGCCATGAAATTAGCCTATACACCATACAGTTCAGATTGAAGAATCAACTTCTCCCAGTTGGTTCTAAGTGAGTGGGGGTAGAGCGATAACAATGTTAAACTGGAGCCATTCAAGCGTGCAATTGGCTAATCCCTCGCCCAAAGGTGATTAATCCGAGCCTGGAGGTAAAGATTCAAGTATGTAATTCAAACGTGTGGTGCATGAAGGACCAACAACGCAGATACGATAGATCTTTCAAAGGCTGAGGTTAATTAAAGAGGAACCAGCAAGCCGAGTCATAAAATGAATTGAGGGTCGAAAGAGCAACCTTCCAACAATCGCTTCTGTGTGGCCTAGAAACACGAGAAGGGGTAGGGTCACAGTAATTTATAGCCTCTTCATGCGCATCGTTCAACTACTTTGCGCTCGAAAATTCCAACAAAGTACTTGAATTTTCTATACTTTTCGTTCAGCATTTCAATATCGTTCTCGTTTTTATTTCGTTCCACAATGATTCTTTTTCGTTTTTATTCAGTTTCAGTTCACAATTTCTTTCTAGTTTTCGTTCTCGTGAACGATAGCTTATTCTTTTTCGTTCTCGTTCACGAAAATAACACTGGAACAGGAAGACAGACGGACTGACCAACGGACACACGTACAGACATACAGCGGGACACACACAGAAGGACAGGTAGACAGACGGACTGACCAACGGACACACGCACAGAAAGACAGAGGAACAGACACACAGAAAAACAGGTAGACAGACTGACTGGCCAACGGACACACGAACAGACAGACAGCTGGACAGACACACAGATGGACAGGTAGACAGACGGACTGACCAACGGACACACGTACAAACATACAGCTGGACAGACACACGGAAAAATAGGTAGACAGACGGACTGACCAACGGACACACGAACAGACAGACAGCTGGACAGACACACAGAAGGACAGGTAGACAGACGGACTGACAAACGGACATAACGCACAGACACACAGCGGGACAGACACACAGAAGGACAAGTAGACAGATAGACGGACTGCCCACGATCATACGTACAGACATACAGCGGGACAGACACACGGGAGAACAGGGGGTCCTCTGTCGAAATGCAAAATTTGACATCAATAGCTGCCAAAAAAATTTGCCCCACCCCCAAAGTCCCCCCCCATCCTGGCCTCCATGGTGTTAGAAATTCCCCAAGCCATGCACTTGCTAAGTTTGATGGACCCCTGTCTAGGGGCAAAGTTTCAGATCAATAGCTGCGAAACTGTGGGCGCGAATTCTGGACAAAGTCATATACATACATACATACATACATACATACATACATACATACATACATACATACATACATACATGCATGCATGCATACATGCATGCATGCATGCATGCATGCATGCATGCATGCATACATACATACATACATACATACATACATAAATACATACATACATACATACATACATACATACATACATACATACATACATACATACATACATACATACATACATACATACATACATACATACATACATACATACATACAAGTACAATTGTACATTCATACTTTCTTATAGATATAGATAAAGGCATTCGTGTCATCAGCAAACAATATTATAGTGAAACAATTTGGAAGTAGTCGTCAGGTCATTTACATATAATTATTAGGAATAATAATGGCCCCAGATTTGAGCAGTGAGGTACACCACAAACTGATGGGTTTACCAACAGATAAATTATCTGTATGTATGTATGTATGTATGTATGTATGTATGTATGTATGTACATGTATGTATGTATGTATGTATGTATGTATGTATGTATGTATGTATGTATGTATGTATGTATGTATGTATGTATGTATGTATGTATGTATGTATGTATGTATGTATGTATGTATGTATGTATGTATGTATGTATGTATGTATGTATGTATGTATGTATGTATGTATGCATGTATGTATACATGTAAGTATGTATGTTACAGTATGTATGTATGTATGTATGCATGCATGCATGCATGCATGCACTTACTCACGCATGCCCCCACCCAGCCCTCACCTCGCGAGGCACCTTTGATTGGGGAAGGGGCGAAAAACAAATTTCCAGGAATACTTCAATATAACTATAATTATAGCACTTAATCACCTCAAACCTCACAGCTAGACAAAGACCCGCCTGGTCCAGCCATACACGAGGGACGGAGTGAGGGCTGGATCGAGGTAAGGTGAATACGCGCAACTGGACATCTGGATAGCCTAATGGGTTGCATCGCTAATTGTTTGAGGTGATTATCGGATATGTTCGATGTTCGGGGCTCGGTGAAGCTAGGGTTCGTTTGGTATTTACATGTAGGTGGCCGAGAGTCAACTCAAGGATACATCAATGCAGCATACAAAGAGTTTGAAGTCGTCTCTGTTCTCCTATCACCTAATGTTACCCTAATGACAAAGGCCAGCAGGGAAGCTACACGACCAGCATACATGATCGCAAGGAGACGCATAGACACAAAGACAGACAGGTACGCAGACGGACAGACCAAAAGACACGCCTAGACAGGTAGAATGACAGGCAAACGGACAAACATGGATGCAGGAGGACAGACAGGTAGGCAGTCGGACAGAACAACAGACTTTCGCGTAGACAGACAGACGGACAGGCACACAGACAGACAGCTTGTCAGGCGGACAGCCCAACGGACTTATACGGGCAGATAGACAGAGGGACAAACACACAGCCCGAGAAGTTTTCAGGCGCATAAACCATCAAAGTTACGTGCATACAGCCGGACACAATGTCATGCACTTTTACGCAAAAACTCTTGGACGCATAGACAGAGACAAGAACAAACATAGTACAGGTACAGACGGACAGACACACAGTGTCACAGACACGGTCAGGTTGTCAGAAAGCCTGACCAACAAACATATGCACTGACATACGGACGGACAGACACACAGACATAGAAGTAGGCAAGCGGATTCAACAGCAAATAGACGTACATACAGACAGACAGACACACTTACATACAGGTAGACAGAAATACACGCAGACACAGGCGGATTGACCAACAAACATGCGCACTGATATACAGACTGACTGACAGACACACAGACATAGTGGTAGGCAGTCGGCATGACCAACAGACATACGTACTGACATACACACAGACGATAAAACAGCCACAATTTTATTACCGGAGGACAGAGAGAAAGACAGACAACGGGATGGACAGAAATAGAAACTAACATTCAGCCTTAAAAGTAAACTCCACTGTTCAATGACGTTGAAGAAGAATTCTCATAACACCAACTGTGCTTGATATCACTATTAAGTCGACACGCTCTGAGGACTTACTCGTGATTTGGTGATTTCCATTATTATGAGTTCGGTATTGGAATAATAACCGACTTTAAATCGCGATTAAGGCGACGCATCTGTGTTACTAACACGTAGACAGAAAGAAGGACATACACACTGTCGGACAGATAGGCAGTCGGACAGAACAACAAATATACGCACTGACATACAGACGGACAGACGCACAGACGGGCAGGTAGACAGGCGGACTGACCAGCGGACATACGTACAGACACACATGCATAAAAGTAGGCAAGCGGACTGACCGACAGACATACAGACGAACATACACACGGACGCACAGGTAGACAGGAGCCTCAGGAGGACTGCCCAACGGAGATAGTATAAACACACAGACGGACAAACACACAGACAGATTGGCATTATTTCCTGCTATTACTATGCTAAGTATTACTTGACGGCCAGACATCCACACTTTAGGCAGGCGGGCACACAGATATACATGTAGGGAATCGGACAGACCAACATGCATACGCGCAGACAGAGGGGCAGGCACCCAGACAGACAGGTGGGCAGACGGAGAGACCGAGTGACAATCAGACATGCGCGCAGACATTCAAACGGACACACGCACACATAAAAGTCATGGGCGCATAGACAAAGAGGCAGATGATAGGATGGCCACAAAGAGCGAAGGACAGACAGAAAACCGACATCGGGAAGGACAGGCATAGAGACGAACATTCAGCCTTAGGCTAACCGTTATATCATTCAACTGTTCAATGAAGTTGAAGGAGACAATAATTATTACCATCAAAGTAACTTTGTCTGAAATCACTATTAAGTCGACACGGGTGAAGACTTTATCGTGATTTGGTGCTTCCAAAGTTATTAACTCGGCATTGGAAAAATAAGCGTCTTTAAATCGTAAGAATAACAGATTCACGCGCCGACATACACGCGAGCGGGCACACAGACAGACAGGTAGGCAGACGGACTGACGAGCAGACATACATACAGACAGACAGACGGACAGGTAGACAGACGGCCTTACCAAAAAGCAAACGCACTGACATTTGGACGGACAGACATGCGGACGCATTGCGGAGTGAGCAGCAGATATACGTACAAACGGACAGACACGCAGACTGACAGGTAGGCAGGCGGACTGAATAACACAAAGACGAACAGACATACGGACGGACAGGTGAGCAGAGGTTGGCAGGCGGACTGATCAACGAACATACGTACGGAGAGACAGACACACAGAAGGACACGAGAGCAGACGAAATGAACAGCAGACGTACGTTCAGACAGATAGCGAGACAAACACACAGACGGACAAGTAGGCTGGCGAACCGACCAACAGACATGGAGACTGACAGGCAAAGGGACAGACGCACGGACTGAGAGGTTGGCAGGCGGAATGACCAACAAACATACGCACTGACAGACAGACAGACAGACAGACAGATAGACAGACAGACACACAGACAGACATACAGACATGGAGACTGACAAGCAAAGGAACAGACGCACGGACTGAGAGGTTGGAGGGCGGACTGAGCAACGAACATACGCACTGGCAGACAGACAGACACACAGACACACAGACAGACATACAGACACACAGACAGACACACAGACAGACACACACAGCCCAACAGACATGGAGACTGACAAGCAAATGTACAGACGCACGGACTGAGAGGTTGGCAGGCGGACTGATCAACGAACACACGCACTGGCAGACAGACACACAGACAGACAGACACACACACAGACAGACACACAGCCCAACAGACAAGGAGACTGACAGGCAAAGGGACAGACGCACGGACTGAGAGGTTGACAGGCGGACTGATCAACGAACACACGCACTGGCAGACAGACACACAGACACACACACAGACAGACACACACACAGACACACAGCCCAACAGACAAGGAGACTGACAGGCAAAGGGACAGACGCACGGACTGAGAGGTTGACAGGCGGACTGATCAACGAACATACGCACAGACAGACAGACACACAGACACACAGACAGACATATAGACAGACAGACAGACATACAGACAGACAGACACACAGCCAAACAGACATGGAGACTGACAAGCAAAAGGACAGACGCACGGACTGAGAGGTTGGCAGGCGGACTGATCAACGAACATACGCACTGGCAGACAGACAGGCACACAGACACACAGACAGACACACAGACACACAGACAGACATACAGACAGACAGACACACAGCCAAACAGACATGGAGACTGACAAGCAAAGGGACAGACGCACGGACTGAGAGGTTGACAGGCGGACTGATCAACGAACATACGCACTGGCAGACAGACACACAGACACACAGACAGACAGACACACAGCCAAACAGACATGGAGACTGACAAGCAAAGGGACAGACGCAAGGACTGAGAGGTTGGCATGCAGGCGGACTGATCAACGAACATACGCACAGACAGACACACAGACAGACATACAGACAGACGGACACACAGCCCAACAGACATGGAGACTGACAAGCAAAGGGACAGACGCACGGACTGAGAGGTTGGCAGGCGGACTGATCAACGAACATACGCACTGGCAGACAGACAGACACACAGACAGACATACACACAGACAGACATACATACAGACAGACAGACACACAGACAGACATACAGACAGACAGACACACAGCCCAACAGACATGGAGACTGACAAGCAAAGGGACAGACTCACGGACTGAGAGGTTGACAGGCGGACTGATCAACGAACATACGCACTGGCAGACAGACAGACACACAGACACACAGACAGACATACAGACAGACAGACACACAGCCCAACAGACATGGAGACTGACAAGCAAAGGGACAGACGCACGGACTGAGAGGTTGGCATGCAGGCGGACTGATCAACGAACATACGCACTGGCAGACAGACAGACACACAGACAGACATACAGACAGACAGCCCAACAGACATGGAGACTGACAAGCAAAGGGACAGACGCACAGACTGAGAGATTGACAGGCGGACAGATAGGCAGGCAGACGGACATTGAGCCTGACGGACGTAGTTTATAATGATGTACGGTTATGTATAATTACATTCACGATTAGGACGACACTCGTGAGTACTTAAGCGTGGCGTTAGTGTAAAATCGAATATGTCGACCTTGTGGGCCAGAAAGCATAAGAAGAGGAGCCAATGGGTATAAAAGCGACAGCGATTATTACCTTCATCAGTCGTGAGGACTTTAGATTTCTAATGTGCTCACGTTTAAAAGTTATATTTGCTGTTAACAGATATTTTTCGAAGAAAACCTGGATATTAGTAGATTAATATATTACAAGGCGTGGTGCAAAATTTCAAAACAATAAGATGCGTAAGTTTTGAAACACTGGCGTTTTACTAAAATAAATGAAAATGAGGACTTAATAAGGGTTGTAAGTCGGGAGGACTTAAGAACAGGATAATGATAATTATTATTATTATTATTATTATTATTATTACTACTACTACTACTATTATTACTGCTACTTCTACTACTACAATTATTATTATTTTCCTCCGATGTATTTAGGATCCCTCAGGGACTTCATTGCTAACTATTGTTTAAAACTTATTATTATCTTAATTATTATTATTTAATTATTATTATTTACTATAGCTAGTATTATTAGTAGTAGTAGTAGAATTATTATTATTATTATTATTATTATTATTATTATTATTATTATTATTATTATTATTATTAGGCCTATTATTATTATTATGTTTTTTGCCTGAGGTACTTCGTTCCCCCATGGGCTTATAAAATATTAAAAGCAATGTGCCTGGAACGGCTAAACCTCATCCATTTTATTATTATTAAACAATAAATGAGGCATTTTAGCGTTAAATCTATCATAATTATAGACTCAAGGCAAGTTCTTACACCGTCTGCTTTAAAAAGCAATAAGCGTGAATAAGGGTAATCTATCGTTTTGGCGAAATAAATGATACGCCATTGCATGGGATTTAACGTTTATGCCATTTTATGGCACACAGGTTGGATTGACGAAGAGATCTAAAGAGAATCGTAATCGTAATCTCGAAACTTCTGCAGCGCCCACAGAAGCGATGTATCGGGAACCAGCTTATTCACAGGCGCTCAATCAAAACAAAAATCGATAGGCAGTGGGTCAATATCCGGAGAGTCTGGCAGGCCAGATAATATAGGCCTAATACATAAGCTTAGGCCTATAGGATTACGTTTAATATCTTAATATCACCACGACTTTTTTTAGAAAGAGTTAATAGGCAAACCGTTACAGCTTACTATATCGAGCTTCATAGTCCAGCAGTGTAGCTTTCTTTTCACTTCTGCGAATAAGGAAGACGATAAGAACAATGACTCCTGCGATTGCAATGGCACCTAGGATGCCGCCAACCAATCCACCGATCAACCCGTTTTTGTGCTTAGGATCATCAATCCAGTTCTTGTAATACTGCAGGTTTCCAATTGTGTACGCGTAATACGCTCCGATGTAGAGCTGAAACATGCAATCAATAAGATGAGCTTTAAATTATCTTTTTAGCTACATTTTTATTGTAGTTCTATAGTTTTCCGCGCCGGAGTTTGGATATAATAGTCGAAAGGAAGGTACTCAGAAACCTCAGTAGGCCTAAAGCTGCCAAGAATTAATGGCCAAAAATGCAAGTAGCCTATAATATATAATATATTTATATATATATATATATGCAATATATAATAGTATTTTTATTTCAAAAAATATATATACAGGCGATGCGAGATTGTATGCATAGGTAGATGCTGTTGAAGTTACGTACCACAGCACTCTGCTTCTTTGTAGAGTCTTCCAGTAACGATATATCTGGAGGATAGAAAAGGATTAAATTTTCGATCACTTCAGCTATCTCGCATGGTTTACCATTGAGCGTTACACGGTATTCTTCGTCTCTGAAACCGAGCTGGAAACCGTTGCCCTAAAACAAAAGTAAAATATGGTGGTAACCAGCCAACCATAGAAGGATTCATAGCAAGGGTGCTCGCACACAGGGGGTCAAGAGGAGAGACTGTCTTGCCCCTCCTGGAAAATTGATACCTAATTTTCTAATTTTTGTGTGGGGATTTAAACTAATTTCCTCGAATTAGATAATTAATTATACTAAGTTATTAGTCACAAAGTGAGACTAAGAAATCTACGTTTAGAAACCTCTATGAAAATAAACATGCTTTTAATTGTCTGCCATGCATTATGATGATGAAGAGGAGGAGGAGGAGGAGGAGGAGGAGGCATAGGAGGAAGAGGAGGTAGAGGAGGAGAAGGAGGATGATGACGATAATGGCAATGATGATGATGATGGTAACAATGACGATGATGGTGCTGATAATAGCAATAGCAATACTGGCGATAATAATAATAACAACAATAAGAGTAATAAATAATATTAATAATAATGATACCAATGACAAAAAAATGTTGATGATGATGACGAAGATCATAGCAATATTAATAATAGGCCTAATAATAATAACAATAATAACAATAATAACAAAAATAATAATAACAACAATAATAATAACAATAATATATAACAATAACACTAGCAATAATAATAGTAATAGTAATAATAATAATAATAATAATAATAATAATAATAATAATATTAATAATAATAATAATAATAATAATAATAATAATAATAATAATAATTTTTTTTTTTTTTTTTTTTTTTTTTTTTTTTTGCCCCGAGGTATTTAGGATCCCTCAGGGACTTATTGCTAACTACAGTATAAAAACCAGTCCAGAATGACCCTACTCTTCGTTGTCTAGATCAGCGAAAGTGCCTCGAAATGCGATCGCGTTAAAACGTTGTATCGTTGTAATAATAATAATAATAATAATAATAATAATAATAATAATAATAATAATAATGTTGATGCTGATGATAATAATAATGATGATGATAGCCAGAAGCTGTGTCTCCACTGGTGTGCCGACATTTAAACACACGACACATAAACACGCGACACTTAAACACAGACACTTAAACACAAGACAGATAAACACACGGACAGATAAACACACGACACAGAAACACACGGACAGTTAATCACGCGACATTTAAACACGCCGCACTCAAACATAAGCACGATAGTTGAAGACAGTGACATAATTATTAAAAAGTGATAATAGTTATGATAGGCCTAAATGAGATAGCATCAATACTGTAGTGAATGTTTTAAAACCAAATAGGCAATGTTGATGATCTGCCATACTGTTCAACTACTGGTGAGACAGATGAGCGATTGGTTGCAAATACTGCAGAATGTTTGCGGACAAATATAATGTCTTCAGAATGTTTGCGGACAAATATAATGTCTTCAAATGAGCCTTACACTTGTAACTCTGATACTTTTTACATCGCCAATATATTTCTCCATTCTTATTATCCCTGACTTTATTATACTCAAAATTTCTGTATATCACTGTTGAACGTCCTTTTGTTGAGACGCCAAATGTAACAGAATCGGAGCATGTAGCCATATCGTAAGAGTCATGCAACGGCGGTCTAACAATCGAAGTATCACATAATGTTAAATGAAAGATGTTCGTAGACTAAATTCGTACAAAAACAAGAGAAGGTAGGCTGCAAAGTTCAAATTCAATTGGATGACCAATCAGTGCTATGCAGACACAATTGGATGACCAGTCAGTGCTATGCAGACACACAGGCACTGCATGCACACTGTGGTGCACAGACTTTGTGCACTGTGAATGATAGTGTCTGTTGTTGTGTCTATGTCTTGTGTGTTTGAATGTCGCGTGATTAACTGTCCGTGTGTTTATGTGTCGTGTGTTTATCTGTCCGTGTGTTTATCTGTCCGTGTGTTTATCTGTCTTGTGTTTAAGTGTCTGTGTTTAAGTATCGCGTGTTTATGTGTTGTGTGTTTAAATGTCTGGCGTTCGTCTCCACTTTACCGTTATCTCAACTGTTTTCCTTCCATTGTAGACCGCATAGGCCTTTGGATCATCCGACCAAGTGTCGGGGCTCGGATTCCTCCATAACTGGAACGGTTTACAGGCATATCCGCAAGTGGTGTAGTTATATGTAGAGTTGTTGTCCAAGGCTATCGCGATCACCATTTTATTGTCTCGCGATGATTGCACGCTGCTGATCAAAGGCATCATTTGACATGTCAACATTGTGCTGTTGACGATCTTGCATTCCTATTGCAGTCAACGTTGATGTTGTAAGTACAAAATAATGTAAAACTCTGTCCGCACACGTTTAAATTAGATGCAGATTTACAACTACAGCCTACACAGTATGATAATTGCATAAAAAGAACTACAGGGACGGGGGTCATACGTTGATTTATGTGGATATGGGGTGTGCATTTTGTGCAATGACGTATTCACTCTTGCGTCTTAAGAAAGACTGGGGGTTGAGCCCCACAACCCCTGGCAATTCTCAATCTGACTATACGATATACAATTTGTTTGTTTGTATGTGCACTTGTTATAGCGCCCCTTCAAGCTCTCTCTACTCAGAGGCGCTCCCGATGCAGAGCGGACACTGCATCGGAGTTTCACGCCGAAGCGCTGAGCAATTGTGAGTGAAGGACTTGCCCAAGGTCCTTACGCGGCCAGGTGGATTCGAACCTCGGACCTTCCGGCTCCAAGGCAACGACGCCACCACTAGACCACCGCGCCCCACAATTATACATACAAGAATGAATTAATTAATTAAGTAATTAATTAACTTCTCCCGCCAGATACATCAGACTAGACACGGCAAAAAGTAGCTTTGCTATGGTACTACTATTAATGGTAGTACATGTAGCTCTAACAGCGTGGAAAAGAGGGTCAATTGGTTAGTTTAAGAATTAATTAACTTTATTGTACACAGTGCAACATGAGCCAGAACAAGCTAGCAGGTTATACCACCCTGACCCCACTCTTCCTTGGTTATTATGAATGCCTACTGTAATTTTGTGTCCTGGGCATGACGTTAAACTGCATCCATCCTCCGCCACAGGGAACCAACAACGTCCCTGTGCCGGTCCTAAGCCCGGACAAAGGAGGAAGGTTTGCCAGATGGGTGGCGATACACTGGCAGAAAAAGGCCAAGACGATTGAAATCCGCAAAAACCATTACACAAGTGACATAGCGACCCATGGCTGCAGATGCTTCAAGGTGTCATGATGTGGAGCAGACATGCACAGGCCGGTCAGGACAGACCAGTGGAGAGAGTTGAAGGAGAGAGCATGGGACACATGCAGGCATTGACCCACGTTCAGTGGCGTAACAACCATGTAACGAAGGTGGACAAAATCCACGGGCCCCCGAGATCCAAAGGGCCCCCAAGCTTATTTAGTAAAAAAAGTGTCATGTACTTTTTCGGAGTTTTCCGTTTTATAGTTAGTTTCAGATTGTAGAGTCTGACCATATGTAGGCCATAGGCCTATTCTGGATACGACGGATATGATAAATGATACGCATGTGTCGTGTCTGTCGGGCCTGTATGGGTCATCGGATGTGAGAGCATTTGACCCGTAGAAGACATCAACACTTAGTTGTACGGTTAGGGGCGGAGTCTATGGTTAGGGTACACTTTCCTCCATGGAGGTCTAGGTTCATCCTAGTGCCCGACCAGAGGTGCATAGATCACTTAATCACCCTTATCCCATCAGTCAAACCATGCTTGAAATAGTATCTGCTTTGTTTTCTGCTCCCTCTAATTCTAGCTGAGTGTGTGTGTGTGTGTGTGTGTGTGTGTGTGTGTATCTGTATGTCACTCTCTGTCTGTCAGACAGACAGAGAAAGATAGGTCTGTCTGTCTCTCACTCTCTCTCTCTCTCACTCTGTGTGTGTGTGCATGCATGTGTGTGTCTGTGACCTGTCTTTGTCTCTGCCTCTGTCAATGTCTATACGAGCCAAGCGATGAAGTGACTGATACACACTGCACATTGCAGTGTGCATTCCTTCGCGCTCATAATAACAGTCAGTGCATTCATTCATTTACTTTTATCTGGATCATAACTACAGTAACTACGGTGCCTAAACGAAAATAATCATCATAATTATAAGATGAATGCCATGAAACGCACTTACAGTTCTGGGAGTAAGAAACGAGCCAAATTCACGAAGTAATTCTATATGAAGAACTACTGTAACAGACAACAGTGAGTCTACAATACAGGCACGTAAGTGTGTATGTAGGCCTACTATGAACCTTTGTGTGGGTGTCACGACAACTGGTCTACCGTCTAACGACAACTGGTCTACAGACAACTGGTCCAGCGCTTGAGAAATGGTTCAAATGGAAGCTGGGTGAAAGTTTTTACAGCTGAAATGGAGGCTGGATTGATGAAAAATGCAAAGAGCTGGAAGCTGGTTCTTTTACAGGTTAAATAGAAGCTGGATTGACGAAAATAATGCGCGAGAAATAGAAGCTGGAGGAAGGTAGCCTATACATTTTAGATCTAAAATAGAATCTGGATGAGTAAAAAACGCTTAGGCCTAAGAAATGGAAACTGGATGAAGGTATTTTTATATCTGAAATCGAAGATGGATTGACGAAAATAACGAATGAGAAATAGAAGCTGCATGAGGTATTTTTAGATATGAAATAGAACCTGGATGCATGTTGAAATACATAATGAAAATCATCAATCCAGCTTCCATTTAAGCTAGAAAACCATTTAACGTTTTTTCATAATTCTGGTTTCTATTATATCATTTCTTCAATACGAGTTGTCTGTAGACGAGTTGTCGTTAGACGAGTTGTCTGTTACAGTAGATCAGTACTGTTGTCGTACAAACATGGAACCGTTTTCTTGTTTGGTAGTGAACCATTAATGTGCCTCAACACTCAGTCGGGATTTTTGATGACAGCGTTTATTACTGACATTCATAAAGTGAAACTTTACGAAAACTCACCAGTAGGCCTATAGGCCTACCATTGCGCTACCAAAATTGCTTCAGATATAATAGGCGTTCGTGCTGTTAAAATAGCCTTCTCATTGTTTTTACTGTTTAGTCCCGTTAATGGATATATAGGGGCCCCCAAGCTGAGAATGTCCACGGGCCCCCGGCTCAGTTGTTACGCCACTGCCCACGTTGTCCTTCATGCTTCTCTCCCAATATTCTCTTCAATCAGACAAAGTGGTCTAGGTGCTCCAAAATGTTAATGATACAAGAGCAGACCTGCTGACCAGACCGGTTGAAGCTGGGCAACATGACGCGAGACAGACTCAAACAGAGAGTGGCGTCGGACACCGTAACGGACTGTCAGCCCATGGACTATGATGATGATGATGATGATGACTGTCATTTAGTGCATAACTAGAACTTAGCTGATATAGCATTTGAAATAATTATAGCCTAATAGTAGTAGGCTTAGTAGTTGTTGTAGCAGTAGTAGTAGCAGCAGCAGCAGCAGCAGCAGCAGTAGTAGTAGTAGTAGTAGTAGTAGTAGTAGTAGTAGTAGTAGTAGTAGTAGTAGTAGTAGTAGTAGTAGTAGCTGTAGCAGCAGCAGCTGCAGTAGCAGTAGCAGTAGCAGTGCTGTTGACGATCTTGGGCAACATGACGCGACAACATGACAGAGAGTGGCAGCAGCAGTAGCAGACAATTCAGAGCAGACAATTCAAAGCCGAACTATTTGGAGAAGTAGCAGAAGTAGTAATTACGACAATTTACAATGTACATGTACATAGCGACTTCACAACAGTTACGAAGGCGCAAAAATACCTTATCGTCTTCGTGATCACCCGGGTATGGACTGTTGGCGTAATCATAGACATTGACCGTGGCCTTCGCATAATCATTGTACACGATGATGTTGACGTGCGGAAACGTTGCCAAGTCCAGGTTCTCTCCGATCACCGTCTGGGTAATTCCACCACTGAAATATTTTTTCATACGACGAGCTTATCTCGGATGGTGTCGGAACAATTCGGAGCATTACAATTCGGAACAGGCAATTCAGACAATTCAGAGCAGACAATTCAGAGCCGAACTATTTGGAGATGACATTTCGGAGCCGACAATTCGGGCTGCAATTCGGTGAATGCATTGATGAAAATATTGCTGCTTAAATAGAAGTTGGATTGATGAAAATTATTTTGGGCTATCCGAATTCTGAATTGTCCGTCTCCGATTTGTCCGGCTCCGAATTTTTCCGGAAACTCTCATCATGTGTCTACGGCATGTTTGATATATCTCAGATATCTGTGGTGTATTCTATTACCCGGATAAGCACTCTTCGCTACGATAAAAAAAGTTTATTTCGTTGCACTAATGATCACTGCTTAGCTTTGTTTATAATATACGACGTGAGCAGTTGTAGAGCTGCCAGTGATCGTGCACAGTAATTCGATACATGGTATTCTTTCAACCCCAACCTGTATTTGTGTTTATAGCTGTGCTTAGCGTTTTGGCATCATTAATGAGACAGAAGTGTTAGCAAAACTCTTTTAAGTTTTAAGGAAACACGAAATACACAAACAATTTGACGATTATCTCATTGGAACAACAATAAGGCCTCAGAACAGTCAAATAGATCACTACATAAGCCTAGGACAGATGGCAGGGCTGATAGGGGCGTTTTGCCCATCTACCTATTGCGCACTTTGTCGTATGTACACATTGTACAGAGTAGGCCAAAAAAGTTATCCCTTAAGGTTTTTGCATATATTTGGACTAAATTTGGAATTTTAGAATCACGTTTTACAGGCTTAAAGCTAATTATTCATATAATATACAATGTACATGTACATGTGCTAGATTTCACAAAAACATATGAAACACAACAAATGTTATATCACTTTTAGTGAGTCTACCGACTGTTTTTGACGATGCGAAAACATAACGCAACAACAAGCACCAAAAAACAATTGTGTCAAGTCATAATTATCTGAAATATTGTTATCAAATAGCAAATATTTATTCACATCTTGTGTTCAATGTGTCCACCACCAGTACCCTCGCTTATTCTGACACTCTTTTCAAAGTTCTTGACATTTCTGATGGTGTGTTCTAGAGGTAAACCTTCTCATATCAACTCCAATGAGACCATAAATTCTCTTATATAGTACTTGATTTCGGACGAAGATTGGCACGCATTTTTTTCTAAATGATAATAATAATGATTATCTGGCGATATCAAGTTTAGTTGATAATAATTGTTTGAGATCTAATTAAATAACATTTTGCTACTTTTGTTGCGCTATGTTTTGGATCGTCAAAACTTACCAAAAGTAATATAACTATTGTTCTGTTTCAGATCTTTTGGTGAAATTTGGCTGATGTGCGTGATTATGAATTGCCTTTACGCCAGTAAAATTATAGTTCTATACTTAAAACTTCTCACTTTTTGCAAAAATAATATGGGGTCATTGCATAATTACGTAACGCTCGAGGGTGGGTGGGTGGGGTAATTGAAAACGTTACGAAACGTTACGGGGGTGGGTGGGTGGGGGTAACTGAACGTTACGTAACGCCTTGAATTTTTTTAATGAATATTAAATTTCCATCGAATGACACTTCAGACATGATGCGATCGAAGTTTAAACTTCGTGACATTGATTTAAAACTTAACCGAAGTAGGTCTATTTATCTGAATAAAATACAATGTACGTGATCAGACACCAATTAGGCCTGCATGCCAGTTCCGTTCTGTTCTCCCATTTGTGCAAACCGGAAACCGCTGTTCGAAATGTTTGGATCTGTGATAGTTTTACCGGCGGAACAACGTGGTAGACCTAATTCCCAATGAATTCCTGACATCGAAGAACCACTTTGAAGCATATTCTACTTAGTGGACACGATCTCAAACATTCAAAATTTGAAGCTCAGCAAAACTCGGCAATATTAATAGGACCCTAATTATCGAAATGGTTAGACTATAGAAATAAATAGCTCATCTTAATTTTGATTAATTGTTAATGAGCCATATAGTCAGGGTGAGAATTGCCGGGGGGTTGGGGGGGTTCAACCCCCCAGTCATTTTTAGAGCCCCATGTTAAAGTATGTTTTTCATACCCCAATTTCAAGTTTATCATAGGCCAACCCCCCAGTTTTTTTTCCACAATTCTCATACTGCATATAGTCCATAAAACTTTTCAGCTGTGTAAAATTGTATTCTTACGGTGAAATTTAAGAAAATTGCAGTTCACGCATGACTGTCATTTATATAAATAAAACATTGCGTATATTTGAAGCCTAGTCTACTGCCAAATTATAGGCCTAATTCCCGTGTATGCTTATATTATATTAAATTCGCTACGAAAATATGAATTATACTTACGCGCTCACATAAGCCATTAATAGACCTAAATCTCAACTGATTTTTCGTAGCTATCGTTACGTAACGCTGGAGAGGGTGGGTGGGTCAAGGGAAACGTTACGAAGCGTTACAGGGTGGGTGGGTGGGTCAAAAACGGTCATTTTCGGCGTTACGTAATTATGCAATGACCCCTATATATAATTTTTGGCCTACCCTGTACATTTTAGGATTATTAGATGCCTTTTGTAATGAAATAGTACCCACTATTCGATCGATACTTGCGGAGATATGCTGTAGACAACTCGATCCAAAAAGTAAGTGAAATATAAGTTTGTGATTAGACAAGACTCGGCGCCCGTTATTCTCTCCCAGCAGATCCACATTGGAAGTGCCGAATAAGCATCAGACCGGTTGGCTCGGACTGTCTCAAAATGAAGTAGGGTATCGTTTCTAAAAAAACACGCAACGTAGTACTTTCACGCGCTTATGTCTACACATAAGCAAACAAAAGCAAATCATGCTACATGTATATCTATAGATAATTAGATATGTACAATGTATAGGTTATAATGGGGATTTTAAAAAGAAGTTTATGGGAATGCCTCCTCCCCGTCTGAGTGAGATATATGCTTGAGCTTATGATGTTCTCAGGCTTTGCATTTGCATTAATTAATAGTGTGTGACCCTATGTTATTCTGCTATTTTTGTGTACCGCATCATATTCAACTTAACCTTATTTATGTGTTATTGGTGTCTCCTTATCTTAATGGAATTTTGATTCTCCACATTTACTTATGCAAGAATTAAGTTTGTAAATGAGCCAGCCGAGTTTAAGCGGGTCTTTTAGACCTTTGTCGGCTGACTCATTGACCTGCACTAATATTAGGTTTATAACAATTAATTCCTTGTTGAAGTTTTGTTGTTGTTAATGTCTGTTTCTGTTATGTGATTATTGATGTGACATTGCAAGTCACTAAATGAACAAATGAAATTAAATGAAATATATGAACACCGTAACGTTACTTTTAACTCTCAGCCAGAACTTGACAAAGTCTAGACAACTCATAGCCTACATTGCGTGGTGCGGTTGTGTATAGTGTTAGGTTTGGTGCCTTGGAGCCGGAGGGTTCCAGGTTCGAATCCCCCTCAAGCCGCCGCGCAGGGACCTTGGGCAAGTCTTTCACTCGCAATTACTCAGCGCTTCGGCGTGAAACTCCGATTCAGTTTTCACACTGTATTTATTTATTTTATTTATTTAGAGAATTTATATAGCGCCTCTTCAAGAAATCTACTCAGAGGCGCTCTCTGCGCTAACTAGCCGAAGTGATGTTAAATGTCATAACAACAAGAAAATTTCATCATATAGCAAAATAAGTCACAGTGAGCCGGAAACAGTCTTCAGTGGCGATCCCTCGCAGACACGTAGAATCATCCAGCAGAATCCCGTCGACAGCCTTTAGATGGTGTGAAAGTTCAGAGTCTCTGGTACAGGTTGCGTTAATAGAGTAGAGCGGCGACAGGTGACAGGGCTCGAAAACACGAAACGCTGACGAAACTTAAGCCCCTCGCTGGTAGAAGATGACGCGCGTGACCGTCTTATCGTCGGGCACAAGGATTGCACAGTCGAAGGCATCTGTCGCTTGTCGGTCGGTAGTTTTGAACGCCACGAGAGACAACATCCGATCGAGTTAACTCCACTGACCTGCGTGAACCATTCTTCGGCGATAGGCCTATGTAAACACCAGACAACAGCGGTGAAGGCGCACGGTCTTGACGGTTGAGCTCGACCGTGTTCATTAAGATGGCGTCTAACGGTCAACACGTGGGCGACACAAGACGACTTGCGAACAAAATCCTTTCCAACGCAAAATCCTTGACAAACCCGACGAATAAGTTCAGTACACGAACCTAGAACCAGTAAACTCCAACGTTTGTGAAATTACTGCGCGAATTCTGCATAAAGTTGAAATAATCCATCGAAATGACGGAGTGGCGTAATAAACAACCAACATGGCCGCTGACCTGCGCATAGCCTATCTGTAGTTGGAAGCTCCTCTGAGCAGCGAGCTTGAAGAGGCGCTATAACAAAGCGAGAAAGAAAAATAATACATCCGACATTATTTTGTTTGGAACTTCTAGCACAAACAAATATTCGATATAGCCTACATTTCTATTGTATCTACAATTATTCTACATGTATCATGTATGTGTATGTGTTTGAGGACTTAGTCTTTTGAAACATCTTCATCAAACTGTTGGTAATGTTTCACCTACATTTTTGACAGTATGCATCCGTAGTCATTTCCGATTGTTACGCTGGTTATGTTCTGCAGGTAGTTTCCTGGAAGACTGGATCCCGTTAGGAACTCTGTTTGTCCTCCTATATCCGATACTTGTGCATCTATCCTCGGAGCGTCGAAGATACTCTAAACAAATATGAAAATGGTCACATTCCGTGGCATTCCGAAGGACGCATTCTGGCAATTGCAAATAACTAGAAAGAGTCTGTAAACCGTTAAGTTGCACTTGCAATTTGTCATAGACTCATGCAAGAAGCCACAACAGATCATTCACTTTGCTCAATCAGAGTTTACCGTACCTTTTATGCAGAATATCCAGAGTGTCATCCCTCTTAAAGTTAAATCTGCCATTTATATGTATAGTTTGCGTAGACAGTTGAGTCACACTAGCAATTTGTCATAGACTCGCGCAAGAAGCCACAGCAATGTCAACAGATCATTCACTTTTACTAATCAGAGTTTACCGTACCTTTGATGCAGGATATCCAGAGTGTCATCCCTCTTAAAGTTAAATCTGCCATTTATTTATGTACATGTATAGTTTGTTACCCACTATTTTGACTCACGGTTATCATAACGATTGTAACCAGCTGTTGCTTCATAGCTGGATCGTCAATTAAACATTATATATATATATATATATATATATATATTAGAGAGAGAGTTAGAGAGAGATGCAATATATATATATATATATATATATATATATTAGAGAGAGAGAGAAGCAATATGGCATCGATTAGTATAGAAAAAGCAAATCGGGAATTTTCGCAGACTAACCGGAATGCATTGGGCACCATAAGATCCATCTCTGCATCTACAAGTCCGATTGGAATCGCACGGATTGTCGGCAATTTCAACACCAACAGGATGGCAGTTACATACATCGGTCGGCTGATTCCTGCAAGAAGGCAATTTACTAAAATTAGTATTATTAGTTCCATACGTTATGAAGTCAATTAATATATTATTAAAATTAATATTTAACCTTTGCTCTCATTGGCTCTGCACTGTGGAACCAGCTACCTCCTTTGACGCGTGCCTCCTTATTAACTGGTGGGCCAAGTTCCTCTTTCCGTTGTCTCACAACCACTTTTCTCTCTTTGTTTAACGCACCGGGAGCGCCTCTGATTGGTGTACACCGTGATAAGCTCTATATAAAATTAGAATAGATACGATACAATTAGCCCATAGACTTTATTAAGAATGACGCTGAATTCAAATTTTACCCGCGACTCTGAATTCAAATAATTCGAGCCGCGCTTACCATCCGTAAAGTAGTATGTCCGTAATGACGATGGACTTATTCGCATTCTGTGCGTCATAGTCTTCGTCGCTGGCTTCAATCGTCAGTTGAAGTTGAGTGAAAGTTCTCCACCACAGCCAACCACTGGAACCGTTCCGGGCGGAGAATAATCCCTCCGGAACAGAGGCACTCCAAGATGATCCATCCCTGCGATATGATATGCAGCAAGAATATCGAAATTAAGCCTGCATCGTTTAAAAACATCTTCAAACTTTAGGTGCAAACAACTAATAACGCAGAGAATGTTTAATGCAGTGGTGTAGTGGAGGGGGAACGCGGGGGAACGCCGTTCTCCCACTTTTTCCAGGGATAATGCAATATTGATAATAATAATAATACTAATAATATTATTATAAAGAGCGTTCCCCCACTTCATTTTTGAGGACTACACTACTGGTTTAATGTTACATGTGTGAATGAAAAATTGTGATTTTTTCTTTGCTTGTAGGCTAGTTATTAAGTCTGCTAAAATTTAATGTGGCCACTCTCCTATTATTTTACCTCAGGGAAAGGACGGCTTTGCATTGTAAATACTTGCTTTATCTATTTATAGTAGATTTATTGCATTTGATAATAGCGTTCCTTAAAGCTGTGGACATAGTATACTGTATACAGCCTGGACTAAACAGGGAATCCATGAGGTTTTTTGCTAATATTTCGACCAGAAGTAAACCAGCCGGATTTTATTATACTTTCAATTTTGCGTTATGTTTTTGGATTGTCAAATTGAATTATATTTTTGGTGAATTGTCGGCTAAAAGTACAATGCAAAGCCGTCCTTTCCCTGTGGTTGTCCAACATCCTGGAATGAGTTTCCCTTGACTCTGCAAACCTCCCAAACTGTTCTCAATTTAACAAGCTGTTGAAGACTGTTTTTCCGCTTGATCTCGACCAGGAGCGCCTCTGACTAGGTATCTTGAAGAGGCGCTATATAAATTCTGATTGATTGATTGGTTGATTGATGACCGACTGACTGTCTGACTGACTGACTAACTAACTGACTGATTGATTGACTGACCGACTGACTGACTAACTGACTAACTGATTGATTGATTGATTGACTGATTGGCTAATAATTCGCTAATTGATTGATTTAGTGATTTACGGTGTGCAGCTGAAGTAGACTGATCCTTCTTTTCTTAGATTTCTGTCTTTTGGTTGGCAGCTCTTGTTGTTGTATGTCGTCCATGTTATGTTATTTCCAAACAGAGTCATTGCAACTGAGCTGGGCATGACACCAGAATCATCGAATGACACTTCGAAGTTATCAATCTACAACAGTCAACAGTTACTGTAGGCCTATCAGCAACAACGAATAATTTTAATCGGAAATAAGATTGTCACAAGTTTCTAAAAAAAACTAACAAAAGTAATCTAAAACGTCATTTTTTACTTTTGATTCTAATTTTCGCAATTGCTATAGCGCCCTTTCAATCTCTCAACTCAGAGGCGCTCCCAACAACAAAGCGTACGTAGGCTAGTGCTACACTGCATCGGAAGTTTCACACCGAAGCGCTTGTGCAATTGCGAGTAATGGACTTGTTCAGGATCCATACGCGGCGGTTTGAGGTGGATTCGAACCTGGAACCATCCGGCTCCACCACAAATTAGAGGCCGATGCTGGTAGCATGGGGATGGGCTTACATGTAGGGTACTTGTTTACACTCTGACACGAAGAGCGCACGGTCGATGATCGCAACCCGCTGCCCTCCAACTCACACAGGTCCCTAAGCCTTTCAATCGGCAGATGGCGCTGATAAAGTGATCGATAAGCGCCTTGCATGTTTGCCCAACAGTTAAATTCAACTCCTGTAATAACTTGTGAACATCCGTTCCTACACCGTGATTCAAAACAAAGTATGACAAATTGTTTTTCGTATATCTCCAATGCCTGATGACTGTTGTCAGGCATTAAAGATATACGAAAACCAATTTGGCTTATTATTTTTAAATCACGGCGTATGCTATGAATTGTAATTATACTGCATTGTGTCAGTTTAAAAAAAACGTAGGGTATTATTTTTCTTACGATCACTCCTGGGTTAAGATCGACAGTAATCGTAGCCTTGCGTTGTCCGGAAGCTAACGTCAATCTCGTCGAACTGTTATCATCGAAAGCACACGAGGGAGGCTCTGACGGCGAGGTTTGGACGCAGGATCCAGCTTCTGTGCAGCACGACCACGTGCCATTTGGACTGAGCTGAACATTCGATGCCTTCGACAATAGTTCCATCGAAGTACCAATGGTCGCCGAAGACGATTGAGACAAAAGCACTGTGCTCATCATAAGAAACACAACGGTACGGCAGGTGAGTGGCATAGTCACCTGTCCGAAGTTTCTGTGGACCGCACAACTGTAAGAACACAAAAACCAGTTGCAAGGTTTAGTTGGGCAAAAAGTTTGAAGACCGATAAGGAACATCTTCAAGCTCATCAGCTCATTAGTGCGTCATCCAACGTTTAATCGATTTGCCGTCTCGATCATTACGGTAATGATGATGGTACTGATGATAAGGCAAAAATAAAATGATGATGATGATGATGATGATGATGATGACGACGACGACGATGATGATGATGATGATGATGATGATGATGATGATGATGATGATGATGATGATGATGATGATGATGATGATGATGATGATGATGATGATGATGATGATGATGATGATGATGATGATGATGATGATGATGATGATGATGATGATGATGATGATGATGATGATGATGATGATGATGATGATGATGATGATGATGATGATGATGATGATGACAATGATGATAATGATGATGATGATGATAATAATAATAATAATAATAATATTAATAAAAAAATAAAAATAATAAAAATAATAATAATAATAATAATAATAATAATACTAGGAACAACTTCATTCTTAAAGCTCATCTCGTTCGCAATCCAACGTTTAATCGATTTGCCGTCTCGATCATTACGGTAATGATGATGGTACTGATGATAATGCAAAAATAAAATGATGATAATGATGATAATGATGATGACGACGACGACGACGATGATGATGATGATGATGATGATGATGATGATGATGATGATGATGATGATGATGATGATGACAATGATGATAATGATGATGATGATGATAATAATAATAATAATAATAATATTAATAAAAAAATAAAAAAAATAAAAATATTAATAATAATAATAATAATAATACTAACAACAACAATAATGATAATATTAATAATAATAATAATGATAATAATAATAATTTTATTAAAAGTGCAGAAATTCCACTGAGGGATTATAATAATTATACCTCGGGTCATAAATAGCAGTAACAGCAATAATTATGCAATAATAACAATAACCTACCTTCAAGCATCTAACAGAACCACTTTCACATAAACACTACACAAACATTCCCCATGTGTGTGTATGTGTAATATGTGTATGTTATAAATTTGACAATATTACTTTCCACCGAAGTAAGAAAATCCTTAACCGCAGGTTTGTGAGCTTATCTGCAAGTAAATAAAATCATATTGAGAATCTAGTTAGTTTGCATGACTGGTCTGACGAGTTGAGAGGGTGCACGCTAGGCAATAAATGGCTATGCTTCTTTGGGTGTGTACCCTCTGGAGCTGTCTCAAGCCCTTCAGGGTTTGATTAATTACTGCCATGGGCGGAGTTTATCAGGGGGCTAGGGGGAGCTAAGCCCCCCCCAAGAAGGCCCAGATTCAACTTTTTTACCATGAAAATGGTATCTTTTTTCGGGGTTAGCCCCCCTAAGAAAGCCCAGACCCGGGGTTAGCCCTCCCAATAACGGAAACCAAACTCCGCCCATGATTACTGCTCTTGTGCATTGCGTTCAATATATTATGTCGCCGAATTTCTTCCTTGTTGCACAAAACTACATGTAGGGCCTACTGCTTTCATGCAGTTCAAAAGCAGGTAAGCTATAATACACGTTAAGGTGTTCCATGCCTGCCTTCGGTGTCCGGTCCGCTGCTGTTCATTCTCATGCGCTACGGTTGCCTGCACTTTTAACGAATGTCAATGTTGAATCAGGAAGTAAATCTATGGTAAGAATATTACCGAAACGAGGATGACTAGTAGCGCAGTAAGTATGACATTCTAAACAGAATTTAATTGTGGGGCGCGGTGGTCTAGTGGTGGCGTCGTTGCCTTGGAGCCGGAAGGTCCGAGGTTCGAATCCACCTCCCCGCGTAAGGACCTTGGGCAAGTCCTTCACTTACAATTGCTCAGCGCTTCGGTGTGAAACTCCGATGCAGTGTCCGCTCTGCATCGGGAGCGCCTCTGAGTAGAGAGAGCTTGAAGGGGCGCTATAACAAGTGCACATACATAACAAGTGCACATACATACGTATGTATGAGTGTTAGGGTGCGACACAAATGCATTGCAAAGATTTTAAGTAGGCCTAGGCCTATATGAAAAGAGCTGTACGTGTGGGTTTGGCTTGTGTTCCATTGTGATTAAGATTAAATTGGGTGAAAAGATTTTTGAAATCTGCATACATTTAGAGGTCCCACCACCCATGTGTTCAAACATTGATTTGAGGAACCTCGAACATGAAAATTTGAGCAAGTCCTTTTTCGATATAAACATAATTGCGTTCTCCCAGAAGGAAGGGACTTGAACACATCATCCGTCAACATAAGAGAATTGAAAGTTGAACAGTTGAACACTCAATGAACAGCGATAAGCCACCGAGTAATTTAAAACAAAGAAAGTTTTAACCAGATTGCAGTTTAAATCAGGAAGCAGTTCTAACTTTTAACCAGAGAGCAGTGTCAACCAGAGAACAGTCTAAGCTAGAGAACGTATAGGTAGCAACTTAATCCAGAACGCAGTTTTGACCCGAGAACAGTCTCAACCAGAGAACCATCTAAACTAGAGAACATTTTAAACCAGAGAACAGTTTAACCAGTAACAAGTTTTAACCAGAGGACAGTGTAACCAGTAACAAGTTTTAACCAATGTATGTATGTATGTATGTATGTAAGTTTTAACCAAAGAACAGTTTAACCAGTAACAAGTTTTAACCAGAGAACACTATCACCTAAGAAAGACTAGTGTTAAACCAGAAAGCAGTTTAGAGCATAGAGCACGTTAAACAATACAGAGGTCAGTTTTCGACTTTAAATACCATAGACCAGATTAAGAAGTTTGCAATTACCTCTTTAGATCTGTTAGATCTGTTCAGCAACTTCTAAATGTTCGTGAAACGGGTTGTAGTGATTGTATTCCGGATCTAACTTCCTGGTTGCGTTAGAACCTTTGCTTGGTGTGCATTAATAGCATTACGAATCATAGGATTAAGAACCCAACCAAATTACATATGCATCGCAAAATGTCAAGCACTATTTTATGTATCAATAATTCCAAGTTCAAGAAAAGAACATTTTCCTATTGTCGTACGGTTTGTCTTTACCTGAGGCTTAGCAAACAGTCAGTGTAAAATCCAATGTTCTTTTCCCGTTGCGTAGTCTTACATGTAGATCTGCGTGAATTGGGTTAACAGGCTGGTTGCCCTACGATTACAAATAGAGTATTTACATATGAAAAGCCAATTCTTAGCAAGGAATCGTGGCTGTGACTGACTACTTGCTTGCGTGTGCTCACCGATGCGTAGATCTAACTTCTAGCCAAGCCTTTGTGCGGTGCTTTACCCACGAGTTAAAAGGGAGGTTACTTGTTTTCTGACTCACGTTTTGTTCAATGCAGTTAAAGTGCTTGCTGAAAAAATTGAACTATAGGCCTAAGCTTATCGGGCAATCACGAATGCATTATGAGAGACCCCCATGTAGGCCTTTGTGACGCTTCAAGACTAATCCACGCAAAGAAATTTGGTGACGCGCCATTCTGACGGTGGTTATGTATCATTGGCGGTGAGGGATCGTTATGAGATCACACTAATTCCTTATTTACTTACTTACTTATATGTGGGGAGTGGTGGTGTAGTGGTGGCGTCGTTGCCTTGGAGCCGGACGGTTCGAGGTTCGAATCCACCTCGCCGCGTAAGGGCCTTGGGCAAGTCCTTCACTCACAATTGCTCGGCGCTTCGGCGTGAAACTCCGATGCAGTGTTCCACTCTGCATTCTGGAGCGCCTCTGAGTAGAGAGAGCTTGAAGGGGCGCTATAACAAGTGCACATACAAGTTACTTAGTTCTTCCCGTGCAGGACTGCACACATCGAGCAACATAGGTTCTCCATTCTCATCTATCCATCAACACCTCTACAGCGTCCTCTAACGTCATTTCCAGACACAGTAGATCCTGTCGTATGGTCTCCTTCATGTATTCTTTCTTGGTCTTCTTCTCCCACGCTTCCCTTCGGGAATCCATTTCACTGCCTAGTTGGCTCTCCTATCCTCGCCCATCCGTAGCAAGTATCCCATCGAATTCAGTCGCTTTTTCTGAAGACATGGTGATTATTCCTGACGACGGTGGGGCGCGGTGGTGTAGTGGTGGCGTCGTTGCCTTGGAGCCGAAAGGTCCGAGGTTCGAATCCACCTCGCCGCGTAAGGATCTTGGGCAAGTCCTTCACTCACAATTGCTCAGCGCTTCGGCGTGAAACTCCGATGCAGTGTCCGCTCTGCATCGGGAGCGCCTCTGAGTAGAGAGAGCTTGAAGGGGCGCTATAACAAGTGCACATACAAACAGACGGTGACAACAAACTGATGCCTAGTATAATACATTGGTCAGTGTCAATGGGCAAGGTCGACAGAAATAATTTATATGGAAGCTTTGCAGGTGTGACTTGTTAGTAATATAAGCTTACATATTCTATTTCGGAATTTTTTTATATATTATTACAAACTATGACTGTCTGGACTCTCTCACGTAATGTCTGGACTCTGGACTGCATCAAGTAGGCCTATTGATAAATGTTCGTATTCATACCACGACTTAAGCTTTCATTCATTCTGAGAATCTTTGTGGCGCATTTGCAAGAAACTTATACCTATGAGTAGCCGACTGAGGCTAGGCCGCTAGAGGATGATCACTACACGAATAAAAAATGTTGAGTATGTTAGCTGTGAAAATCGCTTAATAATTGAATCGCAATAAAATTTTAGGCGGCTCCCTCGGGATCAAAGAAATTACTTTACATGTAAAAGTAAAACTGATTTTCCGATAATATTATCATAATTATCATTATTTTCATTATCTTCGCATATAAATTATCACTGTCATCATCATCATCATCATCATCGTCATCATCATCATCATCATCGTCGTCGTCATCATCATCACCACCACCACCATCATCATCATCATTGTTTAGTATTTTTTTTCATTATATAAATATTTTAATTTGTTGTTATTATTTTTGACATTATTATTATTTAATATAGGCCTAATTATCATTTGTCATTAGACCCTAAGATTATTAGTTCGAAGTAAAATGAATCACAATTGAAAACAAAATGAATAGACATAAAATGTGCTGAAACACATATACATATACAAAGGTCCATATAATATTAGAATTATGTGAAAAACACATACCCCCGGTAGTCATAGAGGGCCTAATAGGCCGGTGTCCAGTTACGAATTATTGATCTATAGATTAATCTAAAAACTGAATGGACGGAAACGAATCATGGATACCGAGTTGAATGATTGAGTCTATGGAGTCTGTTGAGTCTAGTGAGTCTATTGAGTTTATTGAGTCTATTGAGTCTATTGAGTTTATTGAGTCTATTGAGTCTATTGAGTCTACTGAGTCTCCTTTATAAACTTATTGCAGAGATTTATCCACATAGAACTACAGTCAAACACACGAAATGTATTTAATCTACGGTAACGTCTACTCCGGAAATACGAGATTGCATTGAATCCGTTGCACATTTTCCGGTCTAGTAGTCTGGGAAGGCAGAATGACGGTTTTCATCCAGGTAGGTCACCGGATAATCTAGCTTCAGCTTTTGAATGGAATCCAGGGAATCCTGCTTTTGGTGTTGGAAGGAACCGGGAACATACCGCGAATCTGTGGAACTGGAACCAAAGGAAGTCTGGCTTTTCTCTTGGATGGAACCAACGGAATCCTGCTTCTGGTGTTGGAAGGAGCTCGGAACATGTCGCGAATTCGTGGCACTGGAACCAGCGTAATCCTGCTTTGGCTCTGGGATGAAACCTTCGTTATCCCGTGTGTGTCGCTGCTCGCTATCCGTGACATACCTCGAGTGCTTGTTTGCGGCATCATGCTTTTGCTCATAGTATGCACTTGGAACATCCTTCGCTAGCTCGAGATAGGAGACGGCTCGCTCCCTCCTAACGTGCAGCTGGATATGGTTGGCGTCGGCTGTTTCATCGACGTACTCCATTGAAGTCATTGAGGCTCTGTTGTTGTCTGTGGCGTGGCCAACGATCCCTTGTAAGATGGTCACTATCTCCTTGAATCTCGGTCTGTCGGTTGGCGATTCCTTCCAACAGCTCCGCATCAGATCGTAACTAAAATAGATCAACATTTTGATTTAGACAGTTAATCTTAATCCTTAATCATAAAAAAATTAGATATAATTTTGTCCGTTCTAAGATGGGACATTATTATTAATTTTTTAATTCTGAAACTTTTTTTAAAATAGCATTTTTTCAAAAGGTGTATTTAATATTTGTCCACCCTAATACAGGCAAAGACTATCATGAAACTATTTTTGGTATTGATGTTGACTACATCTTTCAGTCATATTTGGAGACATATTATGTTAACAATGCTATTTTAGCTTTGCTTATTACTATTTAACGACACTGCCACCATATCAAAGATGATTTTGTGTCGCCCTCCTCCTTTATCCAGGTTTGGCTTGGAACTGGCACTTGCAGAGTGCAACCAGTGGTGGGGTTCTAGTTTATCTATCGCATTGAACTGGCCTATTTTCCTTTCCCATATCT
This sequence comes from Lumbricus rubellus, assembly GCA_945859605.1. NCBI lineage: Eukaryota > Metazoa > Annelida > Clitellata > Crassiclitellata > Lumbricidae > Lumbricus > Lumbricus rubellus. Next base: position 16,047,989 of record OX243821.1, on the reverse strand, counting down.
GTGGCGTTGTTGCTTATTATATTTTATCTTTATCTGATTTAGGGTGTTGATGATAATAACTGATATCGTATTGTATTTAAACATTTATAAATCGATTCTAGTAGGGTGAACCGTTCAGAGGCATTCCCAGTTCATGCACAAGACCCCCCCCCCCCCCGCGAGAAAAAGGCAGGTTTCGAGAAGAGATGAGGCAGAGGAAAGACTGCCCAGATAGAAGTGTGGAGCGAGCAGAAGGAGAAAGTGCATTCCAAAGAGAAGGACCAATTGAAGCAAATGATCGAAACTGAGTCATAGCAGTACTAGACCGAGGATAGATATTAGATTAGATATTGATAAGATATTGATATTGATTTGATATTGATTAGATATTGACTGGATATTGATTTAGATATTGACTAGATATTGATAAAATATTGATTAGATATTGATTAGATATTGAAGTATATTATATAAGGCCCAGCGAGAAGAAACAGGTTTTGAGAAGAGACAAAGCAGAGGAGAGACTACCAGAAAGAAGTGTAGAGCGAACAGAAGGAGAAAGTGCATTCCAAAGAGAAGGACCAATTGAAGCAAATGATCGAAACTGAGTCATAACAGTTTTTTCACTGTGGTTTGGTCTTACATGAAGTCTGGTGTATTTCGGGGTTTTTCAAGTCGACCTCCAGCTATGAAAAATCGTTTGATTTCAAGATTGTCGATGTCGGCGTATGGTCGTCTTCCACGAGTGAACAACTCCCACATCAACACTCCAAACGACCACTAATCGCAGAAGCACATACACAAAAATTGACTCAATAATTTTTTATAGCGCCGCTACTAGTGTTGAATGTTACTGTGTACATCGTTATCTTATACTCCGGAAATCTTAAGTGCTACTATACATCCTCTTGACGTAAATGGTCTACAGCGTTCTCCCACTTTAACCGGTTGCGGTCTGTCAACCGGATTATTTCAATAAAGAATCGTAAGCTTATACAAGCAAGAGGAAGACCACGACAGATGCTTCTGGACACGTTGATGACGAGAATTGGATACAAAAAACTAAAGAAGAAGGCCCAGCGGAGGGAAGAGTGGCGACACTGGACAGCCGAACCTACCTAGGGCAGAGAACCAGAAGAAGAGAAGAAGAAGCTTAGGCTATACAAAGAGCACAAGGCGGAAGAAGAAATTATGATAACTGGAAAACAATGTTATACAAATTAAGAGTCTCGGTGTTACATGAAAAGTCACGGTGTTATATGAAGTGACACGGTGTTATAAAGAGTCACGGTGTTATACAAAGAGTCACTGTCTTATATAAAGAGTCCTACCACATCACTGCTCTCCGTGAACTTGGCTTCTCCTGCTAGACACTCTATGGCCATCCATTTGACTGGCAGAGGTCGATTGCCCTCTTTAGTTCTGTAGTAGTCGTTCTCAAAGATATCTCGCGCAAGACCAAAGTCAGCAACTTTCACGACGAAGTCTTTGTTCATCCTATTGAATCAATCAATAACGCTGTTCGTAACACTTTTTAATAATAATGTCTAAATCATCAAACAATTTTCCATGAACATAATACTCCGCACAAAATACATGCACTAATAATATGATGTCGTTGAAGTTGGTAAACGCAGCATCGGTTTATGATTATTAATGGGGTACATCCTTAATAGTTTCAAATGACATCACAACGTCCACTAGCCGAGCACATGTAGCAGTAGTAGCAGTAGCAGTAGTAGCAGCAGTAGTAGCAGTAGCAGCAGTAGCAGCAGTAGCAGTAGCAGTAGCAGCAGCAGTAGCAGTAGCAGCAGCAGCAGTAGGAGTTGTGGTAGTAGCAGCAACAGCAGCAGCAGTAGTAGTAGTAGTAGTAGTAGTAGTGGTGGTAGTATTAGTAGTAGTAGTAGTAGTAGAAGTAGTAGTAGTAGTAGTAGTAGTAGTAGTAGTAGTAGTAGTAGTAGTAGTAGTAGTAGTAGTAGTAGTAGTAGTAGTAGTAGTAGTAGTAGTAGTAGTAGTAGTAGTAGTAGTAGTAGTAGTAGTAGTAGTAGTAGTAGCAGCAGCAGCAGCAGCAGCAGCAGCAGCAGCAGTAGTAGCAATAGCAACCACTTTGCAATACTCCAGAACGCACATGCAATTTCTTGCTGCAAGATCTCTGTGGATGAATTTATTTTCCGCCAAGTACGCCATACCCTCCGCTACTTGTAGACTGTACGACGTCAAGTCCAAAACCGACAGCCGCTAAAGCAAAATAAAAGTCCACACACAAAACTATACGAGGTACAATGAGTGTATCTGCAGATCATCATTATTGACAGGACCTAGTAAACTAATAAAGGTGCAGCATCAGCAGCTGCGGTAGTAGTAGCGGTAGAAGTGGTAGTTGAAATAGTAGTTGCAGTAGTAGTGGTAGTTAGAGTTAGACAGAGATAGATGTTTCTTGAAGCAACGTCAATAGTTACTGCAACTTCATCATTGAAGCATTTAACACTTTTGTTTTTTAAAGAAGAAAATGAAAATAATTGTACAACTTATAATAACAATAATAGCATTTAGTGATTCATAAAGTATCTACAGCTACAAGTACTACTGCCACTACTATTTCTACTACTACTGCTACTTTTACTGGTACTATTACTACTGCTACCACTGAATCTACTACTCCGAAACCCTTTTTATACTACTACTACACAATAACAAGCCCTTCAATAACAATAAGTGTTCAACTTTTTAACCTTCTCTGGTATGGATACGAATTGGCGTAGGTCTCCGTTTTCCATCAGAGGTAGAACTACATACGGAAAGTCATCTTCTATGTAGATAGCGATCAGAGAAAGAACATTGGGATGACTAAAGTCCGTCATGATGGTCGCTTCTTCGACGAAACCAACTTTATCTTTCAAATCAACGACTGGATCTAACGACACAAAAACCAACTTGGCTCAACTGCTTATTAAGGAACAATGCGGAGAATGTAGAAGAGGAGGAAGAGGGGAATGTGATGATGAGGCTGGCGATGAACATGATGCTTAAGAAGTTAAGAAGAAGGAGAGGAGGGGGAGGAGGATGTAGAAATGAAAGAAAAGACGATGGCCGAGCAGATGAATGCAGCAAAGAAACTGCAAAGAAGGATGCAAGAAAGAAGATGATTACGATGAAGAAGAAAAGAAGAAATATAAAAAGAAGAAAAAGAAGAGGAATTTAAAAGTAGGAAAAGGAAGAGAAGGAGGAAGAACAAGAAGAACAAGAAGAGCAAGAAGAGCAAGAACAGAAACAAGCACAGGACGAAGAACTAGGAGAAGAAGAAAATAAAAACTTGAAAAAAGAACTAGAAGAAGAAGATGTTGAAGAAGCAGAAATAGAAGGAGGAGCAGAAGAAGAAAAAGAAGAAGAGGAGGAAGAAGAAGAAGACGACGACGAGGAAGAGGAAGAAGAAGAATACCAAGAACTTCGGAGTAAAACATTCAGATCTACTAACTTTTCCGAATCGTTTTGATGGCCACACTTTCGATTTCATCGTCCGTCCTGAAGTAGAGACCACTAAAGACTTGTCCAAAGTTACCTGAACGAATTAAACAGAGAAAATATCTTTCCGCTCAAAACATGGAGTTCGATCAAAATTATACGTGAACGTTGAACGCCGATCAGAGATTAGGCCTATGTCAAACATCAAGAAACTTAGAGCACACCTTGCTGGATATCTAACCGATAAACGACTCCGACGAAAGTATTGAAACCAAGGCAACTCTTACTGATGTCATTTCTGTCACTTCTGGGAAAGCGTAGGGCCTAGTCTTTGACCATTAGGCTACATTAATTTTGTACCAAATTAGTTATTTCAACAATATGATATCTTCCTTTATTAATTATTATCGAGAAGAAACTTGCCTGAACCGATCTCATTCTCCAGGTGTATTCGACTGGGTTCAATAAGGAATTTTTCCACCTTACTTCTCTGTTCTTCAGTCAGACACTCCATAAGGGTGGGATCCCTCTGCGGCGCACACGCTAATGAGCAAAAACATCAGTAAAACAACTAAATCAAATCAAATCAAATTTATTGTTCCCAACAATGTACAAGATAATTATGACCGCTCAATATAGTAACAAGTTTAATGCATGGTTTATTCTGTAATGCAGTATGAAAAGTCTAATAAACATAAGCCATGTGAATCAAAAATATCGAGTAAGAATCAGTCACAGCAGATAACGTCACATTGATTGGGAGCAACAGGCCCACCAAAGGGACAATTCCCACTACGAGGGGCCTATTTTGCTTTGGAGAAAAATTGAATATTTCACTAGAGTCAAATGAACGTAGCGCTTCCTAACCATAAGACAAATGCGACCAATAACCAAGCTGTGCAACTTGGACCGACCATTGGTATGGACCAAGCCAGACAGGCCCGCCCACCAATGGGACAAAGCCCGCTATTATTTTGGCTTTGGAAAATTTGAAGATTTTACTAGAGTAAAATGAACGTAGCGCTTCCAAACCATAAGACAAATACCACTAATAACCAAGCTTTGCAACTTGGACCGACCATTGGTGTACTGTTGGCCTACCATGCCAACCATGGGTATCTGACCTTTTCAGAACGTAACGCCCAGCATTAATGTACTAAAGAAAAATGCGTTCTCCACCCAACTCCGCCATTGGTTGCACTCTGCCAGTGCCAGCCCAGGCCTCGATAAAGGAGGAAGGCAACACTAATCATCTTTGATAATTTGTTAAACACGCAACAAGCATTCTCCACACTTTAAACGAAAAGCCTCAAGCTCCATAATTTATGTACAAGGCGAGCAATCGGTTAGAAATCAAGTTTGCTTAGCCTACAAGTGCATACGCCCAAACATGCCAGGCATCCGCATTTATTTCTTTATAAGTCAGAATTTTATTTCGGGATGTGTTTACTCGACATTCAGCAAACCGACAAGCAACCGAATCAACTGACTAAGGGTTTTGAGGCTGAATCACATGTGAAATGTCAGATAGAAATAAGAGCTTCAAAAATGAAATTCATTTAATCCTTACATCACGAATGTGTTAGTAAAATGCATAATTTCCTGGTAGCATATGTCATTGAGGAGGGTGTCCAAACACCCGAAACATCTCTTAGCAACGCCTTGGTCCAAACAGGTGTCGCACTTAATCTGTATTGGTCACAAAGTTTTGAATCGCGGTCCAACGCATTCAAACTTACTGTATCGCGCTTCCTGGAGATTATAATGCACGAACTGAGAAGGTGTAGGAGGTTTAGGCTTCGACTTGTAATATTTAATGTACAAAACGATGGCCAGGATGATTATGACGGCTCCACCAACGCCACAGACCAATCCTATGATCAATCCGTTTCTGTTGGTCGGATTGTCTATCCAGCTCAGGTAGTATTGTATCTTTCCAACAGAGAGGCTCAAGTATCCCACAGACATCTGCAACGAAAAAGTCACTGTTGACACCATGCACGTGACAGTTGTGTCGTAAAAATCAGCTCTGGAAATACCTGTTCGAATTTTTGTCGGGAACATTTTGTCATGGAACCGTAGAGAGCTTTGCTGGAAAAATACCATAATCTGTGGCCAAAACTAAGAGCGATAAGAAAATTTATGGTCGCATTGGAGTTGATCTGGGAAGATTTACCCCTGGAACAGATAAATAAGACAATCAGGAACTTCACAGAGAGACTCAGAAATGTATCGACACGGGCTGTGGACACACTGAACACAAGTTTTGAAGCACCGTTAGGTTAATTAATTTTGATAACAATGTTTTTAGATGCGACTTAATCAAATCTTTTTTGATAGTTTTGGTTGCATTATAATTTTGGATCGTCAACAAAACAGTGGATAAGAGTGATTATAACTTTTGTTCTGTTTCAAACATCTTGGTGCAATTTGGTTGTTGTACGTAAAATATGAATAACCTTTAAGCCACTAAAGCTTGATATAAAAATTATTACTTCTGACCAATATACTGGTAAACAGCTTAGTTTTTACCCACCCTGTTAAGTAATGAGCTCCCTTTAAAGCCGCGTTGTTACATCTGAACTATCAAACTTTGTTTCAGAAATCTCTCAACTTTTACTTTGCGTGGCTGGGCGGAGCTCCACTGAGTAGGTTTCATGAAGGAAAAACCAAAGAATGAATGACTGAATGACCGCAAGAATGAATAGATGAATGAATGAATGAATGAATGAATGAATGAATGAATGAACTAATTAATGTGTAAATACAAACAAAAGTTGCGAATATTGCTTTTAGAACTACATAACTTACGATCGTCGACTTGGAATTTTTGACAGACGAAAAGTTCGACGGATCTGGTGGATAGAAGGAGATGAGATTGTTGACTACGTCGATGATCTCGCATTGGACATCATCAACGGTCAACTTGACGTCTTCATCCCTGTTGCCTGTGTCCAAATTGGTGCCCTGGCGAAATAAACCATACCTTATCAAAAACGTTCATCTATTTAAACTGCACAATACATAAATATGCATTTGTGGAGAGCGGTGGTGTAGGGGGTATGTTCGGGGAATTGGAACTGGAATTTTGAGACTTCGAACACGCCTCAAGCCTTCGCGTAGGGACCCTGAGCAAGCCCTTCACTCGCAATTGCTCATGCGCCTTGGCGTGAAACTCCGACTCAGTGCGATCGCTGTAATCGAAAGCACCTCTGAGTAGAGAATGCTTGTAGGGGCGCTATAGCAAGTGCTCATACACACATACATGCGTGCATACATATAATACATGCATACATACATGTACATACATACATACATACATACACATGCATGCATAATTACATACATACATACATACATACATACATACATACATACATACATACATACATACATACATACATACATACATACATACATACATACATACATACATACATACATACATACATACATACATACATACATACATACATACATACATACATACATACATACATACATACATACATACATACATACATACATACATACATACATACATACATACATACATACATACATACATACATACATGCATACATACATACATACATACATACATACATACATACATACATACATACATACATACATACATACATACATACATACATGCATGCATACATACACACATACATACACATGCACGCATGCATGCATGCATACCCAGATATATTATACGTACAACGTCGTACATGTAGGCCCTATATGCACACATACGTGCATCCACATTATACGTAAATAGCCTACTTGCATAGCCTACGTAGGCCTATTATAGCCATGCACGTGCAATTACGCAAAAATACTAATCATGTGTTTGTTGATATGCAATATTTGCTCCTACCTGAACTCTAAACGACTGTCTTTCACTGTACGCATTGTAGACCATTGTTTTGTCCCACTCTGTAATTTCAGGGTCTCGTGTTCTCAAGAAGCTGCAGTTCTTGTCGGTGAATTCGCATTTAGTGGGGTTGTTGTATTTGTTGATGTCCATCGATATTGTCAGCCACGTCTGCTCGGTTGGGCTGCCTCCGTAGTTTTCTGTTCCTGGAGTAATGCATATCAGTCTCGTGCTGTTGATGTGTTGACAAATCTATAACGAAACGATTGGTTGGATTGTTTGGAATCAGATTATTATGTAGCGAGCGTATAGACAATAATAGGCCTATATACAAAAATAGGAACGTCACTGCATAAGGAAATAGTCTAATAAATATAGTATTTGCTTGGGGTTGTTTCAAACACCCCACTGTGAACATATGACCCACACAAGTTGTTCAAATTCGTCGGGTATGGCGGTGGGGGTCTAGCAAACTTTGTTTAGAATGACATGGGCTATAATTATTATTATATAGTCATGCATTACAATTTTTCATGGCTACCCCACTTTCTAAGGGTTGTCCTTATGTCCTCTCTACACCGTCATCCAGTTACAATATTTAATGCCTATGCCCATTGCCTACCTTGAAAATGGATTTAAAGAACAGAATGATAATAAGACTCACGTGGAGCAGAAACGTGGACTATGGGAAAAGAAGAAGTGGAAAACCTTGAGGTTTTTGAAATGTGGTTATGGAGAAGATTGCTAAGATTAGTTGGATGGACTACAAAACAAATGAAGAGGTGCTGCAACTGGTGCAAGAAGAAAGATCGCTGATTGAGACAATTCGCAAGAGGCAGATGAACTGGCTGGGGTACATGTTGAGGGGAGACTCGTTCTTGAGGACTGTTCACGAGAGAAGAATGGAGGGAAAGAAACCACCAGGAAGACCAAGAAAGATGATGATGATGAGGTTGATGGACAGAGAAAAGGGATGAGGATAAAAGGAAATCAAGAAAAAAGCACCGAACAGACAAGAATGGTGCCATGGCGCTGGAATCTTGGACCTGCCTATGGACAGAACGCTAAATTTAGGGATGATAATGATGAAGACAATAATGATGATGACGACGGCGACGACGACGATGATGATGAGTTCTATACCCGGAGACAGGTTCAGAGGTGAGTTAGGTGGTTTTCTGATGCCTTTCTCACAGACAATTGTGGGTGAGCAACTTGTTGAAGGTCGCTAAGAAGTGGCTTGAGATGAATTTGAACCTGTGACCCTTCTGTCACAAGGCGCCGAACATACCACTACACCCCCGCGTCCCACATGTTAGTACTGGCCCCACAATTCCGCATGTTTGCAACATTTTACCTGTCTTTGATGGGTACTGCACCAAGGGTGCAGATAACTTCTACGGCAGTGCTGTCGAACGTTTTTAACATCGTGGGCCACGGAAAACTTTAGCCTATCTTTGAGACTAGGGTTATTCAAATTTATTTAAAATCACTAAACTGTATTATAATACTTGACTTGTACTTAACTATGGAATAATCAACGTGTATTCGGCTTTTTCATGGTACGAAATTGCAGCGATAGATATAATATATATATATATATATAATATATATATATGGTTCTTTTTGCTCATACTGCTACCATGAAGAATCGAGCCTTCTCTGTGGTTGGTCCGGTGGTCTGGAATGGCCTTCCTTTTGAGCTACGCCTACACTCTGCGACTCTACCAGGATCGTTCCTTAGGCCTACTAAACTTAAAACTGTTCTTTTTAGGCGCGCTGGAGTCGGGAGCGCCTCTGAGTAGTTTCTCCTACTTGAAGGAGCGCTATATAAAATGTCCGAATTAATTAATGAATTAATATATATATATATACATGTATATAATTGACAAGTTACTGTTTTGAACACATAATTATTGTGGAACTGACCTCATCGCCTTGCTTCACAACACTCTTTTTGTCTGTCCAGTTGGCGTAGTACGTATATACACCAGTGTGAATCACAAGTGTAATGTATGGTAGAGCTACAGAATCCAGATTTTCCCCAGTAACCGTCAGAGGTATTCCGCCGCTGAAAGTATACGGTAATAAAAGAAAGTATTTCACGGTAAATTACCAGAATCAATGTTCAGCGACCTAAAACGCTTGTTTTCCTAGAATAATTCTTGTCTTAGGTATGGCTAGAGAAAGAAAATCAAATGGCCTTGCTGAGTAATGATAAGTCTGGGGAACTAGCATGATCTGCCAGCAGGCTAGTACTAGGTTGAAGGAACCAGGTTGCAAGACACATCGCTCGACCGCCTGTGGAGATCTACTGGTCACTCGCTGCCGTAGGTCAACACGAGTAGCCTATATACCGTGTACTCTTATGCGTTGGTTCAACTAGTTCTGCTCATGTTACTTTGATATGTCCAAACTCAGATATCTGCTCAGATACCTTTACATTAAATTTTCTTAGCGCGCTTGAGAGTTTCCTAAAATTTGCTTTGTAAAAGTCCAGATTCATTGGTGTGCATAGATTTATTATTTTTTAAGTTTTTTATTTGTTCGGCAAACATATGTTAGAGCAATAATGCAAGCAATTGAAGCAAATAACCAAAACCAGTGGGAATAATAGACAACGATAAAAGGCAATGCAGCTAAAAAAACAGCTTATAACTAATGACTTAACTTAGAGTTCGACGGAGGCATAGGCGTAACTTTTTATTGTGTCGGTGGCGTCCAGTCACCACCACTTTTAAAGGTGGTGGTGACAGTTACGACTATTTTTTGGCATATAACCGAAAACAGTAGGCCTATTATTATTATGTTTTCACACAAAAGCATTATAAATACCGTTGGATTGATTTAAGTGGAAAGACGCTGTGGATGATGGGGTCAGGTTTGAACGTGAATTCCCAATTGGCAACAATCAAGGAGACAACACCATGCGGTCGTTCCCAGTAGATCCGAGCAGGAACTGACGAATGCACATCCGATTCGATTCCAGCTGACGTCTTGATTTGGAGCAATGTGTCGCTAAAAAGGCAAATAATATAATATTGCAATTTTTAGTTGGCACTTCAAAAGCGCACCTTGAAGGAAAAAACCTATATCGGTATGGGTTTATTTTCTTTGGATTAAATGTAAATGCATGAGGTCAGATGTGAAACGGTCGAAGCCGATATCGATGTTGTAACTTTTTCAAAAATAAAATTATACAGTTTTCTCTCTCTCTCAAATCCTTTGACGAATAAATCTAAACAACTGCAGCCAGTGGCGGATCCAGAACTGTTTCAAGGGAGGGGGGCCAAAATCTTGGGAAAAACCAAGAAAATTTATAAGAAAAAGTTTTTTTTAGTCATCTCCCATAATTTTCGGAAAAATCATACCATTTCATCCGCCAAAAAATTGATGACCTTTTTTGTTTTTAGTCATCTGCCTACATTTTCGGGAAAATCAAAAATCATACCAATTCATCCGCCAAAAAGTTGATGACCTTTTTTTTAGTCCTCGTCTTGAAAACCGAGCGGGGGCACTTCCCATACAATTTTCCGAATAGGGGGGGGGCCAATATCCATTGTACCCATATTCGTATTGCTAATTTCGGACCAAATGGGGGGCCACGTCCAATAGCAGTTTTCAATGAGGGGGGGGGGCATGGCCGGATTGGCCCCCTCTGACTGCAGCAATATAAGCAGAGTAACAATGAACTTTAAATATTGATCTAAGCTATAAAAACTAATTCAAATTTTAGCAGTCAGCTAATCGTTTTCAGAAATACTAACGTTGCAAACACCCTGCAGTCGATGTCCTCTCCGAGCGTAAGGTTGGTTGCGTTGGCTAAGTAGTTGCCCAGTGAGACGAAGACCGTGCCTCCAGATATGGGTCCATAGTAGTTACTGTTAGGCAAAGCGATGTTCGCGTTCGGAATCTGGATGATCAGAGAAACCATTGTCTACAGTCTAAAATCTTTGCATTGGAAATTTGCCGATCAACGGACATTCGACTTTGGACTGATACTTAAAAATAACAGTGCACTCATTTCGACCACAATGCCGAACACCGGCCAATATCTTATAACGATTAGAAAATAGTAAGTCTATGTCCGACCGGGACTCGAAAACTGTTTTTTTTAAATTCCGACAATAAATCGACCCTAAATTCAAGTTCTGACTCCAGAAGGGTGTACCATTGCGTGAACTAAGTAGTCAGCGCCTTCAAGAGGTAAAAATTCATTTAATGAATGAATGAATGAATGAACGAACGAACGAATGAATGAACAAACAAACGAGTGAATGAATAAATGAATGAATGAACAAACGAATGAATGAATGAATGGATGGATGAATGGATGGATGGACGAATGGATGGATGGATAAATGAATGAATGAATTGTTAGCATAATTTTTTTTATATTGATGCGCCACCGGGTGATACCTTATGCGATTGAAGCGGCGCAATAGAAGTTTAGAATTGGTAATGTAATATCGTGTAACGTTCTTCTATTTGACAAGATGAACCACTTACGCACTGACTGTTAGACGTGTTTGTTGTTCTGCAATTACATTTGCCATCACCTGTACATGGCTTCTCAACGTCTTTTACTCCAACGGGATGGCAATTGCAACTAGTGGTCATTGGCTCATCCCTAGGTAAAGAACACGTATGTCAAGGTAGAGTACAATCGTGGATTAACGATCTTCTAAATATTGCCTAGTAGGCCTAATTATTAACGTACATGTACGTCTGTTGGCTGCAACCGACTGCGGTTCAAGACCCCGGTCTGGGAGTTGACATTCAGATATTTAGATATCTCGAGCTAGCACGTTGTGGAACGCAGGGGCGCAAGCTCCTGCGGAGCGACCTTGGGCAAGTTGCTTACCCATCATTGTCTGTGGGAAGGCAACGGGAAACTACCTCACTCATCTCATCCCCAGGGTTGTAAAGCCAATGAACCTGCCTTCGGGCAGAGAACCATCATCATCATCATCATCATCATCATCATCATCATCATCATCATCATCATCATCATCATCATCATCATCACATTTACATGTATGTATACAGTTATAAAGACAGTGTCTTCAATAAATTACAGTCTACAGTTTCACATGTAGACTGTTACAAAAGTCAGTCTGGAAGAGGGAACAGCTCGAGTGAGCTTATCGTGTCATCATTGCATACTAATTATTAGAAAGAACACAGGCAAATAATTATCTGACCGTCCTTTACAACAACTATAAGGTATTGTAAATTATAATAAAATATAATGTTACTACACAGGGCGATCTTTAAGGAATGTTTACAGCTGCACAACTCCTTCTTTCCTTTCTCATTCTCCATGGTAATCTACTTCCAATCGGAGGACAATGACCCTTTTGCTAGTTTTAACTGTTCAGAAGTGCTTCTTCAACAGCTCAAATCCATTTAGAACTGCACATTTTGTGTACAACTGCACGTTTAAAAAGCCCCGTTACTACATAACGATTACCTTCTACGATTACCGTTACGACTATCGATTACGATTACAACTACCTATTACGATTACAAATAGTTGAATGTTCAATCTGCTCCTACCATCCGAAGAGTTGTATGTCTTCAATTTCAATGGAACCGGATGAATTCATGTTGGTGTAGTCTCCTGCATTGGCTTCAATCATCAGATTAAACTGATTGAAAGTCTCCCACCAAAGCCAACCATCAGAGGATGCATTGCGAATTGAGAACAATCCATCGGGAACAGACACAGTCAGATTCGTCTGACCTGTAGATCTGAAATTCGTTAAAGTAACTGTTATGCAGTCAACTGTTAACGACCTATTACAGTAGGCCTATGCATAATACAGCATCAATTTTTTAAAGTAATGCACTGTATTAAGTCATGTATAAAGTGCCTCTAATAGGATGAACCATGGAGTGGGACTAAAGTCGCCGCCTGAGAATTATGATGCTCTATTATGATTTTTTCGAAAATTGAGATTGGTATCAATTTCATCAGTAGTGACAGTGGAGCATTAATTTTGCTCTATCATTAAACAAAAAAGCTAACTGATTGAAGCGGTCGTCTCTTAGTTACGTATAAGTCTGTATTTAAATGCTCTATCTTGTGAAACTTTTTCCATTCAAGACTTAGTTAGGATTATAATGCTCTATCATTACTCATTGGCAGCCAATCAGAAGGCTGCCTTTGGCTATGATACAGCACAGTTTCACTGAATAAAAAATATTTCAGCTTCTAAATGCTCTATCATCATCATGGGCGAAACCGTTATGCTGAGTTAGAGCAAAAGGCTACCCGCAGTGTATGATAGAGCAATAGGCGTAGAGGACATTTCAGCGTTGGGGGGGGGGGGGGGGGGGTGCCAAAAATGAGACTTTTGCCCGAAATTTTTTTGGTCATCCGGCCGAAATCTTAAGAAAAATTCCCGTTGCGTTTGCCCGAAAATTCTGACAACCTTTTTTTAGTCATCCGGCCTAAATCTTCTGAAATTTCTCGTTACTTTTTGCCCGAAACAACCTTGACAACCTTTGTTTCTTCGGGCAAGTCTGATTTTTCGGGCAAGAAGGCCCGGAAAAAAGTAAATTTTAAAAAACTTTTTTATTTTTCCGGGTCTGCTTGCCCAAAAATCAGACTTGCCCAAAATTTGGGGGGGGGCATTTGTCCCTCTGGACCCCCGTCTCCTACGCCTATGGATAGAGCAATATAATACTCGGAACGCGACTAGAATTATTACTACATTCATTACTTTACGCGGTTAACTTTACTTTGTCAGATTGAAATGTTTTGCTGTAACATATATTTTGTATTTTTTTTATTTTCTGTATTTTTTACTTTTGTAAGAAGCACTGAGCCTTTTTTACAAAGTTATGTAACGATTTTTATAATTTAATATTTGATCCAATGATTCCAATCTATAGTCTACTTCAACTGCAAGAGGTCAGAGCTTTTTGTTACCTGTTAGGTATACTTGCGACAAGTTGTGGCCTGTTTTCTTTATATATATATATATATATATATATATATATATATATATATAATAGTCGGCTAATATTGATTTATTGATTTTTTGATGGTTAATATAACCTAAGCAGTCCAAACACGTCCGACAATTTTATAGCATGCGATCTACTAGTGTCTAGCGTTGCTCAGATCCATATTGTGCAATGTGATTGTGCATGATCTTCTACTGGGCGGAGTTTGACTGTTTGTTTACCTAACAAGTAGCAAGCTGATATCTACAACCATGCTGATCAACACTTGTCTTATCTTGTCCAATCTCATCTTTGATCTGTGTATTGTTGGCAAAGTGAAATAAGTTATTCACAACTTAACACGATGTCTGTGCATGCGACACCAAGTCATCTGAATAATTAGCTGCTAAGTCCATCAGCCTTTCGAGATAATTTATGATTAATTTAATAATTAATATGTGGCTGTTTGTGGCTATTTGTGGCTGCTTGTGGCTGTTTGTGGCTATTTGTGGCTGCTTGTGGCTGTTTGTGGCTGTTTGTGGCTGTGGCTGTTTGTGGTCATTTGTGGCTATTTGTGGTTGTTTGCTGTCTATTGTAGCTGCATGCAAAATGACCTTTCTAGTTCTTCAAGCACACATTCAATGCAAAGTATCAGCGAATTAACCTTGAACAGACGAGTCTAATGTCCTGTCATCTTAAGAAGCTTAATCTAGACAGCTATAGTCAAATCTTATCTTAAATAATAATCTAATCTAATTTGGTCGTCTAATTATTTTATACCTGAGCATGGATATGGCGATCAGTGGCGTAGACAAGGAGGTCCCGGTGGGGTTACACCCCTTCTCCATTGGCTTAGGAATATTTCTAGAAAGGCTATTTATCCACGTATATAAGAAAAACAATTGTTTGTAGAAGCAATTGTTTTCTCCCCTTTGTTACTTTATTTTCTTTGTTATTATTTAATTTAATTACTGTAATACTGTTGGGTTGGTGTCAGGAAGAGCATCCGGCCATAACCCCCCCCCCCCTATAATAAATTCCTGGCTACGCCACTGATGTCGTTGTTGATGGCGGAGTGAAATAAAGCAACACCTTTGCTTTCTTAAACCTTTGCTGAATTAAAAAGAGTTGCACATAAACTGCACGGTTGCTTCGGCCAGAACTCGAACTTTTGACTTCATTGGTCCTGCACCTTGGAATCAGCTCTCTCCATTGACACATTCTTCGTTATTAACTGTTGTACCCAACGTATATCTGTTCGCTGTCTCACAACTACTGTCTTTTCTCTAGGCCTTAGCACTGGGAGCGCCTCTGATTGGTGTGCACTGTGAGAGGCACTATAAATTTATTTTGTAGATACAATAGAATACAATACAATATGCGGCATATTATATGCCTCCCCCAAATCCACTCACCGCCTGCAGCTGAAGTAGAGTGAGCTTCTCCTTCGTAGGTATTCGTCATTTGGTTGACAAGTATCATTGAAATATGTCGTCCATGTGATGTTAGTTCCTGACGCTGTCACCACGATGGAACTGGGAATAGCACTCGATTCACTCAGTATCACCGATATATCACTCACCTATTCGTTAAACATTACATCAAAAGCATTCAGCAATAGTACAAAGGGTTATCGTTATCGCAATCTCAAAACTTTTAAAGCACCACTCGAAAGTTAGGCGCAGGACCCGAGCCTACATGTATTTCACGGTTGGCCTGACAAAATGTCACGAGACAAAATGTCATAAGTATAAACGAGTAAATAAGCGTTTATTTTAATCATTGATGATTTCAAAATCGATTGGAGAGTGATTCCAGCAAAATATTTTCATTGATAAAACCAGTAAGAAAGCAAAATCTGACTACTTAACTAATTGATACTACTACATGACATTTTGTCTCATGACATTTTGTCTCATAACATTTTGTCTCATGACATTTTGTCGCATGACATTTTGTCTCATGACATTTTGTCGCATGACATTTTGTCTCATGACATTTTGTCTCATGACATTTTGTCGCATGACATTTTGTCTCATGACATTTTGTCGCATGACATTTTGTCTCATGACATTTTGTCTCATGACATTTTGTCGCATGACAATTTGTCTCATGACATTTTGTCGCATGACATTTTGTCTCATGACATTTTGTCTCATGACATTTTGTCTCATGACATTTTGTCTCATGACATTTTTGTCTCACGACATTTTGTCGCATGACATCTTGTCTTGGACCCATTCACGAGCAACCCATCAAGTAAGAGGATAGTCATATGGAGACCCGAGTCTTTATATGAATTCTTGAAGAGTCGGAAGATGTCAAGATGATCAACGGACATAGCAAAATGCTGATTTTAAAATGTTCACTTGTTTAGATGACCATTCGAGTTGTACAGCCTGCGGGCATGAAAGGCAATATTCAGTTATGCTGGAAAGGGCTTCAAGAATGCTAGATATAATCAACGTCTTGTCAAAAAGGTCCGGCCTATGCTTTACAAATATCGTCATGGAATTTTAGAGTGGATTTCGTCCCAAGCACTCATATCGTGTAATTTATTCAAGACAATGTCTGCGAAGTAAGTGAGTATTTTCTTTATTATTCCAGTGCACTTACAAATACTCAATGGGACAAAGAACATCATGACAATACGTCGAAAGTTAAGAACAGTGTCATATCTATCTCTAACATATCGTCAATCTCCACGTAGCCTACTTTCGGAGGAAGACGAAAATGCATCACATTCGCTATTCATTACAATTTACTTACCAACGAAGAAGCGTTGAGTCGTATGGAGATATGAGCCTTCATCGTTCCATTCTTCAAAGTCCAGGCAGTCATAGGATCACCATCCACAGCACAGGATGGAACTTCATCGGAACAGTTATAAGCAGCTATGTCGCAGCACAGAGAGTCGTTTGGACTGAATTCAGTTATCATGCCTTCGCTCAAGAGATTTCGCTTCACAAGAGAATCATTTAATGATTGGAAAGAGTCAATTGGAAGCAGCAAAAAGACGATTGCAACGATGAAAAAGGAATTCATAACTCCCATAATTATTCAGATCAGTAATTCCAACCTAAAATTCAAAATTCATTGTAGCCTACCTCAATGTCAGATCTACATGTACATGTTTATTAGGCATAATAAACCTATGGATTGCGTGATAAATAAGATGATAATTATTTAGCTGGGAACTAGCTACTCTAAGGAGTGAGGTGACAGATACATTATAGAGAATTAACGATGAATTACTACAAAACTAGCACTTGCGTGGCAATTAAAAAATAACGGAATGAAACTTAAATAGGCCTAGGCTTATTCAGTAATCACCGATCTTTGTATGCAACCTATTCTGACTCAACTTGCAGCAGCTGTTAACTAAACCTAGACTAGACATTCTATAATAATGGAAATCTGCATGAACCTCAGAATGCGTAGCTCCACGCTAGCAACTTTGTAAGATAGATCTAACCACGCTACTATGAATTTCGAGCTTCAGTATTCTCCTCAAGACACAGTGTAGGCTACTAAGACGGACGTTCACCTTCGAAATGCAAAACGTTTCTACAGCCACTAACGGGTACCATTGTATCTAAGCTGATACAATGAGTTTGAAATATAAAACGAAGATTATTATTACTTATGTTACAAGGAGACTTCAAGTCGTCGTCTGAATAACAGAATATCGCCACGCAATTCAACTTCAAAAGTTATCAGCAGTATGAATTCTCATCAAGACACACTAACACTACACCAAAACGGACGTTCAACCTCGAAATGCAAAACGTTTTCGCAGCCATTGACAGGTAGCCTACCATAATTGTCTCTAAACTGATACAATCTTAGTTTTAAAAGCTTCCGGGTCCATATAGGGAAGGGGGTTTAAAATGCTAGTAGGACCTTGTAATCCGGTGCAGCGCGTTAGACGTAGGCTGGCTGCTTAAGTTTGTTGACTATTACGTGCAGCTTGAAGGTTTCGAGATCTAAATCAACATTCTCGTGAGGGTCAACATGGCTAATTATGTATTCAGTAATTCAAAGCACTTGATATTACAACTAAATTACCCAACAGGTCGCTACACTATATATGTGCTAAAAACTTCAACAGCGAATCATGCCAAGTTCATGTGCACACGCACAGTAGTCTGTATGCAAGGTATGTAATTATGTGAAATTTTGCACACACAAACACTAATGTTTGTATGTGCACTTGTTATAGCGCCCCTTTAAGCTCTTCTACTCAGAAGCGCTCCAGAATGCAGAGCGGACACTGCATCGGAGTTTCACGCCGAAGCGCTGAGCAATTGAGTGAAGGACTCGCTTCAGACACGCGGCGAGGTGGATTCGAACCTCAAACCTTCCGGCTCCAGTGCAACGACGCCACCACTACACCACCGCGCCCCACAATATAATAATAAATATCAGAACAAGAAAGAACAAAAGAAAACTTGAGCCAAAGAGTCTCACTTGATCACTCTTGACGCTGGAAATCTTTCAAATTCAGAAGACGCAACGGTTTTTAGACACCAACAAGTTCCTTTCCGTACTAAAACTTGCTAAGAATAGTTTTCAAATCTACCCCCAAAATGCATGGCCTCAACGTAGGTGACGCTCGGAAGAAGACGAAAATGTCTCTCATGCGTTTCTTCGCTGAGCAAAATTTAAGCGAACACTTCAGACTCGAGAGAGAGATGGACATTTTTATTGATATGTAAAGACATTGAAGACCGTGAGCTTAAAACAACATGGAATTTGTTCAAGCTGTTACAGTACGTGTTCACCGTTCCGATGAGCACCGTGAATAGGCAGATATATTGCTGGTAGCCTATAGCCTACTAGCGGCTTTAGACTAGTAGGCCTATAATAATTATTATCAGAGCTGTAGCCTACTGGTAAATTTTGAGGTGAGTAGCCTACACGCTGACCGGGAGAAAAACCGACTTTTGGGCACGAGACTTCTAACGACCTTTTTTAGGCATCCGGCCAAAATCTTCGGGGAAATTTCGTCAATTTTTCCCGTCCGAAAACCTGACGACCTTGTTTTAGTCGTTGCACTTCTAAATACGCCTGAATAGGCGCGTGCACCCTGATTTACTAGAGTGTACCAGTGTACCCTGACTTTTACAAGCGTATACCCTGATTTTCGGGAGGTGAGTATACGATGCCTTTTTCCCGGAGGCGAGTATGCGCTGTAGCCTATACCGGCGTTTACCCTCGTGCACAGCTTTGATTATAACCATGGTTTAATGAAGGACCACTATTCTAGGCTACTTCAGGCGCGCCTGCTTCAACGATAAACAGCGTTGCATTGCACTGCATAGAAAGTGCTTGAATGGAGTGTGCTGACATTGCAATGTACATGTATAATGCAATGGTGATTTAAGTAAACATGCCATGCAAAGTTATGCTTGCATATGAATATTTGACACTCAGAAGATTGAAGGACACGCAACTACATAATATTGGCTTTTAGGGTAGGGCCTACTTCACTTAGTTGAAAATTTATGGCACACTTCCGCACGATCTCAATGTATTGAGCTTAGGCCCATTTTATTCTCGCTTAGATCCTATAATTTCGTAGGAATAATATAACTGCGCATGAATATAAATATATACATTATTTATGCTCATAATTATATAAATTGATATTTATGTTTGTGTAGGGCCTATACATATGCATTTATGTAACTATGCTTGCGTCACTGTATAATTATAGGCCTATTTGTTCTTGTCTTTACGCATAATTATAACAACATTCATCGTCTTTTACTACGAATTTGAGGCAGAAGTTTAACAAGGCATTTATCCTTCCGAGTACATCTTTATCAGAACATCATGGTTAGGGTACTCAAGAACCCTTTCCCTCTAACATTTAACATCAGCAGCCAGACAGACAGGCGCCTTTTATTGCTGCCCTACTTTACTATTTTTTAATGTTTTTTTACATTATTATTACTATACTTAACTATATTATTATTTATGTGTTTTATTTTACATTTTGGTTTGTATGTGCACTTGTTATAGCGCCCCTTCAAGCTCTCACTACTCAGAGGTGCTCCCGAATGCAGAGTGGACACTGCATCGGAGTTTCACGCCGAAGCGCTGAGCAATTGTGAGTGAAGGACTTTCCAAAGGTCTTTACGCGGCGAGGTGGATTCAAACCTCGAACTTTCCGGCTCCAAGGCAGCGACGCCACCACTACACCACTGCGCCCCACAAATTTTTGACATATAACCGGGTTCGGTGTGTCACCAGGAGTTGTCTGATTTTCAATTAAACAAATATACAATTTCTATTTCGTCTTGGAATGTCTATAATTATGTGGCAGAGACACATAGGTCACGGTGAAAAAAGCTCAGGCCTATACGTGACAAGACACAGAAATTCATGTGCCAAAGATACTTTGAAGGTGATGAATTTGACCTCAGGATCGACCTACTGAACCTAAAGACTGAGTGTACGGAAAGTAACAGAAATAATTGACATCAAGTTCAATAAGCAAAATCTGCGGCGTGTCCATAAAAATCAGTGAACAAAGTTTATCTAAAGTCGAAACAAGAACAAAATCTTTTATCAAATCTGTGTTGGTTTTCTATTCCGGAAACGAGACCGTGTAGTACATTGCCTAAACGAGGTCTTCAGCAAAATATCGAAGTTTATCGGGGTTGGTAACCACGCCGTTCTGCTTCAGCTGCTGGCTGGAACGTGAGTCATCTTGTGTTTGATGGAGGTTGGAACCAGCATCATCTTGCCTTTGTTTGAGGTAAGAATCGCTATTACCGTGCTTCATCCGTCGAACGGACCCGTGTCATCCTGCGTTTGTTCTTGGTTGGAACCTGTATCATCTTTCATTTGCATGGAGTAAGAACCTGAATGATCTTGGGTCAGCTGCTGGCTGGACCTCCCAACATCCTGTGTCACTTTGAGGTCTGAATCCTGGCCAAACTTCGAAAGTCTGGGGTTGGACCCCGCTCCATCCTGTGGTACCACGAGGCCTGAATTCTGGTCATTATCCGTTAGTCTGGGATTGGAACCAGCGCCATCCTCTGTATCCTTGAGGTCCGAATCTTGGCCAAACTTCGAAAGTTCTGGGTATGAACCAGCATCATCCTGAGGTTGCATGTAGTATGAACTCGGAACATTCCTCCTTAGGCCGAGGTAGGAGACCTGGTGGCGCCTTCCAATGTGAAGTCCAACCTGATTGGGATCAGCTGCCTCGTCATCAGAGGAAGCTGAGGTCATTGATGCTCTGTGGTTGTCCGTGGCATGGAACACGATTTGGTTGAAGTTAGACCCTGCAGGGATAGCCTGAGTCAGCTGTTGGCTGGACCTCGCTGCATCCTGTGTGACCTTGAGGTCCGAATCCTGACCAAACTTCGATAGTCTGGCATCTGAACCAGCATCATCCTGAGGTTGCATGTAGTATGAACTCGGAACATTCCTCCTTAGGTCGAGGTAGGAGACTGGATGACGCCTTTGAATGTGAAGTCCAACCTGATTGGGATCAGCTGCTTCGTCATCAGAGGATGCTGAGGTCATTGAGGCTCTGTGGTTGTCTGTGGCATGGAACACAATATCTTTCAATGTGTCCACTATCTCCTTGAATCTCGGTCTCGAAGTTTGTGTTTCTTCCCAGCAGCTTTTCATCAGTCCATAACTAAGTGAATAAACACACAGTTAAATTATTAATACAGCAAATATTATTTTATAATATGCAATGCCCCACTGTAATTACTGCCATAATTATGATCGTCGTTGTTATTATTATTACCATTATCACTGTCACAAATATTATTATTTAAAAAAAATATAATTATGTTTATTTATTATAATAATCTTTATCGTTATCAGTATTGCCAGCAGCAGAAATACTAGAGGCAATGTCGTACGGTAGTAATAGCAGCAATAATGATGACAGTTTTAAAAGTAGCAGTGATAGTAGTAGTAGTAGTAGTAGTAGTAGTAGTAGCAGTAGTAGAAGTAGCAGTAGTAGAAGTAGTAGTAGTAGTAGTAGTAGTAGTAGTAGTAGTAGTAGTAGTAGTAGTAGTAGTAGTAGTAGTAGTAGTAGTAGGAGGAGGAGGAGGAGGAGGAGGAGGAGGAGGAGGAGGAGGAGTATAGGAGTAGTAGCGGTAGTAGTGGTGTTGGTGTTGGTGGTCGTGGTGGTCGTTGTGGTGGTGGTGGTAGTAGTAGCAGCTACTTCTGCCACGACTATTACTATTATTACTACAATTGTTACTACAATTATTGCTACAACGTTTGTCTAATTGGTATTGGTGGTGTTGTTAATAACAGCCAATTGTTTTTTGGTCTTACATGAATTCTGGTGTATGTCGGGGCTTTTCCAGTCGCTTTCTTCTAAGAAGGAATCTCTTGATATCCCAAATGTCAACGTCGGCGTATGGCCTCCTTCCACGTGTGAACAGTTCCCACATCAACACTCCAAACGACCACTAATGAAGCAAAAACACTCAAAAATTTAATGCACAACAGTACTGTAGTAGTAGTAGTAGTATTATCTAAATGATCTAAATCTAACGTGATTGAGTTTAGAGCCCAGATACCAAAGTAGTAACTTGCCACGTAGTACTAACATTATAATTGAACTTGTTATCGTTATGTCTGTGGAAGCTAGTTAGTTTTAATCAAAACGAAGGGATAGTGGCAACTGATCATTGTAGTAGGCGCTGAATTTGTAGTGGACTCAGTAGTAGTAGTAGTAGTAGTAGTAGTAGTAGTAGTAGTAGTAGTAGTAGTAGTAGTAGTAGTAGTAGTAGTAGTAGTAGTAGTAGTAGTAGTAGTAGTAGTAGTAGTAGTAGTAGTAGTAGTAGTAGTAGTAGTAGTAGTAGTAGTAGTAGTAGTAGTAGTAGTAGTAGTAGTAGTAGTAGTAGTAGTAGTAGTAGTAGTAGTAGTAGTAGTAGTAGTAGTAGTAGTAGTAGTAGTAGTAGTAGTAGTAGTAGTAGTAGTAGTAGTAGTAGTAGTAGTAGTAGTAGTAGTAGTAGTAGTAGTAGTAGTAGTAGTAGTAGTAGTAGTAGTAGTAGTAGTAGTAGTAGTAGTAGTAGTAGTAGTAGTAGTAGTAGTAGTAGTAGTAGTAGTAGTAGTAGTAGTAGTAGTAGTAGTAGTAGTAGTAGTAGTAGTAGTAGTAGTAGTAGTAGTAGTAGTAGTAGTCCTGGTCCGTCTGGAAATAAGTCAGCAGCATGATTCGCATCAATTTACCTCGGAGAGCTCTGCTGTCTCACGTTGGGTACCGAATGAGTCATCCCCTATTATACTCTTCGGGAAAAGGCAGACTCTTTGTTTCCTTTGCTCGTAGGCCATACTGCAACTACGAAGAATCGAACCTTCTCTGTGGTTGGCCCAACTGCCTCTACATGTATATAGAGCTATGCTTAGGCCTACATCTTTGTGCTCTACCGGTATCGGCGGTATGAACAACAAATTTAAAATTGCTGTTTTTGGCGCGCTGGAGACGGGAGCACATCTGAGTAGCGTCCTTGAAGTCGCTATATAAATTCCCAAATGAGTTAGTAATAATGTTCGCTTAATTTAAATCTGATACAATACAGTAGGCCTATGATTACAAATTATAGCATGAACGGTTGATCTTAGGTCACTACAAAAGTCGATTTTAAAAGTTGGCAGTCATGCAGGGCATCCATAGCGTTCTACTTCTCAGTTCACCAGCACAATACAAAATGTATACCTGCCGAATAGAAGGCTGAGTAAACCTTTGGATGGATAGCGGAAAGCGATCCCATGTCCGTGCGCTCTTAATGGCTCTTCATAGTGTTTACCATAACCCTAAACTTCGAGTAGTAGTAGCAGTAGTAGTAGTAGTAGTAGTAGTAGTAGTAGTAGTAATAGTAGTAGTAATAGTAGTAGTAATAGTAGTAGTAGTAGTAGTAGTAGTAGTAGTAGTAGTACTAGTAGTAGTAGTAGTAGTAGTAGTAGTAGTAGTAGTAGTAGTAGTAGTAGTAGTAGTAGTAGTAGTAGTAGTAGTAGTAGTAGTAGTAGTAGTAGTAGTAGTAGTACATTATATTGTAAGGTTCCTTGATTGTCTAGGATCTTCTATGAACTGCATAGAAATGAACTGTCTTAGGACCAACCACGTCACTGCTTTCCGTGAACCTTGCTACGCCAGTGAGACATTCAATGGCCATCCATTTGACCGGCAGAGGTCGATTGTTATCCGATAACCTATAGAAGTCGCCCTCGTAGATACCTCGAGCGAGACCAAAGTCGGCAACCTTCACGACGAACTCCTTGTTTATCCTGTTTATTCATGAAAACGAAATTCGTCACCCTTAATGTTAAGAAGGTAGCCGTTGATGGTAGTATATAATATGCTGGTTTAACGGCCAATATGTCGCTGAGGACGCCATTGATTACGTGATTGTGAGTTAAACCAGCATAAATTATGGTCTACTACTATTGATGCTGCCATCGGATTATCTGACACACATCCCTTGACACACAAAGCTTAACTTTCAATAGGAATACTATTGATGTTAACTTCATTGCACCAGTTGTAGACTCCTTTTGGTTAATAAAGTAACTAGCTTATATTGCTGCTGTTGCTGCAAAACCGCTACTAATGTTACTAATACTACTTCCGCTATTGATATATCACCAGAATGCTCTGCATCTACTACTGCTGCTACCAAAAGCCCGATGATTATATGAAATTGAAACAGGTAGTGAAAGATTGCAACGAAATTTGAATTGTCTAGTCATATCACAGTCCTTAAACTCAACGAATTATCATTATTGTCGTTTTAATTAGCCTAGGTGTGTTACAGTAGGCTAGACCTAGTTAATTTTGCTTTTGTTGCGTGCTCTAGCACAGAGGTCCTTAAAATAATGTCGCGCACGACACACCGGTTAAGAGCCTCTGTGATAATATAATGCACTATAGCTGACTCGAATGGTGCTGACTTTTGCCATTTCATTTCCGATTCAATTTCCACCTTTAAATACCAATTTTTTTAAATTCTATGTATTATGGCGATGTTTTATGTCATATTGCATCTCACAACTGACATGCAATTTCTGGCAGCGAGATCACGATGGACAAATTTAATTTCCGCCAAGTACGCCATTCCCTCCGCTACTTGCAGACTGTACGACGTCAAGTCCAAAACCGATAGTACCTAAGGAAAACGAAAAGAGCGATAATTATAGGTCTAGTATTACTAACAACCTTATGACGATTTGATAGGCAACGTGTCTGCAAGCTCATGGACTATCAAAGAACCTTAAAATAATAATAAAATTAGTAATAATAATAATAATAATAATGATAATAATAATAATAATAATAATAATAATAATAACAATAATAATAATAATAATAATTAACCCACCAAATAACAGTCTCCGGACAATTTTTTGAAATTCCGAGGGATCCTAGGTACCTCGGGTTAAAAATAAATAAATAAAATTTCGTCTTTTCAACAATCCTGTTGACAGAACGCAACCGGTTACAGTGTGCAATAATGCAATTTACAGTAACTCAAATAACAGAATACACAATAATTATTCTTAACTATAAGCTTACTAACAGAACAGACTGCCTGCAATAATCGGCGCTAATAGCAGCCTACAAAGCATGTCTGTCAAACGGGGGCTCGAACTCGTTACCTCTTGCTCTCTACGTGTTATGCATTACTCTACCCCCCATGATAATAACCAATTTGGCCTTGTAATGATCAGGAATCAACCTCTTGGGATATCGGCGTACACAAATGTAAGGAGAAAACAGAGAGACAACTTTTCTGTTTCAGCGCCTATTAATTAATGACTATTCAGCGCTTCAAAGCAGTCACTTTCTGCAGCACCTTCCATCTGGGAAGACTAACTATTCCAGAACATCGCCCCGCAACCTATTTTTGTAATGCTGAGGAAACATTGACACCTCTGGTTAAAATAGCATTAATTAATATAATTATAGCATTAATTAATTAATACATTAATACAACGCATGTGATAAGTTGATGAGTTTCTGACCGTATCCGGTTTCTTTACAAAACCTCGTAGGTCTCCATTTTCCATCAGCGGCAGAACAACGTAAGGAAAGTCATTTTCAATGGCAACAGCGATCAGCGATAGAACATTTGGATGACTGAAGTCTTTCATGATCATCGCTTCTTGAAGGAAACTCACTTTCTCGTGATGCTCAACCACAGATTCTAGGTTACAAAAAACATACATTCTAATTAGTTCGACAATGGGGTGGTATTAGTTCCAATAGTCATAGTAGTCGTAGCAATAGTAGTGTAGTAGAAGTAGTAGTAGTAATGGTAGTAGTTGTACTTGTAGTTGTTGTACATGTAGTAGTAAAAATTAATAGAGAGAAAATTAGCAATAATAGTGACAACGTTACAGGATGGAGAAAATTTCTTTAGGGCCTACAGAATGAAGCAATGTTGTTTTCGCGATTAAATTAATTTTTTATCCTTAACCCCTAGGGCTTATTTACATAATTATATCTAGATTAATAATTAATAAAGTGAGTTAGTCTAACTGAGTGGGCTTCATTGCAAATGCATCATTTAATAGGCGTAACTTAGGGGTCGAGACTCAACACAAACAAGAAGGTGATAATAATAGACTTGCAACCGACCATTCAGAATTGTTTTGATGGCCACTTCTTGGATCT
Source organism: Lumbricus rubellus (assembly GCA_945859605.1). Lineage (NCBI taxonomy): Eukaryota > Metazoa > Annelida > Clitellata > Crassiclitellata > Lumbricidae > Lumbricus > Lumbricus rubellus. The sequence goes on along the minus strand of OX243821.1, from coordinate 16,021,053 downwards.
CTTCGTCCGTTTTGAAGAACCGACCTCTGTAGACTTTTCCAAAATTACCTGAGCATCACAGCATCACAACAAATTAAATTACCTTTTCATTGGGCGAATCAGTTCAGCTACCGCAACAATACAACGGCCATGTTTTTGATTCAAATGGGGATCAATCGAGCTATGAACTGCATCTGCAGAAGTACAGTTGTAGTAGGCCTATGGTTTGTAGCTTTGCTGGACTGGTTAATGGTTATCTTGATCGATGGAGGGAATTCCTGAGAGCGTCATAGTGGCCCATGAATGGCGGTAAACGTGTATTTCAGGGTCGTAAACTATTGGCATGATGCAACATTATTATTTTAAATCAATTAAACTTCTAGTTTTTAAACTTCTAGATTTTCTAGAAATCTTTCTAATCGATCCAGCGTCTGTTGAAAGAATAATTCGTTTAATCAATCTAGATTTTATAATTTATGTAGCAATTATTTATTGATCAATTTAAATTCTATTTAATTAAAAATTATTTTTAGTCATTCCAACTTCAATATAAGCGCAATTGAATGGTTCTGTCAAAATACGACAATGTTGCCGTGCTCTTTATAATGGACATCTCGAATTGCTAAATCAAGATGCTTAATCGTTTCATTTTCTTTCGAATAAGTCTTGCTCGCCGGTCAATTTCAATAAAAACTCCTAATAGCAGAGCCACATTTCAGAGGCATTCCTAGTGAAGTGGTTATGACCTACTGCAAAGCATTTGGTTTACCCAACAAATTGGTTTTTCAAACGTGGTCGAATTGAGTTGAGAACAGTCTCCATAAAAAAATGTCACAGCTGTGGCAACACTATGAAACAAAAACTTTCATACACAGAATTTGTAAACACATCACAAGAACTTGCCAGAACCAATCTCTTCTTCCAATTGTAATCGGGTGAATGGCACAAGGGTTTCTTCCACCTTACTGCTCTGTTCCGGATTCATGTAATCCAGAATGGTAGAATCCCTCTGAGGCTCAGATGCTAGACAAAAACATCAAAAAAAAATCAGAGTCGAGCTATCAGTAGTGGGTAGGAAGCCTCTAAATTGCAACTTGACTTAATTTGACCATCGACCTTCTTGTACGGACATACCCGGTACTACATGTGTTTCTCAAATGATGACTTAAACAATTACATAATGACACTATATTCTTCTTCTTCTTCTTCTTTATCCGTGGGCTAACAGCCCGTAGGTGTCCACTGCGCACTTGACTATTGCTCTCCATACTTCTCTGTCCTGTGCCCGATGTGTCAGTTCCTGTGCATTCATCCCACACCATTCTTCAATGTCCTGCAACCATTCTCTGCATGGTCTTCCCCTTCTCCCCGATCCCTCCATGATTCCCGTCAATATGCCCTTTATCTTTCTATCATCACTCATTCTTTGGATGTGTCCGAATAATTTCAGTTTCCTTTTCATTATGGTTTCTATCATATCTGATCTGCTGTTAAGTCTTCTTCGCACTTCCACGTTAGTTATTTTTTGTGTCCAGTTTATCTGCAATATTCTCCTATAACAGTACATTTCGAATGCTAGTATCCTCTTTTTGTCCTCCTTCTTTAGTGTCCAGGTTTCACATGCATACAAGGCCGTACTGAATACGAATGTTTCTAGTATTCTTTTCTTTGTGCCTTGTGATATTGTTTTGCTCCTCCATATGTTGTTCAATCCCGCCATTATCCCTTTTGCTTTGTTAATTCTTCTTCTAATCTCCTTCGTGCAGTTGTTATCTGACGTCAGTAGGCTCCCTAAGTATACAAATTCTGTGACATTTTCGATGTTTTCTCCTCTAACTTTGATGTTATTTCCTATTTCTTCTTTTCCAAATGCCATTGTCTTTGTCTTTCCAATGACACTATAGTTAGCTGAATTCTTGAGAGTACGGTGAAAACGTATGGAATATCAGACAATAATTAAATTAAGGAAAATAGTAATAAACAGAAAATAAATAAATAATACTACATAACAAAATGATAAAAAACGATGAGAAAAACGAACAAGCGAGGTTTTTTGGAAAATAGCCAAATAAAAATCGAGAAAAGTTTTTTACAACTATGGCTTAAATACAATACAATAATGCACAAATGCTCATAATCGAGCGTGTTCTCACTCTGTGGTTCTCAAACTTCTGCAGGCCGTGGACCAGCAATAATTTATTTGGGAAGCTCTGGGACCGCTAGCTTTAATGGCAAGCACAAACAAAAGCGAGCTTTATAATATAAAAACTAATTATAGGGTTATTTATAATTAGGTTTTTTTAATCAGGCTAATAAAAATTGTTTGTACAGCCATTTGGCAAGTTAAAATAAGCCACTGGTAATGTATTTTTAAAGTTTGAGACATAATTTTGAATCAGTGTTTAATCTAGTCCCCCTCCGCTGGGGGGGGGGAATTCAGGTTTCTGGGGGGGAGACAATCGAGCGTCCGAAGGACGCTTGTGAGGCGCGTAGCGCCGAGACCCATAAGGGGAGGGGTATGGGGAGGGGGATATGCCCCTCCCCATCAGAAACTTTTTGTCTTTCCACATTGCAATGGCAGCATTTTAAGGTGTCATCTTAACAAAATGATGCCTGTACTTGTTCAGAGCCTCATCAGAAACTTTTTGAATTTCCACATTGCAATGGCAGCAGTTTAAGGTGTCATCTTAACAAAATACCTGTACTTTTTCAGAGCCTCATCAGAAACTTTTTGAATTTCCACATTGCAATGGCAGCAGTTTAAGGTGTCATCTTAACAAAATACCTGTACTTTTGCAGAGCCTCATCAGAAAATTCTTGAATTTTCACATTGCAATGGCAGCATTTTAAGGTGTCATCTTAACAAAATGCCTGTACTTGTTCAGAGCATCATCAGAAAATTTGTTGAATTTCCACATTGCAATGGCAGCATTTTAAGGTGTCATCTTAACAAAATGCCTGTACTTGTTCAGAGCCTCATCAGAAACTTTTTGAATTTCCACATTGCAATGGCAGCAGTTTAAGGTGTCATCTTAACAAAATACCTGTACTTTTTCAGAGCCTCATCAGAAACTTTTTGAATTTCCACATTGCAATGGCAGCAGTTTAAGGTGTCATCTTAACAAAATACCTGTACTTTTTCAGAGCCTCATCAGAAAATTCTTGAATTTTCACATTGCAATGGCAGCATTTTAAGGTGTCATCTTAACAAAATGCCTGTACTTGTTCAGAGCATCATCAGAAAATTTGTTGAATTTCCACATTGCAATGGCAGCATTTTAAGGTGTCATCTTAACAAAATGCCTGTACTTGTTCAGAGCCTCATCAGAAACTTTTTGAATTTCCACATTGCAATGGCAGCAGTTTAAGGTGTCATCTTAACAAAACGCCTGTACTTGTTCAGAGCATCATCAGAAAATTTTTGAATTTCCACATTGCAATGGCAGCATTTTAAGGTGTCATCTTAACAAAACGCCTGTACTTGTTCAGAGCATCATCAGAAAATTTTTGAATTTCCACATTGCAATGGCAGCATTTTAAGGTGTCATCTTAACAAAATGCCTGTACTTGTTCAGAGCCTCATCAGAAATTTGTTGAATTTCCACATTGCAATGGCAGCATTTTAAGGTGTCATCTTAACAAAATGCCTGTACTTGTTCAGAGCCTCATCAGAAACATTTTGAATTTCCACATTGCAATGGCAGCATTTTAAGGTGTCATATTACCAAAATACGAGTACTTTTTCAGAGCCTCATCAGAAAAATTCTTGAATTTCCACATTGCAATGGCATCATTTTAAGGTGTCATCTTAACAAAATGCCTGTACTTGTTCAGAGCATCATCATAAATTTTTTGAATTTCCACATTGCAATGGCAGCATTTTAAGGTGTCATCTTAACAAAATGCCTGTACTTGTTCAGAGCATCATCAGAAAATGTTTGAATTTCCATATTGCAATGGCAGCATTTTAAGGTGTCATCTTAGCAAAATGCCTGTACTTGTTCAGAGCATCATCAGAAAATTTTTGAATTTCCTCATTGCAATGGCAGCATTTTAATGTGTCATTTTAACTAAATACTTGTACTTGTTCAGAGCATCATCAGAAATTTTTTGAATTTCCACATTTCAATACCAGCATTTTAAGGTGTCATCTTAACAAAATACCTGTATTTATGTAAGTATTTATGTATATTTATTTATACCTGTATGTATTTGTTCAGAGCTTTATCAGAAACTTTGTGAATATCCACATTGCAATGGCAGCATTTTAAGGTGTCATCTTAACACTCATTTTAGCAGGATTGTGTAATAGTAAATAATTACTATAACCATATAATAGTAAATAATATTACGATATATTATATTGTAACAGTAATTGTAATGCGATGATGTAAGCAGCAGCTAAAAACTATTATAATTTTGCCAAATTTTTTGGTACGGATGTCATCTCTGTTTTTAGTTAGGCAAAAATAGTGTTTATATACTAATATATACAGTAATTTATAGCCTACTCATTGCAACATGATAGTATCATATATTATATTAGTAAATAATGTCGTTATAATCATATAATAGTAAATAATATCACGATATATTATAACACTTCATGTAAAACAATGATGAAAACAGTAAAAAAAACTAACATCATTTTGTCAATTTCTTCTGGGGGGGGGAAATGTCAATCCTGGGGGGGAACTTCCCCCCCAGAGACGTCTAGATTAAACACTGATTTTGAATATACCCTAAATTTGGAACAACAATTCGAATAATATCCACATTTTAGATATATAAAATAATAATATTATTGTAATTTATTTTTCGCTCTTAGACTTCTTCACGGACCGGTGATCAGGACTCCGCGGACCGGCACCGGTCCGCCGACCACCACTTTGAGAACCACTGTTCTAACTTACAGTGTCTGATCTCATGTACACCTGGACCAATTGGCGCAGCAGGCGGAATCTTCTTCGACTTGTAATGCGTCCTGCAGAGAACGATGATCAATATGAGGATTATGCATCCACCGACTCCAACCACAAATCCCATAGCGAATCCGTTTCTGTTCCCAGGATCATCAATCCAGCTCAGGTAGTACTGCATGTATCCGACAGTGTAGCTGTAGTATCCTACATACAGCTGCAGTGCAAACATACACAAATCCACCGATCTAAATCGCAATAAGCAATGCTACTACTACTGCTGCTGATGCTGATGCTGCTGCTCCTACTACCACTACTACTACTACTACTACTACTACTACTACTACTACTACTACTACTACTACTACTACTACTACTACTACTACTACTACTACTACTACTACTACTACTACTACTACTACTACTACTACTACTACTACTACTACTACTACTACTACTACTACTACTACTACTACTACTACTACTACTACTACTACTACTACTACTACTACTACTACTACTACTACTACTACTACTACTACTACTGCTGCTGCTGCTGCTGCTACCACTACTACTACTACTACTACTACTACTACTACTACTACTACTACTACTACTACTACTACTACTACTACTACTACTACTACTACTATACTATTACAACTGCTACTAATACTGCTACTATTCGACTCTTTTCCTGTTGCCCTACAAGCACCACCCACCATTCCGAAGTCACACAAAGTAACCGGGCCATCGTAGCTGCCCGCATAGCATCAAAGAGCTACTGCCCAGAGTGACTATGCACTACAAAGATGTCTGGTCATGTGCGGTTCAAAGCTTCCGTAAATATGACCCGTAGGATACAGTGGCTTCTACCTCCTTTCCCTGTCTGGGTCCTTACCTTCTTCCTGATCCCAAATTGTCGTACGTACTTTTACAACACAGTACTTATTACTACTACCATGTTCTACTTGGGCTTGTAGAACATGGTATTAGATATTCGGTACAAGATCCGACACTCTAAGCTTATAGGCTACTATGAACTATTAGGCCTTGATAATTTTATACATCAAACACAATCTTGAATCCTTTACGATATTCAATAGAAGTGGGCCTAATAGGCTATGTGGTTGCACATAATTATTGCTTATTTCTCTGTCTGAGATAAGATTACACTAGACCCGATAACATTGGTTAAGATTAGGTTAAGATTAGGTTACTTTTGTTGAATTAGATTCTTTGCACTTACGATCGTCTGTTTAGAATCATCGACTGATGTAAAACTCGATGGATCGGGTGGGTAGAAGGAAATGGCATTGGAGTAAATTTTGATGATCTCGCATTGAACGTCTCCTACCGTCAATATGTAGTCTTTTGCTGTGCTGCCCACTAGGAACCCTTGACCCTGCCGCACGAACCAATAATCACAAATGACATCATATCACTGACGCCAGAGTTGCTGGTCTGCCAGTTGGTGAATGAGTTACAACTTACAACTAATTTTGAAAAACCGTTCTGCAGTGAGCAATGATCACAAGGCCGTAGCTAGGGACTGTTTGAGGTGTTTGAACCCCTCCCCCAAATAAAATAATGCATTAGTGAAATAATGCATTTACCATAAAATCCTTGCTAGGGCCTTGAAAAATCAGTCCGACAATGTTAATAAATTGAATTTTGATCAATTTCGGCATCGCAAATAGGATATCACCACAAGCCTAAATCCCTCACTCTAAGCTTCTCAAGCGCCACTCTGGGCACCAGCTTCACTTCAGGTAGGCCACGTGCCTCTCTTTGCATTACTATGCTATTTGCTGTCTTATTATCTAGAGTCGTTATTTGATGTCCATCAATATAGTCACCGTTGTTCTCTTGTTGAGGGTTGCATGCTTAGTCCTTTTTCCAAGGGAGATTTCGGATGGCTTCCCGTCTTAAAATGTCCTCTCTTAGGTTCCAACTAGGCTACAACTGTGCCAAGCGGCCACTCGCGTTCAAAAAGTGAACCGCTTCCACTTGACCTCGGTATTCGTTCCTCTCTATAGCCTTTCTGTTACAACCTAGATCACTAGTTCCCAACATGCGCAAAAACTACAGACATCATTCATGCAAATGTTATTATTTTTATCATCATCAACGGCATCATCATCATAATTTGGCTAGCTTCTGGAGCAGCAATATGGCGGAATTGTCTGCCGTAAAATTGTCTCAATTGTCTTCTCTCATTTGTCTAGTCCATTGTTCCTTTAGTGTTTGACCTAGTGATGTCATTTCCTCATTTGTATTGTTTATTTAGTGTTGTCCTGATCTGCTTTTGTATCTTTTCCTTCGAATCTTGCATGAGATTCGGTCAAGTGTAGCCTATGCAAACCAAAAATTATAAACGTACACTTACTACACATATCAACCCTTTAAAGACAGATTCTATAGTAGTAACCTATAATTATTGGTGAAAAAGAGAACAAACCAAATGGACAATGGAGGCGACAGGAGTGGAAAGAAGTCTGTTCAACTCGATCAAAAGAAGGAAACTTCCTTATTTCGGACACCTGACGAGAAAGAATGGAGACTGCCTTGAAATAGAGATTATGCAGGTTACAGTGCCAGGAGGAACACTACAGGGAGGCCGATGATGGGCTGGATCGCCAACATCAGAACCTGGATGGAAACGTCATTCAATGGGATGCTGACGGTGATAGAGGACATGAAAGATGGAGAAAATATGCCTGTTTGAAGTGACCAGCCCTCGGACCAGGGAAAGGTTGAAGACATGTTAATAGATGTATTGTAACTTACATAAACTTGAAACGCCCTCTCTCCATCGTAAACGTTGTAGACCATAGTATCGCCCCATGTGTTGATAATAGGGTTAGCGGTTCTAAAGTAGTTGCAGTTCTTGTCGGTGATTTCGCAATTCTTGTAGTCGTTATATTTGTTGATGTCCATCGATATCGTCAGCGTTGTTCTCTCGTTGGCCACGAATGAGTAGTTTCTTGTGCCTGGAGTAATGCATTCCAGCATCGTGCTGTTGATGTGTTGGCAAAACTGAAACAAACAATGTACAGCTCAGACTCTTTTACACAGACATGCAATCCAAATCATTCTTATCTACGCCAACTAATTCTAGTGGATTGAAAATAATAGGTCCGATTGCATTTGTATTGGAGTGGATTAGAATAGATTAGGCCTACATTAGTTCAGATTGCATTGTATTGCATTGAATTGGTTTAGAATAGATTGCATTTTTTCATATTGGATTTAATTGGATATAATTGAATTCGACTAGATTAGATCAGAGCAGATTCGACTGGATTAGGCCTAGTTTAGATTATAATTATTGTATTACAATTAGGGCCGTTGTTCGATTAAATATTTTAATCAAAATTAATCGCGCGATTATTTTTTTTATTCGCAATTAACTGCAAATTAATCGCATTACATTTCCTTCAAATATATTAATCTGACTATTTTCTAAGGGCCTTGAAGCATATTAACATTTTAATGACTGAATGCATTCTTTCTATTGCAAAAATATATTCAATAGGCTAACCTTTGGCTTAGGCCTATTGAATTTCTTAATTTAGTTTATTGAACAGTTTTGTATGACGGACAGAATTGAAACACTGTTCAAAACAGTCAACTGCTCAAAATCCGTTAATTTTTTCATTTGAGCAACATTTAATTAAAATGATATGTCTAAATGTGAAAATTAGACAACCGTTTTCTGACTATCAAAATTATTTATTTATTCAGCCAATTGTATAGGCAGACCAGTTTATTTACATTGGCCGGTTCAAGGAATGCTTTTATTAATTAACAATAGTAGGTCTACTATTGAGCCTCATTATTTAGTCACAATGTTTCACAAGAGGTTGCGGTTCTTGCCAAACCTCGTCTCAGATGTCCTTCTGTAAACATTTATCATTTGAAACCTGGATCCATTGGTCATGCCATCTCCTGGAATTCAAGCAAAGGAGTCTGACGGAGTGAGGAAACAAGTACAACCTTAGTGGACGATGCGATACGGCCGATGTCTAGTATTGTCTACGGCTTATCGTTAACGATAAACGCATGTTTTAGTTCTAATGCAAGCGATAATTGAGCAAAGAATTGCTACGATAATACTCAAATTCTGTTTTGGAATATTTGCCAAAGAATTTATCACAAGCTTTAAGTATGAGCCTTTCGTTTAAAACGAGTTTTCTGCCTCTGATTCCATTTTAATCAGATCTAATTAACGCGTACGATTTATGCGTTAAAAGTTTTAATCGCAATTCTCTGCATTCGCTTCCTGTCCATTCAACCAGTCCATCATCATCTTTCTTGGTCTTCCTGGTGGTTTCTTTGCCTCCATTGCTCCCTCGAGTGCCATCCTCAAGAGCGAGGCTCTATCTTAGATAGTGGCATTCACTTTTACTTTAATTTCAGAGCAGCATCCTAACTTGGCGACATGTTGCTGCGCTTCATAAATTGACAGATCACTATTTTGTTCATGATAATGGGAGCTGACCGTGTCGTTATGTTCCAGGACACTGTTAGTGTAGTTGGCGTAGTGTGGTTCCAGATTTTGTTCAATCACAAGTGTAATGAAAGGATAAGCCACCGAATCCAAGTTTTCTCCTGTAACCGTCTGTGGTATTCCACCGCTGAAATGTCAGTTAGGGGCCGTCCATACAGTACGTCACGCTATTTTTGACCACTTTTAACCCCCTCACCCTGTCACAAACTGTCACACTTTCTCGGACCTCCCTTAAAGTACGTCACACTTTCTCGGACCCCCCCCCCCCCTAAAGTACGCCACACTTTCGATTTTATTTTAAATTAACACCTTATTCAAATTTAATCTAAAACACGCTTCACTATTAAACTGTAAAGTTTCCACTTAAAAGAACTATCACATTATTAAAATGACTTTAATAGTAGAAAAGTTAATTGTCAACAGCTGTCACAGTTATTCATTGAAGGAGTAACTCAATGTAGATTGAATTTGAAAAAAAATTGCAAAAATTAGACTAGGCAATTATATAATAGGCTACACATCATTAAAAAAATGTGTGACGTCACATATGGCCTGACCCCCTCCCCTGTCACAAACTGTCACACTTTCTTACACCCCCTCCCTCCCTGGAGCGTGACGTACTTTATGGGCGGCCCTTTAGATGCATGTTATTAACAGAAGATTCACTCTTGTCCAGACAACCTCTGAGGTGGATAAACACTTTGTAAATTTAAAAATCCGTCAGCTCTCATGGTACCCATAAAGAACCAAAATTTCCGTGTGGGCCAATTTGGGACCTCTGGAGATGCCCTAGGTAAATCTTGAGTTGAGGACAAAATTAAAAGGGCTGAGCAAAAAGGCTATTATATAATAGGTGTAGAAATAGACTACACAAAATTCTAAGTTCGGAAACCTTAAAAGCTTGTTTAGGCCTACCAATAACAGTTTTATAGTTTTAGGGATGGCCAGAGAAAGAAATGCAGTTGACGTTGTTAAACAATATTCAGTCTGGGAAACAAAGACCTGCTGACTATGGCCAGAGTAGCTAAGCATTGACTGAATTGGGCGACAGAAACCAGGAATGCTCTCAGTTAGGCTACCAGTCGAAGGATCGTGTGAACAAAAGTTGTAGTCGTGATGACCAATGAAAGCATTAAGAGAAGGTAGGCCTACTATGCAGCTAATGTCAGGAGAAATTAAATGAAAGGAGATGTAGTGCTGACAATCTTCCGAGTGAGTAATTTATTTTTAAAATATAGGCCAATATGTAAGAATACAATTATTATAACGTCCCCCCATCAGATTATTCATCATATCACGCGTCAAAATTATGTCCTAAATTTATCATTTTTTTTAAGCTAAGTTGAACATGACACCATGTCCATCAAGATATAATGAAAAATTCAGGTAGTATACACAAACAATTTGCTAATTTAATTTACCAAGGTTACTTATTCATAATATCTATTCAATCGAAAATACATTATGTCTTCACATAAGAGCAATCCGGTACTAAGGAATGATAGGATATATAGAATACCTTATGATTGATGTCCGTGGAGAAATGCTGTGGATGATTGGGTCTGGCTTGAACGTGAATTCCCAATTGGCAACTATTAAGGAGACGACACCTTGCGGTCGTTCAAAGTAGATCCGAGCTGGAATTGATGAATGCACATCTGATTCGTTACCAGCTGATGTCTTGACTTGAAGCAATGTGTCGTTACTAAAACGAATCATTATTCAAGTTGTAATATGGCATTTATGCATCTATGCAGAGCCAAGGTCAAGGACAAGTAGGTCTTGCGTGGATACTTCCATTGCCACTCTATGCTGGATACGGAGCTTGCCAGCATTCCGATGGGCTGAACAGTTTGAAGGGAGCATTCCAGAAAGACAAATCTATACAGAAAACTGAGATGGTTGAACTGTTACTATAATCATTATTAGTATTACTACTTCTACTTCTACTACTGTTGCTGCTGCTGCTGCTGCTACTACTAATACTACTATTAATATTATAATAATCGTAACCATTATTAATATTATTACTATTATCATTTTATTACTATTATTATTATATACATGTAAATCATAATCATAGTACTGTTATTAGTGGTAGTAGTATTTTAATCATGTATTGCTATTTTCTACCCTCAGGTACTTCATTACCCCAGGGACTTAGAGAATATTGGTTTTTAAATTATCAATATTATTATTACTGTTATTGTTGCTATTGTTATTATTGTTATTATTAGTATTATTACTTTCCAAGTATTTTGCATTCGTAGTTGTCTCCTAGCGTAACGTTGGTCGCGTTGGCTAAGTAGTCGCCTGTCGTGAAGAAGATCGTTCCTCCAGACTCAGGTCCATACGTTGGATCAGCGATGTTCGCGTCAGGAATCTGGAAAATAAACATAATAAGCCATCGTCTAAAGTCCAGCAAAAGATTTCTTAAACTTCGACTCATAGTCCAAACGCAACGAACTTTGACCAACCACAAAAGTTAATAAAAATGTCGTCATTTTTCAGCTGTAATAAAGCTTCACGTCCGGACTCAAACTGGTTCTGAATTCCACCGAACATTCTACGGTTGCTCCTATAATCCAAACAGGTGCTTCTGAGATTAATGATCACCTAACTTATTTTTAATATTGGAACCAAGGTTATAGAAGTTAAAACTCTAGAAAAGTGCTATTATTCTTTACCCCGAGCTGCACGGTTTCTTTCCACATATCTTGCTCACAATGACAGTGCCTCATCAGTTAATTATATTTATTACGTAACGTTTTAATATCGGTGTGCCATGGCTTGATGCCTTGCGCATTAAACACAGGCGCCAGGGGCGCAACCAGAAAATTTTCCTGGGGGGTGCTCAGATGGTGCGAAGTAGCGAGTGCCAAAGGAACTTGCTTGATTGTGTAATCTTAAAGACCGAATGACCCCTACCCCCCCCACGCACCAAAAAACTCATCGGATTTGGAAAAATTGCGTGGGTCACCTTTTTAGCCTGGGGGGTGCTCAAGCACCCCCCAGCACCCCCCTAGTTGCGCCACTGACAGGCGCTATAATATTATGTATAGGCCTACTGTATAGGACTATTATAATAGGTTGAAATTATATAAATTATATTATATAGCGTTCTTCTGTTTGAGAATTAAGATGAACCACTTACACATTGACTGTTAGATGTCGATGTTGTTCTGCAAATACATCGACCATCAGTTGAACATGGCCTTTCAACGTCTGTTACTCCAACAGGATGACAATTGCAGCTGGTTGACCTTGGCTCATCCCTGGATAAAACAAATACGATTGCCAAGGTAGAGTGAGACCGTGGACCAATGATCTTCTAACCATGCATGACTCATTCAAGTGGGCTCTGTTGGCCATTGCCTGCAGAGGCGGCGTCTCCATAGCCATAAAATTTTGTCTCTCTGCCTATTCAACTCTCGACCTGAAAATATCCTCGAGTTTTAAAATATTTTCTTTACATTTAATTTCATTGGCCTGCTCAATAACTTCATAAAAATAATAATAATGACGACAATTTCTATAGCGCCGTAACACAGCAGAAGACCCTGTTACGACAACCGATTACCATTACAAGTTACAACTGCAGATTGCGACTGCTCTTATAGGCCTGTGCACAAGGGCTGTTTTAAAGGAATTTTTAGAACTGCACAACTTCTTCTTTCCTTTCCCATCATCCATGGTAAATTTCTTCCAATTGGAAGACAATAACCTTTTTTCGCTTGTTTTAACTGTACATAGGCCAAAGTGCTTCTACAACTAGGTCTACACATTGTGTGTATAACTGCGCGTTAAAAAAGCCCTGATATGCATGGTTTTACTTACTTTCATCTCTTGCAGCTTTCATTGCCAATTATTATTACTTCAATGTATGACAATAATTAGGCCTATGTACCCTTGTGCGTTTGCGAGTGGAGTAATAAAGAATATACTTGCTTATTATTTTGCTTTTGACAGTCACAGTTTAATTAGTCTACGACTTCCGATTACGATTACGAATAGTTGAAGTTTCATCTGAGCTTACCATCCGCAGAGTTGTACGTCTTCAATTTCAATGGAACCAGATGAGTTTGTGTTTGTGTAATCTGCTTCGTTGGCTTCAATTATCAGATTAAACTGATTGAAAGTCTGCCACCAAAGCCAACCATCAAAGGATGCATTGCGAATTGAGAATAATCCATCGGGAATAGAAACCGTCAGATGATGACCAGATCTAAAAATAGGGTCATATTGCGTATTCAGATATTATTTGCGATGGCCTCAGTGCATACAGCATGATTAGTTTTGTTGAAAGTTCCGTATATAGAACCACCGTGAGTCGGGATAAGCATCATAAGTTGATGCCTGCACTTACATTGTAGACTTAGAGACACGCTTTATTATAATAGATCTGGAGTTTACCGATACGATAGTCAAACATAAACAAATGTGTGTGTTTGTGTGTGTGTGTAGTTGGGTGTGTGTGTCACTATGCATCCGCTTTATATAACACTTAAGTTCATTTAAGGCGAACGAAAGTCGTAAGAGGATCCGTTGCCCCGCGGTCTCTTCCACTTCTCTCGTGTAGACTAGATTACTGTAACTCACTCCTTGTGCCTTTTCCCAAGTTGCGACACTCCGCCTACAGTCATTCCTAAACGCCGCTGCTATCGGCTCATAACACGTCTTTCTCGGGTTTTCTTACATTTCCACTTATATGACTGAATTCCTACCCTAACTCTCTACCATCTCTCGGATCCAATATAAAATACTGTCCGGATCAAATTGGTCTTGTCCCCAAATTTCTTCCCGACTGTAATGCATATTTAAGCCTTTCTCTGCGACATCTATTCGCCCCTTACTCTCTACCGACCGTTTTGACCTCTTTGCCCATCGTGTTTTTTTATGTTAAATCTGATTAAGACTACATAAGTCTAAAGATATATAACCTAAACAAGTTTTTTAAATCACTTAACTGTACGCGAATATGTTGTTGGCAGAGTGAAGTATAGTTTTTGTTACATGTTTAACAACACCGCCATACCAAAGATGATTAGTGTCGCCCTCCTTCTGTAACCAGGCTTTGGATTGACACTGGCAAGAGTGCAACCAGTGGCGGAGTAGTGAAGTAAAGCAACAGTGATGCCAACACATGCAGATTGCAGAATTGAACTACACATAATTATGTATGCAACTAAATGCACTCACCGCCTGCAGCCGTAGTACTGTGAGTCTCTTCTTCGTAGGTATTCGCCATTCGGTTGGCAAGTATCATTGAAATAAGTCGTCCATGTTATGTTAGTTCCTGATGCTGTCACTACGATGGAACTTGGAATAACACTCGAAGGACTCAGTATCACTGATATATCACTCACCTATTCGTTAAAACATGTTTGTGCAGTCATTAGTTACATATAATATATATACAGATATATATAATATATTATATTTATATATACATGTATATTCATATAAGTAGGCTATGTAGTAGTAAGCTTACATTTTGCAGGTTTAAATTTACTTCAAGCTACATGTACTGCGTAGCGATCTCGGACTAGTTTTACTCACCAAGGTCTATGCTATTATTGTCTGTGAGAAAATCAATGAGTACCTGGTAATTCACTCAACTAATTCTATGGCGACTTTAATCGTCAATGGATGTGCCTTCGGGCATGAAATTCATCATCGTAGCTTACCAGCGAAGGAGAGTTGAGTTGGATGAAGATGTGAGCCTTCAACGTTCCAGTCTTCAACGTCCAGACCGTCGTAGAATTACCATCAACAGCACAGTTTGGAATCCCATTGGAACAGTTGGCAGCTAAGCAGCACTGAGCATCGCTTGGATAGAAATCAGTTATGGCGACTTCACTCAAGAGATTTCTCTTCTCAGTTGATGATTGGGAATAACCGATTGAAAGCAGCAGAGATGCGATCATTTCAATAACGAGTAAGGAAGTTGAGAAAGCCATTCCAGAATTATCAATTATTATCACAACCTATTAAAATCACCATTAATCAATGATTTACATGTAAATTGATTAAGAAAAGTAACGTATCGAATTTTTAGATGCATCGAATTCTTGCATGCTAGTTTACATAAAAGGCGCTTTACAAACGAGCTTTACAGGCAGAATTAGGGCTTATGCTATACATCCTCGTAATGAATGAATGAATGAACGAAAGAACGAACGAACGAATGAATGAGTGAATGAATGAGTGAATGAATGAATGAATGAACCAATGAATGAATGAGTATGGATATATATAAAACTCGAAGCAGCTATGAAAGGCACATACACTGTAGCACAATGAGAACACAGTAGCCTATGTTTATGAAAAATCTTAGTGTCAGTGAAATCATACCGTACATAAGATAAGATATGAATATTCTTGAAATGAGCAATAATGCTTCCTCATTTTGGTGTAGGCCTACATGCACAACTATTAATAAATATCAATAAACTAATAAACGTACATCATTGTTGTGATTATAAAGTCAATCAAAGTTCAATTGTTTTAAAATAATTGATTATCCTAATCGCAATGTAGGCCTATAAGCATAATTTATTTTTTATGCTCCTATGACGGTCAACAGTTACTATTTATCCTGAACTTTGGTTTACGTGACCTGACATTTAAATAAGAATAACAATTATGGAATAACGGATAAGTAAAACGGAAACAGACTTTGCTACACTAGCCGCTACCTCTGTCACCTCTGATTCTTTGGTAACCAGACTACGGCCTCCTTCAAACTACTCTTCTGGACAACCCTTCTGACTAGATACAGCGCCCGTGAATAAGCTGATGCCCTGCGCTTGACTTTCGAGTGTGGCTCCACAAATTCGGAGATTACGGTTACGATTACGAATAATTTTAATAATATTTCTACAAATATTATATATGAGATAGACGTACCTCCAATAGCCATGCCTCCAGATCAGATGTCGACTGAAAATTGCAGTTTAACTCTAGGCCTAACGTTATCGACAAGATAGATTTCCTTATGCAAAATTTCCCAAGACGGTCGTTTGCACTTCACATAATTATTAGGCATTGTTCATTGATGCAAAACGGTCATGCAGCAATTAGCAAGTTATATTGCACTTTTGAGTCTGATAGTATAGTTGGAAAGCTTCCGGGTCCGTTCACACAAAAATTTAATGTGCTTGAACCACGAGAAGGACCTCATAGCCGACTTTACCAAAGCAATTCGTGTGTGACGCTGACCGCCATTTATGATCGAACTGTCGAGATTTTAAGATTTTAATCAGCAGCGCATTCTTGCTGATCGATATTCATGTATGCGGTTTAAAGGCACTCAATATGGCGCAACTAAATTATAGCTCACAAGTCACTGCTTGCAGGAAGCTTAGGCCTATCTGAATTATCAAATAAGCTTATTATCTTCTGTGAATGTTATCGATTAATCGCATTAATATATATATATATATATATATATATATATATATATATGTGTGTGTGTGTGCGTGTGTGTGTGTGTGTACTAGCGTTTTTACCCGGCTTCACCCATGTTGTTTCTGAGGCGTATGTTTTAGCTAACAGTCCTATTTAAATATTTATGGTTAAGCACTGTAGGCCTATGTTAAAAGTAAGGCACGCCCCCCCCCCACCAAAGTGCGGCCCTTCCCACTCCTATCCTCTCCTACCTACCCTCCCTCTTGATCCCCATAGGAGAGACCTTACCTTAGAGGCTTAGACATTAGTCCTTCCCGTGCAGAGCTGCATATTGGACAACGCAGCTTTTTCCTAAGTCGGAATCAATTCTGAGAGCCATTGAGATAGGCATTCCTCGGTTATAATGATGTGCAAGATTGTAATGTTTGTTCAACATCCGGTTTGCGCGCAGTTTACTTTGACAAAGCTTAAGTTTTCTTTATTACGTTTCATGTCACGAAAATGACTAGATCTTCTAACCTGCATGGATAAAGAAGGAGTGCGACGCTAATGGTCTTTGATACCACACAGTATCGTTAAACAGCAGTCAAAAGTAACAAAAACACGATTTTATTAAGTCTCATCTCAAATAACTGTTGTCGAATGAACTTGGTAGGCCTAATGCTTCACAACTTGTGTTCAATGTGCCCACCAACAGTGCCAAAACTTATTTTGAGTCTCTTTGATAAAGTTCTTGATGGACCTCTGATTCATCTGACAGATTCCTTATTTACCAATTTGATTGTCATCGTGCTAAGTGACTTCTTATTGACGCGCAACTATACTGGTAGCCTGTTTCTTTTTTAAAATAGTAATAATGATGTGCGATCTGGTGGCGGACCGGTAACGCGTCCGCTCACAGAGCGGGCGGTTGCGGTTCGAATCCGGGTAACGACCTTGGGCAAGTTGTTTACGCACACGTGCCTCTGTCACCAAGCAGTATAATTTGGTACCGGCGTAAGCTGGGAAGTAAACAGCAAGTCCTGCGATACACTGGCCCCGTGTCCAGGACCTTGGGATTTGTCCATTGCTGGCTCAGGGCCAAGGAAAAGGAGATGAGCGCCTCCCTATGTTCCCCATGGAACGGGATAGGACTTTACTTTACTTTTCATAATAATGATCATCTGGCAATATCAAGGCTGTTTTAGAACAATTATTTGAGATGAGTCTTAATAAAATGATGTTTTGCTACTTTTTGTCAGCGAAGAATGTCGATTGGTTGCGGAGAAATTGCAGTTTTGCTGGTGGAACATTATTTTTTTTTATTTAGACACCCTGCACATATGAATTACCTTTAAACTGTAAAATTTAATTTCGAAATTCTTACTTCTGGCCAAAATATTGGCAAAAACATAGGGGGTCTTTTTTGGCCCAACCTGTAGGTCTACGTTTATATAATCCGTGTTGTTTTCTATTCCGTTCTGATAAGCCCATGTGCCAAAGACACATTAGGCCCTACAAATGTATGTTTAATTGTTTATGTGTTATAGATACACACGCTCATGTGCCAAAGACCCTATAATTATATGTGCCAAAGACACTTAGAAGCTGGTGAAGCTGATCTTAGGATCGACCTATTGAATTTAAAGACTGAATTACGGAAAGCAGAGGAAATAATTGACATCACCTTCGTATTCGTAATCTCCAAATTTCCAGAGCGCCACTCGAAAGCCAAGCACAAGAGCACCAGCTTATTCACGAGCGCAGTGTCAAGTCAGAAGAGTTGCCCAAAAATAGTTATTAGTCCGAAGGAGATCGCAGTCCGAGTGCCAAACTAAGGGCTCACAATTATTTCACCCTCCGCAATAAAGACTCGCTAAACTTTATTCCAGGTATGTTATTTAAAAACATTTACTAACAATCTGAACCATACGCACTGAGTGGCAATACTGTCAATAGGGCTAATGTAAACCTAAAGCGTTCTGCCTGTTTTTTTGGGAATTAAACGAACACACACATATATAATATAATATATAGCCTATATATAAGAATCAGAGGTGGCAGAGTAGCCGTAAAGGTGAGTCTGTTTAGGTTGAATGAACAAAGTCTGCAGCGTATCTATATATTTAATCAATGAAAAGGTTTATCTAAAGTCGAAACAATAAAAAAATCTTTGATTTAATCGGTTTGGTTTTCTACTCCGGTAACGAAACCGTATTCTGTCCGATGTATGTACATTGCCTACACTAAGTCTTCAGCAAAATATCGAAGTGTATCGCGGTTGGTAACCACGTCGTTCTGCGACAGCCGCTGGCTGGAACGCGATGTTTGGTGAAGGCTGGGACCAGCATCATCTTGCTTTTGATTGAAGTTAGAATTTCTATCATCCTGCTTTAGCTGTTTATTGGAACCAGTATCATCGTCAGAATCCCTATCATCCTGCTTTAGCTTCTGGGTTGGACCAGCGTCATCTTGCCTGTGCTTGAAGTTAGAATTTCTATCATCTTGCTTTAGCTGTTTATTGAGACCAGTGTCATCATCAGAATCTTGATCAACCTGCTTTTGCTGTTTGGTAGACCCAGTGTTATTCTGCATATGGTTGGAATCGGAATCGGTATCATCCTTCATTTGCTCGAAGTTAGACCTTGGAATAGCCTGGGTTAGTTGTTGGCTGGACCTTGCAACATCTTGAGTCACCTTGTGGTCTGAATCCTGGCCAAGCTTCGATAGTCTGGGGTTGGACAACGCACCATCCTGTGTGACCTTGAGGTCCGAATCCTGGTCGAACTTCGATAGTCTGGGATCTGAACCAACATCATCCTGAGGTTGCTCGAAGTAGGCACTCGGAACATTCCTTCTTAGGTCGAAGTAGGAGACCGGGTGACGCCTTTGAATGTGAAGTCCAACCTGATTGGGATCAGCTGTTTCATCATCAGAGGACGCTGAGGTCATTGACGCTCTGTGGTTGTCCGTTGCATGGAACACGATCTCTTGTAATGTGGCCACTAAATCCTTGAATCTTGGTCTCTTAGTTTGTGTTTCTTCCCAGCAGCTTTTCATTAGCGTGTAACTAAGGGAATAAACACAAACCGATTACTCCTGCACTTAAGTGTATATGCAATGCCTCAATCTAATCATTGGTATTATCATTATTATCATCATGAAAATCGTTATCATCAATATTATAAATATTATAATATTTGTATTATTATCATCATCATTATTATTGTTGATTTATTTATTATAATCATCTTCATTATTAATAATATTGTCAGCAGTAGAAATATCTGTAGCAATGTAGTAGGATAGTGATAGTAGCAATAACGAAAATAGTTGCAATAGTAGCAGTGATAGTAATAGTAGTAGTAGCAGCAGCAGCAGCAGTTGTAGTAGTAGTATGAGTAGTAGTAGTGATAGTAGTAGTAGTAGTAGTAGTAGTAGTAGTAGTAGTAGTAGTTGTTGTTGTTGTAGTGTAGTAGTAGTAGTAGTAGTAGTAGTAGTAGTTACGACGTCTACTGCGACTATTGTTAATATTACTACAACTAGGCTACTACTTCTTTGTCTAATTTGCGGTTTGTTGTGAAAGACAGGTTAGGCTATTGTTATTTGATCCTACATGAATTCTGGTGTATGACGTGGCTTTTCCAGTCGTTCTCCACTTAGAAGGAATCTTTTTATATCGGTATTGTCAACGTCGGCGTATGGTCTCCTTCCACGAGTGAATAGTTCCCACATCAACACTCCAAACGACCACTAATAAAACAAAAACACTCCAAATATTAATGCACAACTAGGGTTTATTCATTCAAAGATTTAATTCTAATCTAGTTTTTATAGAGTTTACATGTAGGGCTCCGATATTTGAGTTGTGCGTTGCGAAGTAACTTGCAAAGCGTTAACAGAATCATAGTCGAATTTTTGGCGTAAAATATGTTTTCGTTTGTTTGTATGTGCACTTGTTATAGCGCGCCCCCTTCAAGCTACTACTCAGAGGCGCTCCGGAATGCAGAGTGGACACTGCATCGGAGTTTCACGCCGAAGCGCTGAGCAATTGTGAGTGAAGGACTTGCCCAAGGTCTTTACGCGGCGAGTTGGATTCGAACCTCGAACCTTCCGACTCCAAGGCAACGACGCCACCACTACACCACCGCGCCCCACAAAAATTTGGAGTAGCTTGTCAGTTTTAACCAAAACTAAATGACAGTGGTAATTTATTAACTATTTCACTTGGTTATAGAGAACTTACAGACTTACAGTAGAGGAATTATTGTGTTCCGTCTGGATTATGAGTAAGATATTATGTTATTATTGGTCGAATTCCCAAATATGCCTCTGTTTCATCTTACATGCGTGATACTTTACACTGGCTCCCTATCTCACAGCGTATCGAATACAGAATTGCTTAACTGGTTTGGCGTTGTCTTCTTGGCTGTGCCCCGACTTATCTGTGTGAACTCTGCTGTCCAATATCTGTTGTCCTTTCTCGTAGGGCCCTTCGCTCTGCCTCTAGCGGTAGCCTAAGCTTTTGGTCCCGCGTGTTGAAACATCAACCTGTCAGCGTCGTGCTTTCCCAGTTGTAGGTCCTTCTGTCTGGAATAGTCTCCCGTTGCAGATGCGCCTGCTGCCTAGGGTTGACTCGTCAGTGTTCTGCAGGCTCCTTAAGACTTTTTTGTTTCACCGTGGTTGGACTGGGAGCGCTTCGGAGTGGATTTCTTGAAGAGGCGCTATATAAATTCTTGAAATGAATGAATAAATTAATGACTCGCCCACATTTTACCATGACCTGCCTCAGAATGAACCATATTATTAGAACATACCACGTCACTGCTTTCCGTGAACTTTGCAACACCAGTGAGACATTCAATGGCCATCCATTTGACCGGCAGAGGTCGATTGTTGTCTGATGTTCTGTAGTAATCGTGTTCAAAGATATCTCTTGCGAGACCAAAGTCAGCAACCTTCACGACGAACTCCTTGTTTATCCTGTTCAATCATAGCAACGAAATTCGTCATACTTTATTATTTAGAATGTAGCCATTGATAGTAGTAGGCCTAGATAATAAGTTAAAACAGCCATGATATTGCCAGATGATCATGGCTGTTTGTACCAGTGCTTAATTTAGTCTCCCTGCTTTGTGGGGATGATTTCGGTTCTTGGGGGGTGAGAAAGGTCCGATATTTTAGGCGGACAGCGACAATTTCGGAATGACCTTTTTAAAGTCTTCCTCTCAATCTTTAATCCTACCACTTTTTGTATATAGGCCTAATCATCTCGACAAGACCTATGAAAATTTATGAGGGGGATTGCTACAACCTTACTTTTTCTCTTAGGGGGAAGAAGTTGCTACATACATGTTCACATGTGACCAACACCTCGCGAATTGCTCCGGGAAAATGCCATTCCTGGAGAACACCCCCCCCCCCCCGATTAAACACTGCGCAGAACGTGTCGGCTAAAGTCATTCTTGTAGTAGTAAATAGTGCCATTCGTAACTCACATGCAATTTCTTGCCGCAAGATCTCGATGGACGAATTTATTTTCCGCCAAGTAGGCCATTCCCTCCGCTACTTGCAGACTGTACGAAGTCAAGTCCAAAACCGACATGAGCTACGGAAAACGAAAATAACGATAATTGGATCTAATAATTATAACTAAACACTTCCAACATGTCTGCAAGCAGAGACCTTATTATTTTGTTGCCTCGTGGTAGGCTATACAGAATCCATCACGGATTTCAAAAACCGAGAAGTCTAATTATTAATAATGATAATAACAAGAGTGTTAATGATGATGATGATGATGATGATGATGATGATGATGATGATGATGATGATGATGATGATGATGATGATGATGATGATGATGATGATGACGATGGCGATGTTGATGGATGATGACGACGATGACGACGACGATGACGATGATGATAATAATGATAATGAATAATAATAGAATCATAATAATTAGTTCAAAATAATTATTATTAGTAGGACAACAGTAGATGAGTTACTAACCTTATCCGGTTTTGTTACAAAACCTCGAAGGTCTCCATTTTCCATCAGCGGCAGAACAACGTAGGGAAAGTCATTTTCAATGGCAACAGCGATCAGCGATAGAACATTGGGATGACTGAAGTCTTTCATGATCATCGCTTCTTGAAGGAAACTCATCTTCTCGTGAGGTTCAACCATAGATTCTAACGGTAAAAAATCAGCTATTCTACTGAGTTCAACGATGGAGGCTGCAGTAGCTGTAGTAGTAGTAGTAGTAGTAGTAGTAGTAGTAGTAGTAGTAGTAGCTGTAGTAGTAGTAGTAGTAGTAGTAGTAGTAGTAGTAGTAGTAGTAGTAGTAGTAGTAGTAGTAATAGTTGTTGCAGTAGTAGTAATAGTTGTAGAGGGAGTAGCAGCAGCAGCAGTAGTAGTAGTGGTGGTGGTGGTGGTGGGTAGTTGTAGTAGTAGTAGAAGTAATAGTAGCAGAAGCTGTTGCTGTTGTTGTTGTTGTTGTTGTTGCTGTTGCAGAAAATGTGATAGTAGTAGCACATATGTAGTTGTATTGCGCTCTTCGTGCTAGCGTGTTTACCATTACCCCAATGCAGAAAACATTCGACAAGAGGGAGAAAATTTTTGAAAGGACGCAGAAGCAAATTATTTTCTTAGTAAATAAAGCTTGGTTTCGCGATGAAATTTTTATATCTACATTATTAAAATGATACTTGCCTATCTACCATCTTGAATCTGAAGACGTGCACAGGTAGCCCTACCAGTGGGACTTGTACTCCCTTCTGGGTTTCCGGTTGTAACCAACTGTTTATATATATATATATATATATACTCTGCAAAAATGTTTTTGTTTATCTTGGTGCAATAAAATTGATGGTTATGGTTATGGTTATTTACATTAGGAATATTATATGGAGATTCATAGAGCGAAAGTTATTTCAACTGCTCTAGGAAAAACACTTGATAAGGGGCAGTTACTAGGTGCGTCAAGTGAAACAAGTAAGTTAAAGCTTGAAACTTGCAACTGACCGTTCAGAATTGTTTTGATGGCCACCTCTTGGAGATCATCGTCCGTTTTGAAGAACATACCTCTGTAGACTTTTCCAAAATTACCTAAGCATCAAAACACGAAGAAAAGTTACAACTAAGTAGATTTCTTTATCATTGGGTGAAAAAGCTCAACTGCCATAGCAATGCAAAGACGAAACGTGGTCGAATTTAGTTGAGAACAGTCTCTTTAAGCTTCACAGCTGTGCAAACACTATGAGGCTAAAACATTGAGATGTATTATATGTATAACACTAGCGCTAGAAAGAGTATACCGTATCTCCTCTGCAGTCAAATATGAATCCACGAAAAATCGCCTGTGATTGGTCGGTACGAATTTAGACAGATATAGGATTGGTCGGTACGAATTTAGACAGGTATATGATTGGTCGCACGAATTAGACGGCGACTTAAATATGGAGACGTGATACTCTCTATAGTGATATATTTAACTATATACTACATCTCTATGGGCTAAAACTGCGATGCGCAGAATTATTTAAACATATCACCTTAAGAGCTTGCATGAACCGATTGAACCCTTTTCCTATTCGCCAGTGGGCCAAAACGCAAGAACCTATACTCACCCCTTGGATAATTATTGAGGAGGGCGTGTACCAGTACCTGTAGTCACCCCACTACTATATGATGATATGCACAATTGCTTAAACAGATCCTTCACAAGGACTTGTCTAAACCAATCTCTTCTTATTGGTCAGGGGGCGTGGCTGCGCCAAAACCGGTATTCCCCATTGCATAATTATTGAGGAGGGGGAGTGGCTGCCCCAGTATGTGTAGTCACCCCACTACTACTATGATACGAAAAATTATTTAGACACATCAACACAAAAGCTTGCCTGAACCAATCTCCTCTTCAAATTGTAATCGGGCGAACGGCACAAGTGTTTCTTCCACCTTAATTCTCTGTTCCGGATTCATGTAATCCAAGATGGTAGGATCCCTCTGTGGTGCAGTTGCTAAGTAAAAACATCAGCACAACAATTAGCATGAGATTTCAGTGCATGGGTAAGAAGTCTCTAAATTGTAACTTGACCTAATTTAGCCAATGGGCGCGGCTGAGGTAGAATCGACCACACACCCAATGTTGTAATCGATTAGTCCTGTGACCACAAATTGTGTACCCGTGAATCTAATAATTTAATAAGCAAATGGAGAAGTTGTCAAGGTAGTCCAATCCGATTATAATTAATTTAACTTGGACCATGTCTCTATAGATTAATATGACCAAAACTCGAGCTTTTGCCGTTATTGGTCCTGCACTCTGGATTCAACTATCAGCATTCTGATTGACACGTTCTTCACTAACATCATTGGTAACACACTATAGGGCATTTTCCGCTGCCTCAAATTTCTCAGAACCACTTTCCTTCATCCGAGTCTTTTGCACTGGGAGGCTGTGGGAGCCCCTCTGATTGGCGTGCACTGTGCTAGGCGTTTCCAAATTTACAAATACTCAGAGACGCTCCCGACTACAGCGCGGACAATGAATTTCCCGCCGAAGCGCACGAGCAATTGCGAATGATGGACTTACACAGGGTCCTTACGCGGGGGCTTCAGGTGGATTCGAACCCTCAGCCTTCCGGTTACAAGGCACCGAATATACCTTTACACCACCGCGCCACAAACACAATTGCGGGGCACGGTGGTGTAGTGGTATGTTCGTTGTCTTGCAACCGGAGGGTTGCAGGTTCGAATCCACCTCAAGTCGTTGCGTAGGGACCTTGGGCAAGTCCTTCACTCGCAATTGCTCAGCGCTTCGGCGTGAAACTCCGATACAGTGTCCTCGCTGCAATCGGGAGCGCCTCTGAGTAAAGAGCTTGAAAGAGCGCTATAACACGTGCGCATACAAACATATGCGCATATACTAAGAAATCATAAAGAGAGTTTCAATTTACTGTATCTGATCTCCGGAGGGCGATAATGTACAGTTGGAGAGCGCGACTCAGCAAGTGGCGTCTTCTTTGACTTGTAATGTGTCCTGCAGAGAACGATGATCAAGATGAGGATTATGAGTCCACCAATGCCGCAGACCAATCCTATAATCAATGCGTTTCTGTTGGTCGGATTGTCTATCCAACTCAGGTAGTACTGGATGTACCCAACTGTGAATCTGTGGTATCCTATTTGGAGCTGCAATGAAACAGACACAAGAATACAGATTATGCTGGTCTAGCATTAAAGAACTCCGCCAAAGCCGGTCCCAAGCCCGGTTGAAAAAGGAGGAGGGTTCTGCGGTGGGTTTGCGGCCCACCCAGGTAAAAAAACAACTTGCAACAGAAACGATACAGGAAAACTCAAACTACACTGTTGAGGCAGGGCGCATGGGAGATGAGAGGAGCAACACAAATCCGCTTATGCCCGAGCGGGTGGAGAAGGAAGAGGGGAAGGCCGAGAAAGAACTGGAAGGACACGATCTCAAAAGACCTCAACGATGGAGGACTGACGTGGAAGGAGGCTGTCAATGCTGCTCAAAACAGAGAATATTGGAAGACCAGGCCTGTATCGCCCAATGTGCACACAGCACGCGGACGGACTAAGGTCTAAGGGTAAGGTAAGCATTAAAGACAAACCACTGAATTCGTCTCTTTTCCTGTGACCCCACAACCACCATCTCCTCACCATTCCGAGGTTACGTAGAGTAACTGAGTCTCGTGGCTGCCCGCATTGCATCAAAGAGCTGCTGCCCAGAGAGACTGTGGACTACACAATATGTGCAGGGCTTAATATTATTATGATTGTCTTGCTCATGAAAAATTTAATAACAAAATATAATGTATCATAGCAAATGTAATAAAAAAATAATAAAAAATTAATATAAAAAAGAATAAAAAATATAAATAGCACGAAGAAGAAAAACGTCTCTTGACCGCCAAAAAAGAGGAATTTTCACACGTGAACATGATCGTTATCGAAGTAAAGAAATAGGACAGCAGGATAAAATTTCCATACAATTTTAGACATGAGGTAGGTCGAGAGTAACATACTTTTAGGCAGATTGTCAAATGACCTAACGCGACCTATGGGTACGCAGCCACTGAATAGATTCAATACTGGATATTCAGTATCCGACAATATAGACTATAATTTTATTAGATTATTTTATGTATAAAATACAAGAATTCTACGCAATATTAAACAAAAGTATTGGCCTTATATGTCGTTATATTTTAGCACAGTAGCCTACTTATTTCTATGGTGTACAATGTACATGTATCAGATATGATTAAATTAAACCAGATAAGATCCATTTGAATTGAGTTACATTAATTGAATCGGATTGGATTCAAGTAGGCCTACCACTTACGATCGTCTGTTTTGAATCGCCGACTGATGTAAAACTCGATGGATCGGGTGGATAGAAGGATATGGCATTGGTGTAAATGTTGATGATCTCGCATTGAACGTCTCCTACTGTCAATATGTAGTCTTTTGCTGCACTGCCCTCTAGGAACCTTTGACCCTGCGGCAAGAACCATTCATCACACAGACCTCTCAAGTTGACGTAGCCTAATGTCAAATCAAATCAAATCGAATAAAATAAAATAATTTTATTGGTCCGTTTGTAACAGCAACTTACAAGCACACCAAGCCAGGAACAAAAATTACACAAGCATCTCAAGTATCACCAAATTGTTAGACATTAATCAATCCAATAACTTAATTAGTTAACATAAATTATTCAGTCATATGGCCATGATTGGAATAATCTCCAAAGAAGTAGGCTAGGTGTGGTTGACGCCAGAGTCTATAAGATGGCGAATATGTTAGAAATAATTTTTGGAGACAATTTAACCGTGAGAAGAGATCAGACCGATTATATTAATAAATTTCATAAATTCCGGCATCTGTTCACTTATTTACAAATCTCTGCAAGGACCGCGCCTGAGTATCTGCGTGATTACTGTATCTTCCGGGCTGCGACTTAGATCGCTCGACAAAAGCGATCTTCGCGTACGGCGGATGAGAACCAGCTTTGGTGACCGCGTTTTCTCAGTGGCCGGTGTCACGGAATACATTATCACCCGGTATAATCGTATGACTATCCCCCAAGATAAAGGGAAGTTGAAAAGTCAAGTCCATTGCTTCTTTATTGTTTGACCAAGTGATGCTATTTCCTGATTTATGTTGTTTATTTAGTGTTGTCCTGATCTGCCTTTGTATCTTCTCCCTCGAATCTTGCATGTAATGGACACAGGGCTGAAAGTGAGCCGGGTCTGTCGGGGTCTGCGACCTGGTATTGATTTTTATGACCTGATGTTGCCGGGTCTCAGCCGGGTCTTGTGTTTAAGAATTTTTGGCCAAATGACTAAAATAAAAGGTCGTCATCATCATCAAAAACAGGTAAATATAGTAGGATTTTAATTTTTTTTAGGCAATTGACTAAAAAAACGTCGTGAGGAAAATGTTCGACTCAAAGGCGTCGGCTCGTCCACCAAGGTCAGACCCGGCAACTTTTCCAAACCACTTTCAGTCCTGAATGGACATTAGGTCTATAATGCATTTCATGAGATCCGGTAAAGTGTATAATGATGATGATGAGTTATCTGCCCGAAGGCAGGTTCACTGGCTTTTACGCCCCTGGGGATGAGATGAGTGGGGTGGTTTCCCGCAACGGACAATTGTGGGTCAGAAACTTGTCCAAGGTCGCTATGAAGTGGCTTGAAGTAGATTCAACCTGCAACACTTCGGAGCAAGGCGACGAACTTACCGCTAAGCCACCGCGTCCCCTAAGCGTATACGCAACAATAATTAGGCTATACATACGCACGTTTAGTAGACAAGATTCATTCTGAGTCAGATTCCCAGAGTAGCTCATAATGGATGGAAAAGACAACAAACGAATGGGTACTGGAGGCGATAGGAGTGAAAAGAAGTTTGTTCAACTAGATCAAAAAAGGAAGCGTCCGTATGTCGTTCACCTGACGAGAAAGAAGGGACTCTGTCTAGAAGTTCCAGGAGGAAGAACACAGGGGAGACCATGGGTGGAATGGATCGCCAACATCCAGGTTGGAAATGTCATTAGATCGGGTGCTAACAGAGACAGAGGACATGGAAAGATAGAGAAAATTTACCTATTTGAAGCGACCAACCCTCAGACCGAGGAAAGGTTGAAGACAGGACAAGACACATACATGTAGTAGATGTATCGTAACTTACATAAACTTGAAACGCCCGTTCTCCATCGTAAACGTTGTAGACCATAGTATCGCCCCACGTGTCAATTTGAGGGTCAGCGGTTCTCCAGTAGCTGCAGTTATTGTTGTCGAATTCGCAATTGTTGTAGTCGTCATATTTGCTGATATCCATCGAAATTTTCACCTTTGAAATCTCAGTGCTTATATAGTCATAGTTTCTTGTGTCTGGAGTAATGCATTCCAGCATCGTGCTGTTGATGTGATGGCAAAACTAAAACAGAATCAAGAAAGGCTCACAATCTTTTACAGAGGCATGCAAACTTATCATTTACTGTCGTGGATCACGGTCATGGTACCACCAAGAGGAATGCACAGGACAGAGCGGGATGGCGGAGGTCGGAGGGGATCACGAGATCGTCCATGTCACAAACCTGCTCAACAGCAGAAGACTGAGGAAGAAGGATCACTGTCAATTGTTATATCGGTTGCGAACAGAGGACTGGCAGCACCTAATAATATTAGGGAAATTTTTCATATGATGCTGCTGCAGTTGAATGCTATTAAAAACGCAATTGCAAATATCGTTGGATGAGATGAAAAATTACAATGGATTAGATCTGATTATAATGGATTGGATTAGTTTAGAATATGCTTGCAAGAATGTATTGGATTAGTTTAGATTGGATTAGAATGAACTGGATTTTTGGATTAAATTAGAACGGGTTGGACTCGTTTAGATTAGATTAGATTAGAATGAATTGGAATGCATAATGGCAGATTAGAATGGATTCTGACTTCAGTTTCAGTGCAGCATCCGGACCTAACTCATCTGCATGTTACTATTATTCCGATCACAAAATAGCGAAACTGACCGTGTCGTTAGGCTCCAAGTAACTGTTTGTGTAGTTGGCGAAGTGCGGTACTAGACTATTCACATCAATCACAAGTGTAATGAAAGGATAAGCCACCGAATCCAAGTTTTCCCCTCTAACCGTCTGTGGTATTCCACCGCTGAAAAGTCAGTTACATGTAGATGCATGTTATTCAACGACGATTTTTCCCTTGTCCAAATCATTGCATTTTATTTTTATGGTAAATAACCCGATAGACACAGCTATCAGGTGCAAATAGCAATTGATAAAATGGAATATATATGTAAGCATACGTGTCTTTGTCCATGTCTATTGAATATATCTTAGGGTGAGTATTTATACTAACATAATATTGATTTAGGATGACTGATTTTATGCTTATATAATAAGATTATACAATTAATTAATTAATTAATTAATTAAGTTGTCGGACGCGGTGGGGCAGTGGTGAGTACCGTGCCTTGGAGCCGTAGGGTTCCAGGTTAGACTCCACCTCAAACCGCCGCGTATGGACCTTGAGCAAGTCCTTAACTTTCGATTGCCCTTTCGCTTCTACGTGAAACTCCGATCCAATGTCTGCGCTGTAGTCGGGAGCGCCTCTGAGTAGTGAGCTTGAATGGGTGCTACTGCAAATGCGAGAAATAAATAATAAACACAGGGTCATCACTAATGAGCATAGGGTGGCTATCTACATTTATCGAGATGTAAGCTTAGTGTTTGTCACTATAAGGAGGAACAGACGAACGAAAGCATCAAGAGTAGCTAAATGTAGCTCTGGATGAAGAATGGTCAGAAGAAAGAAAATGAAAGAAAAGAGCTAAAATTCGTCTATGTAAAGTAGGCCTATTACAACTGCACTTATAATGCCAAATACTGTTATATCCGATTGTTCAAATCCTTATTTCATTCAAGTATTTATATAGAACCTCTTCAAGGAAACTACTCATAGGTGTTCCCAACTTCGGCTCGACCAACAAGTGCTTATAAAGGCCTAATATGTCAGAGTAATCTATGGAACAGGCGCAGCTCAAGAGGAAGGTTGTTCCATACCGCTGGGCCGACCACAGAAGAGGCATGGCCCTGCGTAATGGAGGTACGAGAAAATGAGACAGAGAGTTTATTTTACATTGATGTTTTGTACAACGTGGGCGCGGTGGTGTAGTGGGTATGTTCGTCGCCTTGCAGCCGACGGCTTGGAGGTTCGAATTCACCTCAAATCGCCACGTAAGGACCTTGGGCAAGTTCTTCACTCGCAATTGCTCAGCGCGTCGGCGTTTAACTCCAATGCAGTGTCCGCGCTGCAGTCGGGAGCGCCTCTCAGTAGAGAGAGCTTGAAGGGGCACTATAACAAATGCACATACAAACAAACAAAGAATTTAACTAAATTTTAATCAAATTATATATGTATCGGTTGGATAAAAAAACCGAAAATATAATGTATGCCTATTATTGTATACAAACAAGGACAAAACGACATAATAGCCTACCTAAGTATTGATATCAGTGGAGAAACGCTGTCGATGATGGGGTCAGGTTTGAACGTGAATTCCCAGTTGGCAACAATTAAGGAGACGACACCTTGCGGTCGTTCCCAGTAGATCCGAGCAGGAATTGATGAATGCAGATCCGATTCGATTCCAGCTGATGTCTTGATTTGAAGCAATGTGTCGTTACTAAAACGAATGTAATTGTAATAGTAATCTGACATTTATGAAGCGCCACTTGAAGCAGAGCTTTTTTAACATGCAGTTGTACACAAAATGCGCAGTTCTAAATGGATTTATGCAGTTGTAGAAGCACTTCTGTACAGTTAAAACCAGCATAAAAGTTCATTGTCCTCCGATTGGAAGTAATTTACCATGGAGGATGGGAAAGGAAACAAGGAGTTGCGCAGTTCTAAAAGTTCCGTAAAACAGCACTGACTTGAAGAAAAAAACTTGTTCCGAGCAACGAAAATTAATGTGTGATATTAGATATCTATCTACAAATAGTTGGCATCATCGAAAGTATTGGCGGTTTGAGCACGCGTTGCATAGGCAATAATGAACTGTCTTGCATTGCAGTTGTCTCTCAATGGTAAGTGCTGAATAAGATTGCAGCATTTTTATTGATTCACTGGTTAGTGCTTAGCTTTTACCTGACAGGATATCTCTGCAGATGAACTTACTTTCGAAGTATTTTGCATTCGTAGTTTTCTCCTAGAGTAACGTTGGTCGCGTTGGCTAAGAAGTCGCCTGTCGTGAAGGATAACGTTCCTCCAGACACTGGTCCATACGTTGGAACAGCGATGTTCGCGTCAGGAATCTAGATAATAAACATGCAGATCACCGTCTGAAACCTCTGTAAAAGTCTGTATTCGCTTCTTGTTTGTAATGTTGAAAGATAATGCATGGAAGGGCGTTATATAGCAAGGTGTCGCTACTGTCGATGCTTTAGAAAAAGGTTAGGAAAGAACGGGAATAGGTTTTTGAAACGATTTGGCAATAACCAAATAATAAAGTGATAGACATTGCACTTGTCCAGTAAAAGGCATTATACAAATTTGGATAATAGTTTTTTTAAACAGCTCACGCTGGTCCATCACAAAAAGCGAGTAAATGTCGACATTTTTGGAGATCTCTACGTCCGGACTCGAATACTAATTGGTTGTCAATTTCACGAAAAATTCGACCATTGGCGTACTCTTTGAGTCTTTTCCAATGCAGGAGCGCCAGAAGTTAATGATTAGGCCTGCGTAACTTAGTTAAAATTTATATTGGAACGCATCTTAACCAGCGCTACAGAAATTAAAACTCTAAAAATTAATATTCCTCACCAGGAGCCACATTTAGGCTACCTTCTATTGCTCCTTCTAGAGGATTCTTTATGACTGTATGCCCTATTGTGCTCACAATACGAGTGCCTCAGATGTTAATGATTATAATTACCCAACATTTTATTGTTTGTGTACCATCACTTGATCAATGATGTCTTGATAATAAAACATATTAAGTCGAAATTACAAAGTTATATTATGCAGTGTTCTTGTGTTTGCCATTTGAAACCACTTACACACTGACTGTTAGATGACGATGTTGTTCTGCAGCTACATTTGCCATCATCTGAGCATGGCTTCTCAACGTCTTCTAATCCAACAGGATGGCAATTGCAGCTGGTTGTCATTGGCTCATCCCTGGATAAACATTTAGATTGCCACAGTAGAGTAAGACGCAAACTGATCTACAAACCATTGCCTTGTAATATACATGTATTTACTAATTGCTTAGCTTTGTTGCTCATTCAATTCGCATCAGTAAGTCCAGGCAGAGAGACAGCTTGCGATTCTGTATTGTGCACCAAGTAGCCTACCATCAAGTATCGCTTGTATTTACTGTAGTATCATTTGTGTAATGTGTTAAGTATTTATTGTATTGACTATAATAATTATTATTTGCGTCACTCGTATCAAAATATCATATATTTTTATTTACGCATCGAGTGACATTATTTTGTAATTAGTATCAGTTCTGTTTAGTATCAGCTTTATTAAGTTTAAGTATCATAAGAGAGACAGATTAAAATAGAGACCCAGAAAGACTGAGTGTGAAACAAACAGAGACACACACACACACAAAGAGTGAGAGAGAGACAGACAGAAACAGACAAACAGACAGAGCGGGAGAGAGAAAGAGATAGAGAGAGGATTTCTCAGTGCTAGTCTTGGTCTACATGGTTTTATAGCTCTATTATGAAATTAAGAATTAAAATTCAATAAATAAGCAAAACACGGCACAAAAAACTGACAAAGTCACCAGTGACTGTAAATTTAAAATTAAATTCCGAATATTAAGACGATGCATTTGCAATCGTAATCGACTACGTCAACCTATCACCATAATTATTACACCGACCGATTAATTATCATTGCAATTGCAGACTGCGGATACTCTTGACAATTACGATTAATCGTTTACTAAGTATACCAATATTATTATTGCGTATTTGAATGTTCAGTTGACCCTACCATCCGTTAAGTTTTATGTCTTCAATTTCAATGGAACCGGATGTAGTTGTGTTCGTGTAGTCTCCTGCATTGGCTTCAATTATCAGCTCAAACCGATTGAAAGTCTGCCACCAAAGCCATCCATCGGAGGATGCATTGCGAATGGAGAACAATCCATCAGGAATAGAAACCGTCAGTAAGTGTTGTTGACCAGATCTAAAAATACATGTTACGTATTCAGGAATAATTTACGATTACCTCAGTGTAGCCTATACCGGTACAGAATGAGAAACTAGTTACTATTATGTCCCGCATAAAACCACCGTAATATTATGTTACCTGCGCTTAGTCCTAGAGGTGAGCTTTATATCTAGAGTTTGTATCCCGTTACGATAATCAATTATATACACACAGTGTGGGCCCAACTAATGTAACTTGCAGGTCTACCGGAGTGAATACTCTTGAATTTAAGTCGGGCTACGCCACTGCTAATCTTATCTAACCTACTAAAGTTTGATTTAAGAAATCACTTAACTGTACGCGATTATTCTTATGTTGCAGGTAGAGTGAAGTAAAGCAAAATTGATGCCCTATTAAACCTCTACAGCATGCACATGTTTAGCTTTTGTCTCGCATTGACTATAGCATTCCTTCAAGCTCACTACTTAGAGGCGTTCCCGACTATAGCGCGGTCACTGCATTGAAGTTTCAAGCCGAAGCGCAGGAGCAATTTTCAAGTGAAGGACTTGCTCATTGCTCAAGATCCCTATGCGGTGGCTTGAGGTGGATTCGAGCCTGGAATCCTATACGACTCCAGGGTTCCGAACTCACCACTACACCACCGCGTTCCACATAATTATGTAGGCTATGCCCCCAAATGCACTCACCGCGTGCAGCTGTAGTATTGTGAGTCTCTCCTTCGTAAATATTCGTCATTTGGTTGGCAAGTATCATTGAAATAAGTTGTCCATGCAATATTTGTTCCTGATGCTGTCACTACGATGGAACTCGGAATAACACTCGAAGGACTCAGTATCACCGATATATCACTCACCTATTCGATAAAACAAATGTCATGTTAGCAAAGGCATTTGTACATGGGAAATAATTAATAAGGAAATAATAATAGTAGTAGGACTAATAAGAATCATTTTCATCATCATCATCATCATCATCATCATCATCATCATCATCATCATCATCATCATCATCATCATCATCATCATCATCATCATCATCATCATCATCATCATCATCATCATCATCATCATCATCATCATCATCATCATCATCATCATCATCATCATCATCATCGTCGTCGTCGTCGTCATCATCATTATCGTCGTCGTCATCATCATCATCATCAATCATCATCAAACTGGAGCTGGGAATGACACTCGATGGACTCAACATCACCGATATATCACTCACCTATTCGATAAACATGATTACAAAAGTCATAATTATGTACATGGGAAATAAATAATACGAAAATAATAATTCTCTTCTAATGGTTATTGTACACTAATGTACAATGTACTTACTACCAAAACTATATACAGGGGTTAAGGACAAGACAGGATAAAGAAGGGTTGAGGACAAGACAGGACAAAGAAGGGTTGAGGACAAGATAGGTCAAAGGAGGGTGGAACACAAGGCAGGACAATACTTACCAGGGAAGAAGCCTTGAGTTCGATGAAGATGTGAGCCTTCAACGTTCCAGTCTTCAACGTCCAGACCGTCGTAGCATTATCATCCACAGCACAGGATGGAATTCCATTGGAACAGTTGGCAGCTACGCAGCACTGCGTGTCGTTTGGACTGGATGCAATTATCTCACCTTCACTCAAGAGATTTCTCGTCGCAGTTGTTGATTGTGAATAACCGATTGAAAACAGCTGCAGAGATGCGATCAACGCAATGACGAGTAAGGAATTTAAGGCAGCCATACTGGAATTGTCGATTATCCCAATCTAAAAAATCACCATCAACCAAAATATAATTTTAATTGATTTCAGGAAATTTACGTAGGCTACACAATATCGAATTTGTGCTGGCAGGTTTACATAGCAGGCGCTTTACAGACAAGTCTTACAGATTGTGTGGCACTGGATGGATTCAACAGGGGCGGACCCAGAAAGCTCTGCTCAACTGGTCTTCTATTCCCATTAGATGACAATAATAATAATTTTATTATTATAGAGATTTAAAGTACGACACTATTCAGCAGGCCTTACATCTGGATAGCAAGCAAAACTTGTTGCTGTTTAGCGACACTGTCATATCACGGAGGATTACTGTCGCCCTCCTCTATTTTCCAGGATTGGGACTGGCACTGCAATGAGACAAGCAGTGGCGGAGTTTGGAAAACAAGCAAATAATGACAAGCTATGTATTTACTATACTAACTGTGGTACCCGGCTTTGCCCGAAAAAATTTTGGTTGCTGCTCCACCCAGCCTTTTCGTTTCTCACCGTCCCTTACGCCCACACAGCTGCCAAACACAATCGCGTTTTTTCCTTGCTTTGTAATAGTCTTCTTTTCAGTGTTAGAGATTACATGCATGAATATAATTTCCTAGAAATATTATATTATAAGATATACGCACCTCCAATATAGGCTAGCTTCCAGAAGTCAACTGATAATTAGCACAGCTTCGACGTCTAGCCATAAAATTATCTACGGCATAGATTTCCTTTTAAGATAAATTTAGCCAAGACGGCTGTATGCTCTCACAACATGATCATTGTTTATTGATGCAAAACGGTCAGGCAACTATTAACAATTTCTATTGCACTTATGAGTCTGATAGTCTTTAGTTGAAAAGCTTCCGGGTCCGTACACACAGAGGTCATTGAAACCCGATCAGGACCTTATACCACGAGCAACTATAATTATGACGCAGACTGGCTCTTCAGCCTGCCAATTATGAACAAGAGCTATTGAGATTTTGAGATTTTAATCAACACTGCATTGTCGCTGATCAACATTATTCGTGTATACGGTTTCAAGGCACTCAGTACGGCGCGATTAAATTAGCTCACAAGTCACTGCACGCACAGTTTATCTGAATGATCAAAATAAGCTTATTATCTTCTGTGAATGTTGACGGTTATCCGTAACCTATCAAAATTCATATTTATTATGTATACTTACATGTAGGCCTATATTAAAGATTTTTTCTGATGTTTGAGTTTTCACTGATTAATCATCGCAATTGAATATGGTTAATTAAGGAGTAAATAATTATGTTGCAAGTAAGGGTCGACCCACATCAAAGTGCGGTCCTCATCCCACACTCTATCCTTTCCTTTCCTCTCCTCCCTCTTCGCCTCCTTCCTCGGAATGCACAGGCATAATGTTATTATTGGAAAAGTTTTGTTTAAACCACATTATTCGTTTCTCCGTCTGTCTGTCTGTCTGTCTGTCTGCCTGCCTGTCTGTCTGTCTGTCTGTCTGTCTATCTATCTGTCTGTCTGTCTGTCTATCAGATCAGAATAAATCTAGCTGATATTTATGCAATAATCATCAAGAATCGAAGTACCTTGGCGAACAGTTCTTTACCACTGTCCGTAGTTTGGTAGTGCCAGCCCCAAGTCTAGAAAAAGAGGAGGGCAACCTTAATCGACTCTATGAAAGTGTTGTTGAACAGCAATTGAATAATTTCTCCCATCCATTCACAAATTCTACAACATCATTTTTCAACCTCGGGATCTAATACGGAAGAATACAGGCTCGACACTCGTCCGAGGCTGTTACCGTGAAGGGACCTTGAGCGAGTCCTTCACTCACAAATTATTGTATTGTGTTGCATGGTATTGTATTGCATGATATTGTATTGCATTGCATTGCATTGTAATGTAATGTATAGGAATTTGAGACTATTCTGCATCGTTCCTATGTCACTAACAGCAAACAGGAAGAAGGAAGAACAAGAAACTTACTTGTTTCTAAATATTTTCTCAATTTATCGCCCCTTGACGCTGGCAATCTTTCCGATTCACAGGAGACTAATAGAACTTATCTGTTCTACTAAAACAGTTAAGAATAGAATCCATTCTATCCCTGTAATACAACATGACACTCAACAGACATACTAAACCAATTAAGAGAGCGATTGCAACTTATTCATTTCATAGATGTGCAAAGTTTAAGCAGACGCTTCGCACTCAAGATATGGACGAAGGTCTTGATTGGTTTTTAAAGACGCCGTATAGATTACGGACATAACAACATCGAAGTTTGGTCGCAGTAGGCCTAAGGTCTATGCGTATAGATAAGAGCCGTCAAGTGTCTTATAACTTATCATTTGCAGCTTTAGATAACCTATAACCATAGGCGTACGGGAGGTTTCAGAAGTGGGGGGCAAAGATTGAACTTCTGCCCGAAAAATTTATCCGGCCAAAAAGTTGGTCGCCCGCGACTATTTTTGCCCGAAAAACCCGATTTGCCCAAAACTTGACGACCTTTTTTTTTTTTTTTTTTAGTCGTCCGCGACTTTTTTTGCCCGAAAAACCAGACTTGCCCGAAACTTGACGACCTTTTTTTTTTTTAGTCGTCCGCGACTTTTTTGCCCGAAAAAACCACCAAACTTGCCCGAATTTGGGGGGGGGGGCAATTGCCCCCCCTGCACCCCCGCCTCATACGCCTATGCCTATAACCATGGCTCAGTCAAGGCTCTGGTAGCAGGTCTATAGGCCCTACTTGAAGTATTAATTGAGTTGCAATGCAGTATACGTTCTTGCATACAGTAACACCGCATTGCAAAACAGATATCAGCCCAAACGTCATGTGTTGAGTGGCTTATAACTTGGTACTATTTGCGGCCTTAGACTTTCCAATAATTAGTCAAGTCTCAGACCCACCGCAACAGGTAAGTCTCACAGTCTCGAAGTCCGAACTGAGTTGCAGTGCAGTACACATGCAAGTTCTTGCATGCAATGACACCGCATTGCTATACGCTCTGTGTAGTATAATACATGAGAACACTTGACAAAGCAGCAGTTTAAAAATACTTGAACTGTCACAATGCTGAATAAAGTTGATTTCAAGTGTTTTATAGTGTCTGTAGCCTACATCATCGAAACAGCATACAACAATGATATTTTAGAACTATTGAACTTTTCGTCTGTAAAAGCTAGGAATAGGATTTTCGTGATTAACAATTATTAGCATAGACATTTTATTTCCTCTTTTATGCTTATTTATTTCTCACATTTGATATAGCGCCCCTTTAAGTTCTCTACTCAGAGGCCTCCAGACTACAGCGCGGACACTGTATCGGAGTTTCACGCCGAAGCGCACGAGCAATTGCGTGTGAAGTACTTGCTCAGGGTCCCCACGCGGCGGTGGATTGAGGTGGATTTGAAACTGGAACCCTCCGACTCCAAGGCACCGAGCCCACCACTACACCACCGCGACCCAAAAATGAAAAAAAATTATAACATTTTGTCAGGTTACATGTAGTCATTATGACATTTAGTCCTTGCCTGTCATTATTTTTGCCAGGTAAATTTAGTCATTATGACATTAAATTTTTGTCCTAATAACATTCTGATAGGTGACTTTTGTTAAGTGATACTACATGCATGTCAGGTGACATTGTGTAAGGTGAATTTAGTCATTAGGCTATGATATTATGTCTGTGACATATTGTCAGGTGATTTTAGTCATTATGACATTTTGTCCATGACATTTTGTCAGGTGATAATATATATATATATGTCATGTGAGATTTCGTAAGGTGAATGTAGTCATTAGGCTATAGCATTTTGTCCGTGACATTTCGTCAGGTGAATTTAGTCATTATGACATTATGTTAGGTGACATTTTATCATGGAACTCCTTCTTCCGTGGACGAGACATTGCTCGCTCTTTGGTTCGACTTATTAACCTCCTTCGAGGACATAATTCGCGTCAGTCTTCGAACTGGAGGATCAGGTGGAGGACCACATCTCAACTTCAGCGAACAATCCGACGATGAAGGTCGAACTGGAGAATTCATTGTCACTGATGAGGACGAACTGGATGAGTTAGAGGACGATGAGGAAGGAGAGGACTGTCCTGAGATTGAATTTTCTGTTGGGATCGAATGAATTGCTGCTGCGGCAGTTGCGTGTGGTTCCATGCGTGGCAGCAGTGAGGTTCCAGTTCCTCCAAGAGATGTTGCAGAATCTGGACGACGAGGAAGAGGTAGTTCCATTCTGTGGCGTCTCTTGTTCTGCGACTCAACGGTGCATGACGATGGGCGGATGAGAGATTCCTCCATCGTTCCACTTGACTGATCTTCTTTGGTTTTCGTTTCTGTGGGGCTCTGCGTAACAACCGATGCGTGACTGGTATTAGCGAGCACTTCATTCTCACGAAGCTAAACAGAATCACAATTAAACGTTTTTAAAACGGTGAAGTAAAATATGTTTCTGTGCATTCATGCTGTATCTGCTCGCAATTATAAATTTATATAGCGCCACATAAGTGAAATACCTCATAGGAGCTTCCGACCTGACAGCAACAAACCACAATCAAAGAGAGTGGGTTTCAAACGCTTGCTGAGAAGTGGCAAAGATACACCAAGGGATTAATTACGGAGACTGCTATCCCATAAAGATGAACCAACCATAGTAAATAACTTATATAACATCTTTCTGGTAGTCTCTCCTCTGCTTTGTCTCTTCTTAAAACCTGTTTCTTCTCACGGGGCCTTACGCACTGGGAGCGCCTCTAAACGGTTCACCCTACTAGAGGCGCTTTATAAATATTTAAATACAATACAATACAATACAAAGCTTACAGAATATATGGACCAAAGCTTTTATGCAACACTTTGGAAGTTCGAGCCACAGGGACAACCAGGTCACTTTGCGTGGTACAGCGAAGGAATCTACGACCTGGAACTTGTACAATAATAAAATTGTGTCTAAGTTTGTACCTCGTTCGGCTTCGTTTGTTTGGTGAGCGTTGG
Organism: Lumbricus rubellus; assembly: GCA_945859605.1. NCBI lineage: Eukaryota > Metazoa > Annelida > Clitellata > Crassiclitellata > Lumbricidae > Lumbricus > Lumbricus rubellus. The sequence continues at coordinate 15,980,235 of OX243821.1, read as the reverse complement.
ATATTCGTTGCGTTCTTCGAAATGAGTCGATGTCGTCTTTTCACTTCCATTGCCGTTTTGGTGATATTGAGCAACGGCCACCCTGCAGAAAATCAACAAACATTTTTATTGCATTACCATTACACTAGAACTCTGTTTAGCTATACTGCACCGATATTACACATACCACAGGATTAAATTATACTCGATTAAATGTTCTGGCTCTCTGATATTTGACATTTTTACTTTGATTGGCTCTATAGATGATGCAAGTTTATTATACAACGTCTGTACAATTTAATGCGGATAGCATTATTATTGGTCTATAAAAATATTCTTAACTTATCTGATATTATCTTTCTGTTACTTACTTCTTCAGAACGGTTAGCGATCCAGTAACTTGACGACATCTTGAAAACAATCTCTCCAGTTGCTTCGGTTCATCCTCTAGAAAACTATTCACACAGATGAATAGCATTCAATATAAATATTTAGCGTAATATAATAATAGACATTGAAATTCAGATAAAATGACGCTGTAACTTCATTTCAACGCCTATGGGAGAAACATCAAAAGCGCGATATATTGATTGGAGTCTATTCATTGTATACATGTATATAGCCTACATTGTACGCAAGAGTAGGCTATAGTACATAGGCATACACTCCTGCATACAAAACATAGGCCTACCCTGAAAAGCAAAATGCTGATGCATCTGACGCCTTTTTTGTTTAAACCAAATGGGGAGGGGCCACGAATCACGATACATGGGTATTTCTAAATGGTGGGGGCCATGGCCGGATTGCCCGCCCCCTGGATCCGCCCCTACCTTTAAGTGATTTTTTGTTTTCTGGTAAACTTCAGGAGATCAGTAAAAATAGTTTTTTTGAAATTAGAAATGTTCTGTGAACTGTTATTCACCGTTTCATGTTGTCATCTTCTTCTGATTCCATTTCAACTAGTGACGTCATCTGTTCCTGAATATTTCGAAATTTCCCTGACAGAGAAAAAATCATGCGGATGTTAAACTGAAACTCTATTTTTTAAAATTCAAAGCAAAGCTTTTCTGCGCTGTTTTTGCAGTTCATGATACCTGGAAGAAACACTGAAGTCCCAGGTTAACTCCAAACTGGACTCCACAGGACATGATAACCTCAAAAATGGACTCTCAATCAATCAATCAAAATCAGTTTATTCTGAGAAAGAACAACAGACAAACAAATCACCAAGGTATATAGACAGCAAAGGAAAATGGTACACGTGAATAAAAATCAATGTTCATAGGATTGTATGAACGGTGAATACTCATAAATGGTCATCCAGAAAGGGACAAGTCCCGCTAACCTGGGTAACCCCTGAACGAAAAATGTAAATCAAGATGGTGAGGCTAGAGATATAAACAGAAAATGGAAAAAACTAGAAAATACCAGTGAAGAAATGAATGTGGCATAAGATCGCACAATATCACAAAAAAATCTTCGGCTACAGGCCAAAAAACAACAACATAACAAACACCAAAAAAACATAAGTCAGTAATGGCAACCTGAATCATTAGTCAAATTGCATAGTTACCTAAAAATGTCACAAATTCACTCTAGTGGTTTTTCAATGAAGGCTTCGCATGTTATTACAATAATAATTACGCTAGCGCTCAAACATTAAACCGCGCAGTTCATGCATTAATAAATTGTAATACGAAAAGTGAAGGAGTATATAGGCCTATCTGCAATACGCTGAGAGAACTTTGCAAGAGAAGAGACCTCGAGCTGCAGTCAGAGATTTGTTGATTTTGGTCAATTCGATGACCATCCTCTCCACTTCCGTTACAGTCACCTCCGTATTCTGATCGACTATGCTCTTCCGCAATCCCTGCACAGATTCCTCCAGGCATCTGGAAGACAGATAATATTATCTAATCGTTACTGTTCTTCAATGACAGCCAAATGTTGCGACCAATGTTACTACAAAGTCTTGGATCAGTAAGTAATCCTATGCTTCCAATGTTTTATTGTTGGGACAATATTGGACGACGCTGTGACCACTGCATTCTCATCAATCAATCAATCGATCAATCGGTTAGACAATCAATCTACCAACCAATCAATCACTCAATCAATCAATTCATCGGATCTATCAGTCAGTCAATCAATCAGTCAATCAGTTAATAAGCCAATCAATCAAACGATCGATCAATAAGTCAATTAGTCAATCCCTTTATCATTCAATCAGTCAATCAATCAATTCAGCTTACGCAGCATCAAGCTGACAGGTCGCAACTTGTTAGCCTAACAAGACACAAGTTTAAAAAAAATTGCCTTAGCTCTGACAGCTTAATAATAAAAAATTGGATATTGGGTCGACACAAAACCGTCACAGGATCAATCCCTGCAGTTCCATTATAGCAGATTATTATTTCTTACCGAAGTCTCGTCTCTGTTCCCATTTTATCTTCTTTGTAAACCAATTTCTCTGCGTTCAAGTTTTCTCTCTGAGATCGGATCGACTTCATGAACGAAACGACGGCTATCTGTGATCAATTCATTGAAAAATAAGATAAGATTAGAGAAGATGGGATTAGATAAGTTGACTTGATATGAGATAAGATAATATAAAATAAGACAGATACAATAAACTAAATTAAGATAAATTAGGTTAACGTTAAGTTTATATGAAATATGATAATTGATCAGATAACGCAAAAAATTTAATTAACCAATTGAAATCCGCAATTTGTACGTTGCACACTCACGCAAAACGCACAAACACACACACACACACAAACACACACACACACACACAACACACATACACACATACAACACAACACACATGTGACACAACACACACAAACACGCACCGTGTATTATAATTATGTATTTTTTTCTATTTTTCACCTGGATTTTGTGAACGGTTTCTCTATTCGCTTCTTCAAGAGACTGCGAACAATTCATTTGCATCAAACGCAAATCACGGACCTCGTTTCGAATAATCTTCAACTGTTGCATGACGTCACTCAGACGCTCACGAATATCGATGACGTCACGACAGCATCCGTCATTCAAGGCTACACAGAAATATTATATAGTATTACGTAAATGTGCACTTGACCAGCGTTCAACTTTCATGAATTTCGATGACGTAATAAGATTATTCGATTGTCGGTCATTCAGGAAAATATATAGGGAAGATTGAAATGAATTGAATTGGAGTTGTGTAATGTGTATTGCACAAAAAGAACAAGTATTACCTACGAGGGATACGAAGCCGAGGAAAATATGGCCATTGATCTATTAGCTGCAATCAGGTTTAGGCCTACACACCATGCAAGAAGTCCGGTTAGTAAAAGATAATTTTTACTATGATGAAGCTTTTTGGGGGTAGTGATGACGATCGTGATAAGCACAACAACGACGACGACGACGACGGCAATGATAATGATGATGATGATGATAATGACGACGACGATGATGACAACGACGACGACGATAACGATGATGATGATGACGATGATGGTGATGATGATGATGATAACGATGACGACGACGACGATGATGACGACGACGACGATGATGATGATGACGACGACGACGACGATGATGATGGCGACTATTATGATGATAATGACGACGACGATCATGATATTGAAGATGATGATAATGACGATTAGCCTACATCTGACAGTGACGACAGAGTTGCAGCTGTGGCTGCTTTGAACGCTATCTCGTCTCAACTGCTGTTGATAAGGATGAGGATGAGGATGTTGATGATGATGAGGAGGAGGCAGAGGTGGAAGCAGCAGCTGTTGATGTTTCATCTTCATCCCATCATCATCATCAGCAGCAGCAGCAGCATCCTGCTTCATCGCCGCTCGTACCATCGACCGTAGAGATGCCAACTGTGATTCAACGGTCGTCAATCTGTCTCTGCATGAGAAGAACACAGTCAATTATTATTGGTACCAGAGGTCCACTCCAGAAAACTCGCCTTAAAAGTTAAAACGAACGATAGGTAGTTTCATTCGTTTGTTCATTCGCTCATTCATTCATTTATTCATTCATTCATACACTCACATATTCATTCACTCATTCATTCACTCATTCATTCATTTATACACTCATTCATTCATTCATAATTAATTCATTTATTCATTCATTCATACACTCACTTATTCATTCATAGTTCACTCATTCATTCATTCATTCATTCGTTCGTTCATTCATTCATTACATGCGTTCACCACTCAGATAAATTGATTGATTGATTCATTCATTCGTTCACTCATTGATTAATTAATTAATAATCCAATAATTAATCCACCCATTCATTTGTGCAAGTATTTTCATAGCATTTTGCTCATAAACACTACTCAAAAGTGCTCCCATCTCCCGCACGGTCAAAAAGAACAGTTTCCTATAAACTTAGTGCCTGTAGAATGAGTGATAGAGTGACTTATTATTATAAATTGTTATAGGCCTTCATGAGAAATCAAAATCTTAACAAGAACTTAACAATGACAAACCTTGTGCTGCTGTCCATTCCGCCCGACATTGAGCTCCCGTCTGAGGCAGTCCTCGGTCGCATGGCCAGACTCCCGTCACCACAAGACATATCTACAAAGGTATTATAGCCTACGGTACTTTTGCAGAATCATTGCCTTATAATAAGCGAATACGATTCACGTTCAATCGAAAAACTACAGCGCTACATAAGCTGCGTCGCTCTACTCGCTACGCAGCTGACGACAGTCCTCAGTGTGTGTGTATTGCATTGTATTCAGATATTTATAAAGCGCCTCTAATAGAGTGAACCGTTCAGAGGCGCTCCGAGTGCGTAAGGCCACGACAGAAGAAATAGGGAGCGAAGACAGCAAAAGAGGAGGAGGAGGAGAAGAAGGAGAAGGAGGAGAAGGTAGAGGACGAGGAGAAGGAGAAGGAGGAGAAGGACGAGGAGGAGGAAAAGGAGAAGGAGGAAGAGGACGAGGAGGAGGAGAAGGAGGAGGAGAACGAGGAGGAGGAGAAAGAGGAGGACGACGAGGAGGAGGAGGAGGAAGAGGGACTACCAACACTTGTATTCAGCCTCGCGTTCATTCCACTTACCAGTGTAGGTTTCTGCGTTGTAGCTCTTTGGTCTTCCGTCTCCATCGTAGATGTTCGTTAATCTTCTATCCATCGAAGAAAACTGTTTTCTCTGCTGAAAAAGAAAACAGGCAACGCTATTAGAATCACAAGCTACAACATTCATTCATTCGTTCATTCAATCATTCATTCATTCAATCAATCATTCATTCATTCATACAGTGGACTTACATCGCGTCCATTCAAGAAACCTACTCAGGGGCGCTTCTGCAGATATAAAACAACAGCTAATACTGTATGCATACACAGAGAAGAGAGCTGTTACGTAGGTAGGCAGCTATGGTTACGAGGTGTTAGCGACTGCATTTACTGGTCCTCTACATCACCGTCTAGCCTTCACATCGACTGTTTAGTTATGTGCATCCATAACAGCTGAGCTTCTGATCAGAAATGCCCGATTACAAATACAGTGACATCCCAATAACAATCGAGGGCAACAATCACTATCACATTAGCCTATGCCAATTACAATCACATTATGCCAATTACAATCACATTATGCCAATTACAATCACATTATGCCAATTACAATCACATTATGCCAATTACAATCACATTGGTGATTAATCACAATCGCAGTCAGAGTAGGTTATACGCATAGGGATACAACCACAATCACAATCACAGTTGCAATTACAATCATAATTACAATTGTAAATCAATCACAATAACAATCGCACACCAACATATTAGATAATGTGTGACCATGATTTCTTTATTGCTGACCTTTGTTGTTTCGTTGGTTATCGATGCCAAGCGATCGCATTGATAGAACAGATGTGAATTGTTATTCGTCAGTTGTTGATGTTGTTGAGATGATGACTTTCCGGAGACTACCGAACGACGCGACATCTGTCGGCTTTCTTCGTCGTCCATGCAGGGAACCAGTAGAGCACTCTGATCGACCACTTCTCTACGAAAGAAGAACAATCGTAATCGTAATCGTAAACTCAAAATTTCTAAAGCGTCACTTGAAAGTCAAGCGCGGGGCACCAGCTTATTCACGAGCGCTGCGTTGAGTCAGAACGGTTTTCCGAGAGATTATAGTCCGTGGTGGTCCGGGTCGATTTTACTAGGTTCGCTAAGTTTACTTCCAGCTTTATTTTACATGTATCTTCTGTTACTTTTTGCTGCTTTTCGTTTTCGGATCGTCAAAAAACATTGCTTCGACTCACTAAGAATAATATCGCTTGTGTTTTGTTTGAAATGTTGTGATGACGTTTTGGCTATTGTACTGAGTACTGAGATATGAATTACCTTTAAGCATGTGAAATTTCATTTAGACATTCCCTACTTCTCGCCAAGATAATGGTTAAACTTCCCAGTGGAGGTACTTTTTCCCCACTCTGTATATGGTCTGTTTAAGATAACCTGTTTCTCATTATTTGTAGAATTGTTCCATACTTTAAATATCGATCGTCATCCATTATACGACCTGTGGTAAATATTATTATGTTAATTTATTATATTTTTGTTTCTCACATTTTTTATTGAGTGATAAACTGACTGCATGGTGGATTGATGGATGGATTGATCGATCGGTACCGAGAGATCGATTGGCTGATTGATTGACTGATTGCCTCATTGATTGATCGATCGATTGATTGATTGATTGGATATCATTGGAACTCACCTGAGATCAGTTAGTGGTCTGTAGGCGTTCGCTGAACGATTGAGAATACAGACGAGAGTCACTTGAGTCGCCTCGAAACCTTTCATCGTTAGGTGGTCGGGGAAGGCGCGAACAAAAAGAGCCCACACGGTACTAATTGATGTGATCTCGTTTGGCAAGAGACCTCTCTTCGTTTCATTGCGATACGTCAGAAAGACCATACCTTCAACATAAAGACCATAGCTTAAAGAACAAAGACCATATAGCTTAGGCAAAAAGACCATAGCTTAAAGAACAAAGACCATAAAGCTTAAGCAAAAATACCATAGCTTAAAGAACAAAGACCATATAGCTTAAACAAAAATACCATAGCTTACAGAACAAAGACCATAGCTTAAACAAAAAGACCATAGCTTCAAGAACAAAGGCCATAGCTTAAACAAAAAGACCATAGCTTCAAGAACAAAGGCCATAGCTTAAACAAAAAGACCATAGCTTCAAGAACAAAGGCCATACCTTAAACAAAAAGACCATAGCTTCAAGAACAAAGGCCATAGCTTAAACAAAAAGACCATAGCTTCAAGAACAAAGGCCATAGCTTAAACAAAAAGACCATAGCTTCAAGAACAAAGGCCATACCTTAAACAAAAAGACCATAGCTTCAAGAACAAAGGCCATAGCTTAAACAAAAAGACCATAGCTTCAAGAACAAAGGCCATAGCTTAAACAAAAAGACCATAGCTTCAAGAACGAAGGCCATAGCTTAAACAAAAAGACCATAGCTTCAAGAACGAAGGCCATAGCTTAAACAAAAAGACCATAGCTTCAAGAACAAAGGCCATAGCTTAAACAAAAAGACCATAGCTTCAAGAACAAAGGCCATAGCTTAAACAAAAAGACCATAGCTTCAAGAGCAAAGACCATAGCTTAAACAAAAAGACCATAGCTTCAAGAACAAAGGCCATAGCTTAAACAAAAAGACCATAGCTTCAAGAGCAAAGACCATAGCTTAAACAAAAAGACCATAGCTTCAAGAACAAAGGCCATAGCTTAAACAAAAAGACCATAGCTTCAAGAACAAAGGCCATAGCTTAAACAAAAAGACCATAGCTTCAAGAACAAAGGCCATACCTTAAACAAAAAGACCATAGCTTCAAGAACAAAGGCCATAGCTTAAACAAAAAGACCATAGCTTCAAGAACAAAGGCCATAGCTTAAACAAAAAGACCATAGCTTCAAGAACAAAGGCCATAGCTTAAACAAAAAGACCATAGCTTCAAGAACAAAGGCCATAGCTTAAACAAAAAGACCATAGCTTCAAGAACAAAGGCCATAGCTTAAACAAAAAGACCATAGCTTCAAGAACAAAGGCCATAGCTTAAACAAAAAGACCATAGCTTCAAGAACAAAGGCCATAGCTTAAACAAAAAGACCATAGCTTCAAGAACAAAGGCCATACCTTAAACAAAAGGACCATAGCTTTAAGAACAAAGGCCATAGCTTAAACAAAAAGACCATAGCTTCAAGAGCAAAGACCATAGCCTAAACAAAAAGACCATAGCTTCAAGAACAAAGGCCATAGCTTAAACAAAAAGACCATAGCTTCAAGA
>OX243821.1:15954398-15966898 GCA_945859605.1 Lumbricus rubellus | reverse complement strand
CAACGGTTGTAAGGCAAAACAAGTCTCACACTCAATGAGTTGAATCTATATTACACGAAAGCTGTACACATCCATCACAGACCGACTTCCAGCAGAATCAGACAGAACCCACGGATTAACAGAAGCAACTGAGTTTACTTATTCTACGCCACGTCGTTTGCAGCTTGTATACGAGACTATAGTATAACTTGTACAAGCTCCATTTCCGTGCATCGTGGTATAAGTTCGTGGGAAAGATCTCACCCACATGTAGCCTACCAAAGTTCCCTCCGCCGTGAACGTAGAAGTCTAAAGTCCGGAGTAGACTTTGCACGAACCTGGCATGACCCCCAGGTTGACCTCTGGGCCAGAATGCTATTGCTTAGCGCATCAGACTTCCTGGTTTGTCTGCACCGTCAGTTGCCAAGTGCTGCGCTCTGACGGTTGCACTGTAAATGAGCTACATTGGTCGGTGATAAAAGCGACGGAGAGCCAAAAAAATCTTGAGTTGTTGTATACATGAGTCGTGTGCTTGAGACGTGTAATCCTTCTCAATCAATTTATCAATCAGTCGGAACTTATATAGCACCACTTTCAAGTTTCTACAAAAAAGTGCTTCCGACACAGAACAAGCGGAAGTGTAAGCTTACAGCAGCGTTGTAGAACTGTAACTTCTACTTCCTTCTCTTCCTATTCTTCTTCTTTTTTCTTTTTCTCTTCCGCTTTTTCTTTCTTTTTCTAACCCTCTTTCCCTTTCTCTTCCTCTTTCACTTCCCCTTCTACATCTTCCTATTTGTCTTTATTTTTCTCCTTCTCTTCTTCCTCTTACTCTAATGTTGCTATAGACTAGGGTGGAGTGAAAAACACGAAAATCAAAATTTTTAAACGTAACAGCAATAAAAAGTTGTCTAATGGTATGGGGTCAAGAAATCTCAAAAAAGTTTTGAAAAATATTAATGTCTTCGTTTGCCACCAGAGGGCCAAAGTTTCAAAAAATTGTCTTTTTTAAAGAAAATTTATGGTTTTCTTATGAAATATTTTTCATGCAACACAATATGCCACCACACAATATACCGTTGGAAAGGGCTCTTAAAACTGATTAAAATGATGTATTAATTTTTAGAATAGTCCCATATTTCTAGAAGATATTAACTTTTTACTATACCCCACATTCGCGACATGTCGCTTTGCCTGAAAACTGTAAAACACTAATAACTTTTTTATCCTTTGAGATATTTCAACTTGTTATATGCCATTCGATTCAGTTTAAGACGGCTTTTTCAGCGGTGCATTAAAACTTCCAAAACCATCCACGAAAAAGTTCTAAATCTCACGAAACCACACAAAAGAGGAAAACTAAAGAAAAATATTTGGAGAAATATACTGAACAGGGAATAACTATGAAAACCTTTAACTTTATGTTTCTCAACATTTCTAAGTGATACAGTCATCATCAGCACTCAATATTATGAGGAAGAACTGTTCTCAAGATTTGTTTTCCAATTAAATTAAATTATAGTATATTGCAAATGCATGCAATAAACGAGCATTTCAGTTAAAATCTTGCATATTGTTTTTCTGAAAACCCTTACTTGATACAACAATTCTGAACACACCATCGTGTTCAGCACGTCAACTTCTATAGAAAACAGTCAAAGTTTTTTCGGAAATAAAAAATAATAATTTATAGTATATTTAAATATATACAATATATGAGTATTTAAGTTAAAGTCTTGCATACTGTTTTTCTCAAAGACCTTACGTGATACAACAGTTCTGAGCACACCATCGTGTTCAGCACGTCAACTTCTATAGAAAACGGTCAAAGTTTTCTCGGAAATAAAAAACAATAATTTATAGTATATTTAAATATATACAATATATGAGTATTTAAGTTAAAATCTTGCATATTGTTTTTCTCAAAAACCTTACGTGATACAACAATTCTGAGCACACCATCGTGTTCAGCGTGTCAACTTCTATAGAAAACAATCAAAGTTTTTGCCGAAAAAAAAAAAAAATTAAAATTTGTTGTCCAGTGTAATTATTGTATCATGATCATGTTGGAACTCTATTTACTCTCATGGGATCTTCTGGTTTTGGGACATTTTGCAATTGTCACTGGTGTATTTGCAGGCTGCAATGTCAAAAAGTTTTTCTCTACACCTTTTTTCATAGTTTTGCAATTTTTTCCAATATTTTTCTTTAGTTTTCCTCTTTTTGTATGGTTTCATGAGATTTAGAACTTTTTCAGGGATGGTTTTGGAAGTTTCAATGCACCCTTAAAACAGCCGTCTTAAACTGAATCGAATGACATATCACAAGTTGAAATATCTCAAAGGATAAAAAAGTTATTAGTGTTTTACAGTTTTCAGGCATAGCGACATGTCGCGAATGTGGGGTATAGTAAAAAGTTAATATCTTCCAGAAATATGGGACTATTCTGAAAATTAATACATCATTTTAATCAGTTTTAAGAGCCCTTTCCAACGGTATATTGTGTGGTGGCATATTGTGTTGCATGAAAAATATTTCATAAGAAAACCATAAATTTTCTTTAAAAAAGACAATTTTTTGAAACTTTGGCCCTCTGGTGGCAAACGAAGACATTAATATTTTTCAAAACTTTTTTGAGATTTCTTGACCCCATACCATTAGACAACTTTTTATTGCTGTTACGTTTAAAAATTTTGATTTTCGTGTTTTTCACTCCACCCTACTATAGACGGGTGCAATACAGCTGCTCTGTCTCTCTCTTCCTCTTCCTCTTTCTCTGTCTCTGTCTCTGTTTCTGTCTCTGTCTCTGTCTCTGTCTCTGTCTCTGTCTGTCTGTCTGTCTGTCTGTCTCTCTCTCTCTTTCTTGCTTCCTCTTTTTTTTCCTATCCCTCTTTCCCTGTCTCTTATTTGTTCACTTCCTTCTCTACCACTTCCTAGTTTTCTTTCTCTTTCTTCTTCTCTTTTCCCCTTCCTATAATGTTGCTTGCTGTAGACTGGTGCAATACAGCTGCTGCTGCTGTGAGTGCAGCATCCTTCATCGCTGACGTGAAGGAATCGGACGCTGCGCTCACCAGTAACACACCCCCTCCCATCATTCCAGGAACCACATTTATCAACATCAAGTATGTAGTACAAACCAAAGGAACCATTAGGATATAATCGGTCTACTGTAACGGAGCTTAGCCGAACGAGTATAACTTAAACTCTACCGAACATGCAATTAAGCACATGTCAAGACTTAACGTAGCCTATTACAATGGCGCTATGAAACGATTAATAGTCAAAGATCTTTTTTTTTTTCAAACTGACAAACCGGATTATGATAACAATTTGTAGTATGAATGGATGGTCGCATGTCATTATAGGAGTCGAATTTAACTTTTTGGGCAGCCATGCAAGGCTCCTTTTGCGTCATAGGCCTACTGCTCATTTTACCAACGCCATCTGCCGAATGGAAGGCAGAGTCGACATTTGAGAAGAGAGTATGATGCGATTTCTCGTCTTGTGCTCTTCCTGCCGGAATGTTATGCTTATCATTACATTCAGAGGCGCTCCCGACTCCAGCGCGCCCCAAAAGAACAGTTTTAAGTTCAGTAAGGAACGATCCTGGTAAAGTCCCAGGGTGTATTGTGGAGTTTAAAATTAAAATTAGTAAAAAAAGATGTAGGCCTATCACAACCATTTTACATTGAATTGAATTTAATATTCATGTATTTTAGGTACAAATGGTCAGCTCACCAAAATAAACCCAGATTCTGCCCCCCAAAACCCAGACGAAGGTTAAAAAACCCAGATCTAGTGGAAAACCCCCAGCTGTGGCATCACTGGGAAGCTCTAATGGCGCAGAGCATAGATATGAGAGATGCGGTGGACAAAATCAGAAACAGAGCAAGTTGGAGACGGCACGTTGATCGAGCCTCGTCGTTGGCGTAGCCTACGCCTGACGGAGGAGAGACCAAGAAGAAGGAGAATTAAGAAGGCGCTTCCTGCAGCAAAGAGCCTCTGAAGTCTAATTAATGCGGTATAATAAATCTTGAACAATTAAGTTTTTTTCGAAGAGTGTTTGGCCTATTAATATTAGAACCTCAACGTTGATTTGAATTTCATCGAAAGGATTTCCTGCGTAGTGAGTGCGCCATCCTTGGAGCTTCATTTTCGCCACAGATGAAAGTCACAATTTAATGGAGCGTTATTGTCCTTTCGCATTGCCTGCACCGTTTTAATTACAGCGAGCAACAGTTGTATTGGGCGATATAATTAAACTTATAATCCATGTAAACAACACTCAACGGAAATAGGTCTTTGTAGTCCCTAAAGTGTTGTTGACCGTATCTACCCCCCGATGTTTGTCGATCATAATTATTGTCACAAGTTCTTGCTTGTACACAAAGCTTTCGACGGTGCGAAACTTTAATTTGTTTGTCCAGTAGATTAGGCTACCTGATTCAGAATGCAAATCAGGTCAGCGCACGTTGCCAGCCTGAGTGATTAACACTTTAAGCAAATAACAGCCTTGTGCTGATCGTATATAATGGCAAATATCTTACGCAATTCACCGGTTTCGTGCGATACTTGGGGAAAACAAAGAATTAACGAGTCTGAGCGTTACTGCGCATTCCGGTTATGCGGTACCTTATTGGCTGCTTAAGAGTCGCTAGGCTCACGTGACCCGCACTAAACCATTGCAGAACTATGGTTCCTACATGACACTGATCCGTTGAAACAACTACATGTACACCAGTTGATTTATTAGAAGGATTAAATTTTACATAGATAATTACGGATCTTGCTCAGCGCGCAATTACCTTCGCAGTTCAAATGAGTGTTGCAGGTAAGCTTGTTCTGTTTTACAATGCTAATCGTGAAAGAAATCATTGCCAAGCAATAACTGTAGAGCCTAGAATTAATTCAATCATTCATTAAATGCATTTATATAGCGCCTCTTCAAGGGAACTACTCAGATGCGCTCCCAACCTCAGCACGGCCAAATAGAAATGTCTTAAGATGAAATAAGAAAGCCTATATCACATATCAGCAGTAGTCAACATTGAATTTCGTATTGCAATTAACGATTATAATTAGCTATTACCTCGCCTTAAACAATTAATACGAGCACACATAGGGAAAATAATACGAATTATTGCTTGTAATTGTTATGATCGAATGTACTTTAGAAGACTAGATAGGCTAATATTTTTTTGCTTTTAGACATAACGCTGTACATAGGTTCACAATAAGAACTCCCAAGGCCTTGATGAATTTTGCACGCAATAAGCTTACTCCGAAGATAAATGTAGATAGGTCCTTGTGTTAACATCATTATGAGGTCAATTCGACATAATAAATATTGTAAGTCTTAATTCGCAGGTTGCTCAAATTCGACGGTGGATTCAACCGATGACCAGTCAGATGAAGCGAAGAAGAGATCGGCGTCCAAACTAAAGGTCAAGGTCAAGGACGTGAGGAGGTCAAGGACGAACTTTAACCTGACCCAGATCGAGATGATGGAGAAAGTCTTTTCGCATCACTCGCATTTTCCTGACCCTGGGTGGATAGGAGAGATGTCAGCGGCACTTCGATTGGACCCAGCCAGGATTATGGTCAGTTGATACTTCTACAGAAGTTCGTAATATTTTTCAATGTCATAGACCCATGGGCGGAGACCTATGGGGGGACAGGGGGACGGTCCCCCAATAAAGGTGTTGGGGGACGGCCCATGCATTGGTCCCCCCAATCGTTGAGCGTCAAGACTAAAAAAAGTAATTCAACTTTATTTGGCGGTGAAAATAGACATTTTTCTTGATTTTTTGACCAGATGACTAAAAAAGGTCATCAACTTTTTTGGGCGGTGAAAGTAGAAACTTTTTGTTTGGAAAAAGGTCGTCAGAAATTTTCGTCGGTCAAAAAATCTCGCGTCTTTCCTTCGGCCACTCGTTCGTCCCCCCAAATCTCCGCCCATGCATAGACCCCAAACTCATCCAAAGTTGTGTGTTTATGAAATAAATAAAAAAAATTACGTTGAAACATCATTTCATGAAATTATTTAAGCTTGGTTTCTTACTTTTTTGAAAATTTACAAGTTAAAACGCTAACAAAATCCGCGTAGTCTCGAAAATATTAGGCTATATTCTGGAAAGGTACATTCCATAAATTAAATTATTTTGTCACCTTGAATAAAATTACAAGCTGCAATTACGAAGATTTTAAAAGATTAGAAGTTGACTACCCACTGTACCCAGTGTATCAAAAATCCGGGTCCGCTATCTCCACTCAGATATAGGCCTATACACAATGTCATACTCTGACCTATATTTATATATACCTGTTTTTAAAAAATTGCGAAATTGCGTGAAAACTAGGTCAGATGATTAACGCTTGATCAGTGGTCGTCTAGTTAGCTTTAGTTAGGTTAATCGTAATCGTGAATTTATATAACGCCACTCAAAGAGAAACTCGCCGTAGGCGATTTCAACTTAACAGCACCAAACCACGTTTATAGCTTATAATATGCACCTAGGTATTCCGTTTTAACAAAATGTCAAGAGCAGATGACCCCGAACTTGAGCGTACCTCTTGCCGCTGTTCTTCTTTTAAGGTCCTTTCAGCTCAATCATTTTATTCCAGGTCTGGTTCAAGAACCGTCGTGCGAAGGAGAAAAGACGACGGAAGGAGACAGAACAGGAGACGACACACATCCAACCAACTCCACCACCATCCGTCCAAATCTCATCCAGCTCATCCTCCTTGAACCGGACATCCATCATGGAAAAGATCATTCCAGTTCGACCCCCAAACAAACCTTTCGCATCCGTACAACATCAGTCATCACTAAATCCCACCGTCTTCCACCAACGGACGTGGGAGCCAGTGAATTCAGAGTTGAACCCCACTAAGCATCTGACTCCAATGCAACATCCATCTCCTCCAACTCAAACCCCAACTCGTCAAATCACCTATGAACGGTCGATGGCGTTCAACTCGAGACCTTCAACATCTACAGTACTAACACAAAAACAGTCGTATGGGATTCCACAGGTGGGACGCGTGGAAACTTCAGCAGCGCCCTTTGGGGGCAGCTACCCTTCTCAAATGGTCCCTTGGGTGCATCATCAACCCCCGGCCCAGTCGGGGTTTCCTTATACCGTGTCACCGTACTATAGGCCTACTTATTATTCTCCTACCCCCGCCAGCACACCATGTACACTATGCACGTAATATACGATCCATTGTTTTCAATATGACTCTAAGGCTGAGTCCAAATGTAGGTCCGTCGAATGTTCACGGCTGAGATCTGAAACCGGTTTGCAAGATAGACGGCTGGAGAAACGGGTTACAGTCTGACCCAATTGATCGACTGGTGGATTATAATCTGAAGGATCAACACAAACCGTGATCAAGATCCTGTTTATTTGAAACGCCTTTCTAATGACGATTGACATGGGCATGATTCTTTCAGCGATGTAGAATCGCGAACCCAGATAAGATGCCAGGAGTTCAGGGTGTTTTTTAAAATATCGACCGTGTTTTACATAACATTTTGCAAAACAGTGACCGATTAAATGACTTTTTCTGCTAATAGTATATTGACATTATACGAAGATGTTAAATATAAATCCGCTGGAGTATATGCCATTGCAGGATTTCTGAGTGTTTGACTGATTGTAATTTACAGCATCATCATAATCATATTGGACCTCTGCCTGTTAAATGATGCTTCCTTTCTTTTAATTATCCTCAAGATCTTCGACTTTTTCATGCTCATCATGGGCGGAGACTTAAGAGGGACATGGGACAGTCCCCTAAATGAATATGATGGGGACGGTCCATGCATTTGTCTCCCCCCACCCCCAAATCGATAAGTGTCAGGACATGGATACTTGATGAACACACTGACGTTACAATGTTAGTAGAGTAGAATAGATTATCGAACAACAAATGACATAAAAAGGTCGTCAAAAATTTTGGAAGGGAAAATGGTACGGTTTTTGGAGGAAAACACAAATGACTTTTAAAAGATCATCAACGTTTTGGACAGAGAAAATGGTTTTTTCCTTAAGATTTCGGCAGAACGACAAAAAAGGTCGTCAGAAATTTTGGTCGGCAAAAAAATAGAAAATTTCGTCGGCGACACAGCCATTCATCCGCCCAAAAGCTCGCGTCCTTCCTTCGGCCACTCGTTTGTTCCCCGCAAGTCTCCACCCAAGTCTCCGCCCAAATAAGATCTTGATTAGCTCAATCAGCATTCTGGATAGTTAGTTAGACAAGATCTCAAAAGAGACTGGTATTATTGTACCATTATCATTTAATAACATCTGTAAAGGTGACAGATTTTTAGATACGTAGCCTATAAGAAGTCAAAGTTAGAGAAAGGTCTGTGGTTTGACATTTTTTTCCATCCTTGCTTGGGTCTGTCTCGACAAGAAATTTTACGAGGTTCTCAATTCTGTTCATAAAAAATAGATGCACTTTGGAGACGACAGAAATATGGGCAGCGTCTAGTTACCATACCAAAAACCCTGGACAACGGGGCTTAACCTTTCCGGAGACCCCATACGTGTCTATATATATAAAGCACTAAGCGCCGGATATGCATGCCACTCTATATGGAATCCGCCTCTGTCCATCAACCTGGATAAATAATATTGAACCTCTGTGTGTTTAATTCGTGAATTGTTAATGCAAAAGAAGACGTTAATAGTTAATTACGCAGAAGCAGGTACGGTCCTTAGATCACACTGCTACTCCCCCTGGCGTACAAAGAGCGTAGACCTTCCGGAGACACCATGTCTATACATATAAAGTCTATGCCAGCCAGCGACTGCAGGCCTCTCTGTAGGATCCGTCTGTCAATCTGCTTTAACCATCGAACCTCTGCTTATTCTTACTCTTGTTTTGCTAGACATGTCAATGCATCCGCTGATGCATCAGAGGTTAATTGTTGTTGTGAGGAAATGTGTTGCGTCCATCTTATTGCATGCTCTATAATGACGACTTGTTCTTGTGATTGGGTGATATTTATAAACATGATATCTCAAACTTATGAAGAACACTGTTGGCCAGTCTCTAAAATTAAGGGTGTGAGCTAAGCAGACACTTACTGAAATTACCAGGCGCTCGAACTGGAGTGCTTTATTTTCTCAGAATAAACTAATTTGAATTGAATTTTATTGAATTGAAATTGGATTAGTTGGGTGTGTGTCTTTTGTGGCACGAGAATGCCATCTCGGTGGATGATTTCAGAATTTATACCTGCTTTTGTTGACTGCTGTAGTTCCATCCTTATTGTTATGATTATGCAAAATATTTAATATTACCGTAAGACACACTCTTTTTATCTTGCACTAAAAATACGGACATGACTGTCTCCTGCGGTCTACTTCTCCTAGTAGAGCCTAGAAGGCCCACATGTCTGATAGTGTATCTTTTGAAGACCAGTAACTATAGGCCTAGGCAAAATAACAGTCGAGATTTTGTCTTAGCCCACGCTCACACGAAACCAAATTTGGCTAATCAAGCACTATCTCTTCGTGTTATATCATACTAAATTCGTGACCCCTCATAATTTCATTCATTCATTCATTCATTCATTCATTCAGAGCATTTATATAGCGCCCCTTCAAGAAACTACTCAGAGGCGCTCCCAGCCCAACCACGAACAAAGAAAAAAGACTTGAGGGACTTGTAGAACGCAGCCGGATGGACCACAAGTAGTGAGCGAAGCGTAACCGGGAGGTCGTTCCAAACAGTAGGCCCGTGCACGACCGAGAAAGCACGGCGCTGCTTAATAGCCAAGCGAGCCCGCGGGACCAGAAGCTCACCTTTAGACGAAGAGCGAAGTACACGACGCGCTGCAACGTCAGAGACTGGACAGCACAGATCACGCAAGTATGATGGAGCACAGCCAAGGACACAGCGAGAGACCACAGCAGCAATGCGGTATGAGATCCGCTGGGACACAGGCAGCCAGTGCAGCACATCACGCATATAGGCAGAGACAGGCGCAAATTTAGGAAGCCGCCCAATAAGGCGAGCAGCTGAGCGCAAGACGCGATCAAGTCGCCCCAGGATTACGTTACTATTCTCATGGCAAGCAATTTATGCAAAGGTGACAGATTTTTAAGCTATGAATTAGAAGTCATAGTTAGAGACAGGTCCGTGGTTTGACTTTTGTTCGATCCTTGCCTGGTGTCTTAGCATGAAATATGAGCGAGGTCTTCAATTCTGTCCATGACAGTAGATGCACATTTGAAATGACGGAAGCGGGCAGCGTCAGCTATAATTGCTCTACTAAACACCTGGTCGACGGGATTTAAAACCTCCCGGAGAACCCACGCCCTATATATATATAAGGCCTAAACCAACCGGATAGTGCATGCCCCTAAGAATCTGTCTGTATCATCTACCTGGATAAATATTGAACCTCTGTGTGTTTTAGTAGTTTATTGTTAAATATATTCTAAGCAGGCGTTCAAAAGTAATACGCAGAGTCAGATACGGTCTCCAGATTACGTTACTATTCTCATGGCAAGCAAGGACTTAAACCCCCCGGAGACACGAGGTCTATACATATGCAAGTAGAAGCCAACCTGAGTCTACAGGCCTCTCTGTAGGGTCCGTCTGCCCCATCTGCCTTAGCAATTGAACTTCTGCTTGTTGAGTTCTTGTATTATTTAGACATAAACAATGTCATCTGCTGATGCATCAGAGGTTAATTATTGTTGTGAGGAAATGTATTGTGACGATCTTATTTACGCTCAATATGGACACGTGGTTCTTATGATTGGAGCACACAAACAATGGACATAGACCTAATATCTGCCTGCCTTCTACCAGTTGCTTAAGACCTATCTTTTTAGCCGTGGTTGGGCTGGGAGCGCCTCTGAGTAGACTTCTTGAAGGGGCGCTATATAAGTTTACGGAATGAATGAATGAATGAATAATAGTCATTATGATTTGATCACAAAAACATGGATAAGTGTCTTATGATTGGATACAATAAAAACGAGAAAAGTCTGAGACTTATTGCGTCTGAGGCTCAAAGACCAGTCTCCAAAATTGATTTCCCTCATCATCCCAATGCAATTCACGTGATTTGCTGGAATCGTGCCGAGAAATCATCGTCCACTCGCAAGAGACAATCACCGTAATAATTAATTTGTTACCATGGCAACCTTAATTATTGCGTCATTTTCTTTTTTTATAACGGAATACGTTAGAATAGACGCAACTAATACACGCATTAGCCTACTACTGTAACAGATCTTTAATTTGAATTATTATTACTATGATTAGAGGCTACAGTCCCCATTACCTCGATACCATTCATTCAATCTATTCGCTTATTAGCATGGGCGGAGTTTATCAGGGCTGGGGGGGTAAACCCCATAAGAAGGCCCAGATTCAGCTTTTTTCACCATGAAAATGGTATCTTTTTCCGGGCTTAGCTCCCCAATAAGGCATTAGCCCCCCCCCTCCGAACGGAGACCAAACTCCGCCCATGCTCAATAGAAGTAGGCTACTAAACTGAAACAGACGATACTTAAATAGACAATATTGTACGGGCATTTACGGGGGCTGTCGCAACGCAAAGATAAAATGGTGTGTTATAGTTGCTTATTAAACAGAATGCGTGAGATGAAGTTAAAGCAATCTTTTATGGTTAATGTCATAGTTTCTCGTCAGCGCCAAATCTGGAGATGCACGCAAACCTGCATATATTATTAATATTACTTACTTGAGCGTCTTGCTATTACAATCCAGCGATTTAATGCGATGGCATTCCGCGGTTAATTTGCTGCACTGGGTTTCAACGATGACTAGGTCGTGACTAGGTGCCGTTCCAAGCGGAGGATTTATACACCTCTTTTAAACAGATATTTTACGAGTTATAAACAGTTGCCCACACACAAAATTGGATAATTCGAAAATTTTGACCAGTTACGTACCATGTTCTTTGCTAGCAAAGACTCACGTGATGTTATTTTATCGTGGTAAAAAGGGGAAATATAGCACAAAAGTGATCTTAATTCAAAATGCTTTAGTTTTATTTGCTTACAGTTATCAGTGACAACTTTAAATCGCGACTTTTTTGCAAACGCTGTCCTAATGCCGCTGCTTGTTTTACCCTGGTAGTGCTAGTCTCAAGTCTTGATGAAGGAGGAGGTCACCCGACTACAGCGCGGCTATCTTTGCTTTGTCCACGCATGGGGGCCAGTGTAGCGTGTCTCGCTAATATGTCGATACATGTAATGTATGCAAGAATTTTGGCAGGTTAAGCGATGACTGGGGGGGGTGCAGCTGAGGACAGTCTGAAGCTGGCGCATCTGGTACTTTGGAAGACCCGCGAGGATATCATTGTAGAACTCCAGTCGGTTCAGCACAAACGAGTGGAAACGCCGATGCAGTGTCCGTGCTGTAGTCGGGAGCACATCTGAGTAGTGAGCTTGAGGGGGCGCTCTAACAAGCGCGCATTCAGACCCTGGACAGCTTCGGCTTCGTGTGGCAAATTGTGTAGTTGCAGTTTA
>OX243821.1:15934398-15949398 GCA_945859605.1 Lumbricus rubellus | reverse complement strand
TGAGGCGAATTTGAACCTGCAACCCGTCGGCTGCAAGCGACGAACATACCCACTACACCACCGGATTTGCTAATACATGTTCTAAAATAATAAAATAAACGACCACATGGCCGCTGACCTGCGCAGTATCAATCCTGATCTCATCCGTCTCCCTCCACTTTCCCACCTTCATAATCTTCGTTTTCTCTGGATTTACATGTATGTTCAGCCCCACTCTTGCTGTCCCCTCCTTTACTCTGCATGTTAGTTTGTTTATTCCTTCCAATGTGTTGTCCAGCTGTTATGCAATATCATCCGCAAAATCCAAATCGCTGAGTCTGTCACCACTTATCCACTTCAATCCAGTGTGTCCGCGCCCTGTAGCCTTTGTCATCACCGAGTCTACCACCAGCGCGAAAATCAGTGGCGACAGCACACATCCGTGTCGCACACCCGTCGCAATCCGAAACCACTTTTCCACCTCCCCTTCGCAGTCCGCATCTGATAGCGCATACCATGTTCGAATGGAGGCCAGATCATAGACACCACCTTTTTATTCGTTTTAATAGCGTTATAATTATATCTGTTAGGTTCGTTATGCCACTACGGTGTGTAGATCCAACTAATGCATAGGTAGTCGGGTCAATCTACGAAATATTGACCCGACTAAGGGGTGAAACCTTTTTTAGTGGCGGGCCAGTGTTAACATCTTCCAGCAAGTTGCGGGCCAGGGTGTCGAGGCTCCCGAGCAAAATTGGGCAGTGATCTGAGGAGCTCCGGCATAGGCGTACAGAAGATTTTAGCAGTGGGGTGTGGGGGGGGGGCGAAGATTTTACTTCTGCCACAAAAACTCTCGTGGTGGGAAATACTTTTTTTTCCTAGACCAAGAAGTTGATGACCTTTTTTAGTCATCGGGTTGAAATCTCATGAAAAATACTATTTATAGTTTTTTCTCACCATTTTACCAGATCTGCATGCCCGAAAAAACAGACTTGCCCGAAATTTTTGGGGTATTTGACCCCTCTGGACCATCGCCTCGTACGCCTATGAGCTCTGGGCTTGGTCAGCCAACTCCCAGAACATTTTAAATAACAATTTATAGGCCTGAGTGCTTCGTAACTTTCATAATTTTTTAAAACAGACTTCTAATCAGTATACACAGAGCTGTGCGTCTGAGCAAAAGTGATGCCAGATAAGAAAAACCTCAACGTATTTGGCGCTAACTGTAAAATTTAAAAATCTGAATGTTTATCCTCTAATTTTGTAATTTTTAGGGAAGGCTCCGCTGGCCAGAAAAAAATCGCCGGCGGGCCAGAAATGGCCCGCGGACCAGCTCTTTGACACCCCGGAACTAATGCAACCACCACCAAGTGATCTGTTAGTAACATACAGAAAAAAGAAACAATGTTATCAAAAACGTCACTTATAATGGAAGGAGGTATGAGATTAAATTCAATGATCTTAAATTAACAGATAAAAACTGAATTCAGATCTGAGTCCGAAATAGGTGAATGAGAACGTAAGAGGAGGAGTCTTGGGGGCAGGTCAAATTGGATAGATGACAGATGCTATTTATCGATGCCTTAGGCTTTGGGCAATACTTTCCAACCGAGATTGAGTCTGAGATCGAAGATAGCGGACTCCCAATACCGAAGCTGGAAGAGAGAAAGAGTAAGGGGCAATCGTGACTCTGGTTCACAATCAGGGCCGGATTAAGCAATGTCGGGGCCCTGTTCGGGAATTTTTGTGGGGGCCCTGTTTGGGATTTTTTTGCGGAAAATTTGGAAAATTTTTCGGGAAAATTTTACCATTTCATCCGCCAAAAAAGTTGACGACCTTTTTTTTAGTCATCCGCCGAAATTTTTGGGAAAATCGTACCATTTCATCCACCAAAAAAGTTGACGACCTTTTTTTTTTTTTTTAGTCAACTGCCGAAATTTTTGGAAAAATGGTCGTGTGGCCGAAATTTCCTGGGAAAAATTTTTTTTGCACATTTGTGGGGGCCCCCTAAAGTGTGGGGGCCCCTGTTCCGCGGAACATGTTGAACATGCCTTAATCCGGCCCTGTTCACAATGACCAATCTAGCTTACGCTAAAACTTTCATGAAGATCCTAAGCGTTATATTTCTTACCTTCGAAGTGACTATTATAGAACGTTTTCACCCGAAGACGCCACAATGCATATTAAGCCATGCATGTCATTTGACAAAACCGCAGAAGTTGGCCTAAGTTTCGACTATTTCTATTCTGAGCAATCAGACGCGTATTTCACACGATAAACGCTTTCAGAAATTTCGTTGGCAACTTCAAAAAAGAAACTAGTGTCCAATGAAATCTCTGCGTAACGTAGGCTATATGCTGTATGCAAAATAAGGAGTAGGTTGTCAAAATACTTGAAACATAAGTCTTTCTCTGTAACAGTTGTTTTCACGTGCATCGCTGAACTAAATCTTACCGTATTAAAACTGTCGGTATAGTTTCCATTCGCTAAGCTACCGCGATAAGCTGATTTGTTTCCCTCTTTAATTGTCATACGACAGTGCTTACAAGAACTCGAGAATCTCACACGGACTAAAAAATCCAAAGAAGCTGCTTCGCCCACTTTTCGGTATTCAAGGAGAGGCTGCAAATAATCCATGAAATATGGCGTTGCTTTCTTTATTTCCAGAAATTGTAACTGTGTACGAGTGATTGGCAGTATATAATTTTCTACGAACCAATGGGAAAGATTGCCAGTAGTACTATCGCAGAAGTCATTTAGTCGTGTTTTAGTTTCTTCAAACATTGAGGAGCTCGATGGCCTAAAAAATAAATTTGCTTCCGGAATAAAATAGTTCGGAATGTATTTTATCTCTAGCCATTGTAAGAGCTTTATCATTAATTCTCGGCAGATCGCAATAACAGAAGACGAATTCCACCAGTCAGGTGGCATTTCTTCACAAGTCCATAACATCAGCGTCTTCAGATGATACGTACAGAGAATCTCATCTTCCTTTGGACAATCCTTTTCTATTAATTCTTTCTTTGCAAAGAATCTCAGCAAATGATAGACGATCTGTTGAATTTTAGTCCAACTCTGAAGTAAAATTACTTCTGCGAGCGAAAATGACAATCTCCATTGAAGTTTTTCGTCTCTACAAGAACGATGCTGGACATAGACAACGTGACAACCATTTTGTACAACCTCGGAGATTGTTTCCATGGTCGGCCATCCGTTATTTCTTCGTCGAATTGGCCAATTGTCTGCTTCGTAAGGCCACTGAGGGCAAAATATACATGTGACGGCGTCATTGTAAAAATCAAAGCCAGCAGTTGAATTACTTTTAATTGCTGGTCCACAAACCTTCGTTTGCATAACGCTTCTACCAAAAATGCGGTATTGCGGTGCATCTGGAAATGGTGTCGTAACCAAATTTAGCGCCATGTAAAGACTTGGATGAGATGCTGGGCTAAATTCATATTTTTTACGTTTCCAGTCATAGTTCACTTTGCCGGAAACTCGTAATCGAACAAAACCTGGAAACATCCGGTGTGATTTAATTTCGTAGCATTCGATCGTATCGGTTAGACCAGTCTTATCAGTTGGCAACACAGGAACGTTACCAGTGAAGGCCATGTCATCAGCTCTGATGAATAACAAATCAGTGTCGCCAATGCATGAATTCAGCGGCCAGATGTAGAACTCCGCTGAGCTGCCACACCGAATCGAATATCTTTTCGACGCGGGATTCTCTGATTTGTCTAAGTCATGCATGCGATCATAAGCATCAGGATAGGATTTCGGAATTAGTTGGCAAGTGCGAACGATAAACTCGGATGCCATGTCTTCATTCGACTTAACCGTCGTCATCTAAAATTGAACGCACCATCGTCGTTATGATAATCATTAAAATTACAATCATCGTTTTCGTCATCGTTGTCGTCGTCGACGTAATCATGATGATTATTATGTTGACCACGAAAACGATGACGAAAATGATTATTGTAATTGTAACGATGATCATAACGACGCTAAAATATCCTCACAAACATAATATTATTAGGTCATTGGCAATGAAGTCTCTTTATCATCATAATTTATTTCTGCCGATCGTGTTCACAATTCAACCAACTTTTTTCAGTTGACCATAATTACATCCGAATTTTAAGACAATCTTCTGACTCTAAGCCTACAAATCACAGTTGTCACTGTTGATAAGTAGAGTGATCAAGTAAGCTTTTACAGTTAGGCCTACTACTAATCAAGTAAATCAGATTTAAATTTTCATATTTATACGGCCACGCAATCACTACATAATAATTATTATCAGAGCTTGCCACTAGACAAATTAGAAGTCACCCCATACCCCACCCCGTGTCGACCCCGTCACAACCCCGACCACACCCTGCCCTCACCCAGTACCCACCCAGCCCCACATTTCTGGGGTGACTAGCGTTCTCCGAGTCATTTTTGGTGTCAAACCAATAATTGGTTTGACATTATTGTTGGTTAGCCGTTACAGTAGGCCTATAATTGTCTCTGTATGAGTTATCTCGTGCCGGGCGCCACAGAACACAAAAAACATACGGGTTTTCTTTTAGGCCTACCAGGCGGTCAATGTGTAAAGGCTAGACCTAGCCTATATAATTATGCGGAAAAATTATGCGAAAAAATTATAAACAAATTAAAATAATAAAAGTTCGGGCACGACTTACGATAATTATAGTGGCCGAAAGTGGCCTATTTAGCCTACATAGTTGCTTTTAGTTAGTGCATTGCATCTCTTGCTAATCATCTTTACTCCTGGATGTCCCATAAATAAATCACCTCACCACTATTATACTTCAAAGATTCAGTTAATCTGGTTAGCAAGGTTGATGACGATGAGTGTTAGAGAAAACGGAGAGTTCAACGATTGTCGGTAGGTGCTGCGCTGATGTCGAGTTCGAGGTTTTACGGCCGATATTAGACTCCTGTCAAGCTATGCAGTGCAGGCAAGCAGTGACGGCGCAAAAGGGGTGGGGCTAGGGGTCTAAGCCCCCAAAATAATGCCATCGGGTTTTTGCATGTAAAAACTAAATATTTCCACGTTTAGTCCCCTCCCCCTAAAAAACGTGATATGCCCATGGCATTTCGACCAAACGACTAAAAAAGGTTGTCAGAAATTTTGGCGGATGAAAATGGGAAATTTTCGTGAGATTTCGACCTGATGACTAGGCCTAAAAAAGGCCGTCAGAAATTTTGGCGGATGAAAATGAAAAGTTTCGCCGGCATTTTTCAGCCCCCAGACTGAAATAGTGGCCCCGCCACTGCAGCAAGGCGTCATAAATTGTTCATACTTACAATGACCAATTGACGCTCCAAGATGGCGGTCGATCAACGAATCTAGCCTAATCATGCTACAGAGGTCTTGTGCAATGAGGGTTCCAGATAGCATGTTTGCATTGTTTGGCCATCTTCATTTAATGAAAGGTAGAAGGGAGAGACCAAAATAATTAGTATAACTCGACTTCGCGCAAGTAGCAAAGAACTCAGTAAAAGCATGAAGTTTAGACCTTTTGACAGAGGGCGAGTATCGTATCGGAGACAGGTTTTGTTTCGGAGCAATCCTCTGACCCACAAAATTATCTAATACCTATGGCGAATAAGTAGACCTAGACCTCCGAACGGTAAAGCTATCGTCAATTCGTCATGCAGCTTACGTCATTGTGTTCCATTTAATTTAATTCATTAACCTCAAATATGTACATGTATAATGGCGTCTCTTCAAGAAACCATTCAGCGGCGCTCCCAGCCCATGTATGTCATACCATCATCATTATCGTTATAATCAAGATTCTTTGCTATCAGCATTTTGACAGTCTTCATCGTAAGCCTACTTATCTCTATTATCAGCATGATAATTTAATTTTTAGTATTAAGGTCTATTCATTCATTCAATCGGACATTTACATAGCGCTCCTTCAAGGAAAAAAAACTACTCAGAGGCGCTCTATAATAATTACAATACTCCTGATGCATAAAAGAACGCTGGCCCCCTAGGCCTATGACGTTATTTTCTAATCTCAACGCGATATACCGTTTTAAACATGAAATGAATCTTGAAAGTACTTTCAATAATCTGTTACACACAAGCTTAAGTCTTACCTTTTCCTGTGCCTTCAATGCTTTTAGCGTAGTCTATTCATGATATTGTATTTGTCGGAAAAGCGAACAAAGCTGAATCTATGGCCATGTTATACAGCTGGCGCCCAATCAATACAATGGCAAAGAATGCTTGGCCGCACTGCTTTATTGCCATACATTGGCCACAGCCTCAGGCTGATAAAAAATGTACACGCAGCGCAGGCTATGCTTTGCAGTCAGCGACATGCATTAGGCTGACGGCATACATAATAAAACTCGGACGCTGGAAATCATTTGACCTCGTTTTGCAGGTTGAAGTGTACTCAGTGGCGACGCCAGAGGGAGCTACGAGGGGCTTACCCCAGGTGTGGCTCAGCCGGGGGTGTTCAAACACCATAAACACCCCTAGCCACGGCCTTGGCGCCAACGTGCTAGTAAATGCATTATATTATTTTTTACATTTTCCATTTCGGGGAGTGTTCAAACACCCACAACACCCCATTAGGCTGACGGCATACATATAAACTGCCTTGGCGCCAACTTGCGAACAAAACTAAGATGGACCCATCAGGGAGGATCCAGTTTTGACCAGGGCCTATGACAACAGAGGCCGTTGTCCTGGACAGAAATTTTTCGGCATATTGCAGCACTGATGAACATCTTATATATCAAGCTCCTCCATTCAGTTTTTCTACTGTAAATAAAGTTGCAAAATAAGGTATTGAATTGGCTAGGCTGGTTTCAAAGTTTATAGCTGCAAACTTCAATCACAAAACTTGCAATAGGCCTACTATAGGCTTCTATAAATGTCCTTTTAAAATAACGTATTATTCCAAATCGGAAGACAATGAACTTCAAACATATTTTTTAACTGCACAAAAATGCTTTTATAAATGCACAAATCCATTTAGAAATGCACATTTTGTGTAGAACTTCACGTTAAAAAACCCTGGTTGGTAGTGGGAGTTTTTGGGTGTTTCAACATTGCCGGAAAAACCGTGAAAATGAAATGACGCATTTACTAGCCCTTCATGTAAGAACTACACAGTGTGTAATGTATAATTGGCCGTCCAGAACCCGCTATACGAGAGCTCGCGACGTTCCTCCAAACCCCTTAGTCCGTCGATTCGGTTACTTGTGAGCTTGCCCATGGTCGTGTAAACACACCTCCCAATAAAATAATGGCTACCGCTTTGCATATAGGCATAAAAACTTATACACATGCGCACATACCCGCCCACTTGTCTGAGCCTTTCTACGAGTGACATAAGAATTCCAGTAGTTTATTGGAGTTTCGATTGGAATAGGGTTTATGGTGAAGGAAAATACTCTGTTTGTCATTTCGTTTCAGTTTGCTTTCGTTTCATGTGTAACATGTTTTGCTTTGCACTGTTTTTTACAATAGCCAAATGTTATTGAGAATGAAAGGGTCAATCCAGCTTCAGCGGGTCCATACGACCTTTTTGGATTGACCCTTTGACTTTTGCACCGATCACTCGAAAGTCATTGAGTTTGTACTGATTACCGTTATTTTGTATGTGTTTGATGCTTTGTCAATAAACGGCTTACTTACTTACTTACTTACTATTAACGGTAGCCAGATAAAGTTGCAACAGTGAGTATGATGAACGACTTTACATTGACAGTTAAATTTGATTCATGTCATTTTTAAATAATAAACGAGAATTGTTATCTTCATTAATTATAATTATGTGAAGCAATAACTGCTGAGGAAATATTTCTTTATTAAATAACACTTGAACAAAAGCTTGGTTTTATCGTCATAAAACTACATCTAAAGATGTCAAAACAATCCTTAGCAATTCGATCGATGCTATAATTATGGTGCTTAATGTTACTAATACACACATATTATGAACCTATGTGAATGTCCTAACCACAAACGGAAGATATACATAATTATAGACGATTTGCAATTGAGTTTAGTTAATATTGGATTTTTAGCCTCACTTCCCAGCATTTTCCCGATGTGCAACACGCCATTTTATTGCAATTTTTTTGAAACGTCTTCAAGCTGAAATTATATCGGCCGTAGAGTCTGCAAGCTAAGCAGAAGAATTCCGGGTTTATTAACGTGTTTCGACTGCTTTGCAACGGCCTTTGTTGATGTCACTTGTATGATGAACTTGTTTACTGATCAACAACGACACTGTGTCATAAAAATATAATATCGTCGTTATATGGTAATATTTGCGACGATGAAATTTTTTTAGATTTGGAAAACCATGGCAAATGGAATGATGTTATAGCACACCTCAATTATGGTAGTATTTAATAATATATATTTGACATAGTCTGCAAGACCTTTGCATGATACCCTACTGAGCCTAACAAAATATGTCGTTTTAAAACGGTTTCCTTAACGCACGAAAATTTTTTATGTGCACTTGTTTTAGCGTCCCTTCAAGAATGCTACTCAGAGGCGCTCCCGACTATAGCGCAGACACTGCATCGGAGTTTCACGCCGAAGCGCCAGAGCAATAATATTGCGAGTGAGAGACTTGTTCAAGGTCCCTACGCGGCGGCTTAAGGTGGATTCGAAAACAATCGTAACAAGTTTAAAAATCTGCAGTTTACTGGTTAGGCTATTGAACAACAAGGAGGCTGGTGAGTGAATTAATGATTATTATTTGATCATCCGCAGCCTCTTCCCGCCATCTACGAATTGTTGATCGGCTTGATCTCATAGATCCCCCGCGCACGGATTACCACGGACAAACATCGCGCCTTCGCCATTGTACAGGGTGGGCCATAAAAAGACCCCCTAAGATTTTTTCCAATATCTTGACCAAAAGTAAGATATTGGCAAAACATTTGGGGGGGGGTATTCTTGGCCCACCCTGTAGGCCATTCTATTTGAATGACATCCATCACTCTCTCCCACTATCGGCAGTAAGATCCTGTTGGGATGTCATCTTCAGGGTTTCACTGCTTGAAGTCTTTCTTTTAATAATTATCATGGGGCTATCACGCTGAGAGCGCCCCTGAATAGCCTTTACTGACGCGACACTTCATAAATGATCATAATTATACAACACAGTATACACATATCGAGATTCTTAGCATTATCGATTTTTAAAGTAACACTTATATGATCAACAATTTATATGAACGATATAGGCCTAATATTCAGCTATCATTGGAAGGTGTAAATTGTCTAAACGTTGGAATGAAAGTGATTGTGAATCTTATCTTATCTTATCTGACCCTTTATAAAGCGCTTCTAGCAGCAAGAGCCTTTCAGAAGCGCTCCCAGTGCAGTTTATTCATTTTGAACGAAAGATTTTAGTAATTACGATCAACAATGGAGATGGAGAATAGTCAATATTATTTTTTATTTTATAGCTTTGAAATATCCAAAATAAAAGGTGCCCGTGAAACGCTGCGCACAATTTGCTCACAATTTCTGTTGTCTCTTTGATTTGAAAGTGAAAATAAAAATATTATTATATTATTCATTCAAGTGAGTGTTTTCCGTTATAATGTCTATAAAAGAGAGTTCGCGGAAGCGGACTTTCGCACAACGGTTTGACGACGTTGTTACGTTTGCTGATTGGGGCGCTATATAAATTCATGGATGCAATATGATGCAATAACGAACAATTTTTAGCGTCGCCCTCCTTTTTGCCTAACCTTAAGAACAACAGTTTAGGTAATAGCCTATTGAAGTTTGTTCATTTTGAACGAAAGATTTTAGTAATTACGATCATCAATGGAGATGGAGAATAGTCAATATTATTTTTTATTTATAGCTTTGAAATATCCAAAATAAAAGGTGCCCATGAAACGCTGCGCAATTGTAACCTTTCATGATAAACATTCTATTATTTAAATCGCTCGGTTGATAAATGCCGATTTTCTTAGGTTATTTGCACAACTTTTGTTCGCTTACGCCTTCAAACTCCCTATTCAGAGGCGCTCCCGACTAACGCGCGGACACTGCATCGGAGTTTCACACCGAAGCGCCGGATCAATTGTTAGTGAAGGACTTGCTCAAGGTCCCTACGCGGCGACTTGAGGTGGATCCGATCATCCGAACCTGGAAACCTCCGGCTCCAAGGCAGCGATGCCACCACTACACCACCGCACCCCACAATAATAACGATAATGATTCCTGTCATTAAAATTTACCTGACGTTTCCCCGCCCTATAGGACGATTGTGATGGACACCATGGTATTAGACTAAAGTTTCCACTACATATAAATTTGATACATGTAAGAGAAAAAATGATGATTGGATAATGGTTGGCTGGCTGCTCGTGGTGTAGAAGACTATTTATGGTCGAAGTCAATAGTCGTGCTTTTGTGGGGCGCGGTGGTGTAGAGGGTATGTTCGTTGCCTTGCAATCGGAGGGTCACAGTTTCGAATTCACAATTGCATCCGTCATCCAACTTCGTGTTTTTTTTTTATCAATATCACCTCTAGAGAACCTTCATCCAGCTTCTATTTCACCTACAGCGAACCTTCATCCTGCTTCCATTTCTAAAGCGTCGTTTTCGTCAATCCAGCTTTTATTTCACCTACAGAGAACCTTCATCCAACTTCTATTTCAAATCTAGAGAACCTTCATCCAACTTCTATTTCAAATCTAGAGAACCTTCATCCAACTTCTATTTCAAATCTAGAGAACCTTCATCCAACTTCTATTTCAAATCTAGAGGACCTTCATCCAACTTCTATTTCAAATCTAGAGAACCTTCATCCAACTTCTATTTCAAATCTAGAGAACCTTCATCCAACTTCTATTTCAAATCTAGAGAACCTTCATCCAACTTCTATTTCAAATCTAGAGAACCTTCATCCAACTTCTATTTCAAATCTAGAGAACCTTCATCCAACTTCTATTTCAAATCTAGAGAACCTTCATCCAACTTCTATTTCAAATCTAGAGGACCTTCATCCAACTTCTATTTCAAATCTAGAGAACCTTCATCCAACTTCTATTTCAAATCTAGAGAACCTTCATCCAACTTCTATTTCAAATCTAGAGAACTTTCATCCAGCTTATGGTCCACCTATAGAGAACCTTCATCCAGCTTCCATTTCTCTAACGCTTGAGAAATGGAAGCTGGATGAAGGTTCTCTATAGGTAAAATAGAAGCTTGATTGACGAAAACGACGCGCAATCAAATAACTGTTTTCAACGGGGGTAAGCTGAAACCGTAGGGGTTGGATGAAACCGGTTTGAGATTACCCTTAGGGTAACTTGAAACCGGCTTCAGATAAACGGGGGAGTCTCAAACCGGTTACAATTTACCGGGGGTAATGTTTAGGAGGGGTAATTTGAAACCTTTACACCGGCACAGGGACTCAGACCCTGGTTCTCTGTGGCGGAGGATGGATGCCCAGGACTTATGGTATTATTATAGGCGTCACAACTGATTACAAAATCATCTCTGTGTTTCAAAGCGCAAAAGTCTTATTATTCAGTTTTAAGAATTTTGAAGGTGTCTTATGATATCCATTATTTAAATAGCAAAGAAAATCCAGGGTTGAGATGATTTTATGCGACGACAATTATTCCTCGATGCAACGGTGTTAAAGTGTTTTAAAGGTGTCTAGTCACTTTGATAATAATTGTTTATTTCATAGAGCGAAAGTTTTAAAAGCAAAATTGTTTATAAACAAGCTACGATGGGTCCTTGTCATTCTGACTAGACGATACTAAGGTTTAGCGACATCCTATGTCTACAATGGCTATGAGTCTATAAAGATAATTAGTGACTTTCAGTTCATTTGATATATTGCTGGTAAACAGAAGCCGTTGAATTTTTTGCATAATTATTAGCATATGACGTACCCGACAATACAGTTCGAACAAAGATTGATAATTTATAGTGTCAGAAAAATTTGATTAAAGGGTGTGCATATCACATTACTTTGCAAAAATACATAGCAAACCTTGCCTATTTATATATTTATAAAATCTGATTTAAGGGTGTCTAAGGAATTAGCGGATGTGCGACCGAAACAGAGACTGCTGGAGAGGGTGCAGAAAAGGAAACTGCGATACTTCGGACCCCTGGTGAGAGTGGAGAACATATCGACACTGCTAATACATGGACGAATTGAGGGAACCAGAGCGCGGGGAAGACCAAGGAGGCGCTGGATGGATGATGTATGTGACTGGACCGGACTATCACCTGTGGACTGTGCCAGAGTGGAATGGAGGAAGCTGCTGTCGTTGCATCTGGTCTCCGACCCTCTGGAATGAGGATGGACGGCATCATCATCATCAAGGAATCTCTAGTTTTTAAAGGTGACATTTGGCGTTTAATATTTGTTAGTTTGTTTGCTTGTAATAGCGCCTCTTCAAGCTATCTATTCAGAGGCGCTCCCGACTACAGCGCGGACACTCCATCGGAGTTTTACACCAAAGCGCTGAGCAATTGCGAGTGAAGGACTTGCCCAAGGTCCCTAACGCGGAGACTTGAGGTGGATTCGAACCTGCAACCCCCAGGCTGCAATGCAGCGAACATATACCCACTACACTACCGCGCCCCAAATGTTACTAATATACATAAGTATGATCCTTATTGAGCTGCAGATAGCATATGAAATAGTCAATGGAGTTTTCCAACCCGAGTCATATAAAACACTCGCTGCCCCACGTCTTTCGAATGATAATTCCAAAGATATGGGACAGTGCTTGATACATACGGCTTCTGAATTTGGCTCTGTTTCCTTTCTTCCTCCATCTTGTCCAGTCACCAACCATCACCTTCTCAAAGTTCTTCCATGGTTTTTTTTAACGTGCAGTTGTACACAGAATTCGCAGTTAAAAATGGATTTGTGCAGTTGTAGAAGCACTTCTGCACAGTTAAAACTAGCAAAAAATGGTCATTGTTCTCCGATTGGAAGTAATTTACCATGGAGGATTGGGAAAAGGAAAGGAGTTGTGCAGTTCTAAAAATTCCCCTAAAAAGCCCTGCCCGACTCACCTGATCTTCCAAATCTCGACCTATTTGTCATCGTCATCATTATCATCATCATCGTCGTCGTGGTGATCATTATCGTCGCCATCGTCATCGTCGTCGTCATCATCATCGTCGTCATCACTATTTATCAAATTAGACGTGCTGCAGAACCTAACACTTGGTTCAGCCATATCATTCTATTGGATGGGGGGACCGGAGTTAAATAACGAGCAATAGTCGAGGCGGGCTTAAATGAAGAATGAATTAGTCGTTTAATATTGAACTTATTACTTTGGATTTAGAGTCGAAAGCTTCGACACCTTCAAGTAGGATTTTCAAAAAACTATTTATTCGAGTCAGTTTCGTTCATCGCAATTACGTCGAATGCGCGTTCTAATATTATTATGCCAAACAAATTCCTCTGTTGTCATAGGCCCTCGTCAAAATCTGGTTCCATCTATCCATCATCGCAATTACATTAATTTCAACAGCAGCTATACCGTACGAAACACGTTGGGCTACTGTAACAGGCAACCAGTACAACACAATAATAACATATAATATATATATATATATTATATGATGCATTGCATTGATTGGGACCGAATACAATTTAATTATAAAACACCAAATCACCTCAATAATTAGACGTAGAAGAGGAAAACAAACAACGGTCATAGGAAAGGTTTTATAAGCAAGAAAATATACGATTATAGAGGTGTTTAGTAAAAGCTATTATTACTCCAAAGTTTAATATCATCCTATGACAACAATGGCCGTCGCCGACAACACAAGATAAGTATACATAATTTATCAGTGAAAATTAACTGATTGGTTATTGCATTATATGATGCATTGATTGGGACCGAATGCAATTTAATTATAAAACGACAAATCACCTAAATAATCAGACTTAGAATTATCTACTAAGCAAATTTAGCTCCCAAAATAACTATATAATTAATTACCCTATTAATCAGTTTCGTCACAAATTCTATTTAATTCTAAAGCTCTTCAAGCAAGCTAATTCTAACAATGATGATGATTATTTTTCACCTATTGTAATGATAATCAACGCATGAAACTCTTTATGCACATCCATCACTGTCAGATAGACTGAGGTAGTCGATTATCTTCGCTTCATTCATTGGGACTTGGCACTCCCAAAGTACAGGTAGCGGCATTACTAGGAATATTTGTACGTCATAAAACATTAATAATTAGGTGTTGAGTTTGGTGTTTGGTTATTATTTAGTTACGCTGCGTCATAAGAGCGCTTCTGAGTAGATACTCTTGAAGAGGCGCTATATAAATGTCTGAAATGAATGAATAATAAAGATGTATTATTGTCGCCGATCTAAGAGTATGATTCCAAAATTTCAATAGATAAAATTGAACGGATAAAAAGATATGAATTTTTTAATTTCATATGCCGAAATTTCAGCCCCGACATGTCTTAATCAGGCCCTGAATGCGATAGAGACAATCTGACGTAATGCAATGCAATAGACAGGAATATAATACTTACATCATACATGGCAACATTATTGTGCAGTATATGATTGGCTAGCGCGTTCATTCATTCATTCATTATTAGAATTTATATAGCGCCTCTTCAAGAAACTACTCAGAGGCGCTCCCAGCCCAGCCACGACTAAAGAAAAAAGATTTAAGAGACTTGAGAAATAAAGATTGACTGGTCAGATGGAGGAGATGGAGGTTTGGGGGGGAGGTCATTCCAGATTGACGGCCCCACAACCGAGAAGGCTCGGTGCTGTCTGGTAGCTAAGCGAGCCCGTGGAACAAGCAGT
Source organism: Lumbricus rubellus (assembly GCA_945859605.1). Taxonomy (NCBI): domain Eukaryota; kingdom Metazoa; phylum Annelida; class Clitellata; order Crassiclitellata; family Lumbricidae; genus Lumbricus; species Lumbricus rubellus. The sequence goes on along the minus strand of OX243821.1, from coordinate 15,934,563 downwards.
TGTCCCTTCGCAGCGGAGCGAAGGGCCCGACGCGCTTCAATGTCAGAGACTGGACGACAGAGGACACGCAGGTAAGATGGAGCAAAACCAAGAATACGGCGAGAAACAAGGGCAGCAATTCGGTAATGGATGCGTTGGGCTATTGGCAACCAATGCAGCACATCA